>SPJY01028189.1:300107-358803 GCA_005191435.1 Raddia distichophylla | reverse complement strand
GAAGGAGTGTTTTTGATATTTTTAACTTAAGTCTATTTCACCCTCTCAAATTATAAACCAAGTTCATAAACCCCTAACCTACAAAAGAATGTTTTAAAAAATTAAATTATTTTAATAATTATAATCATCTAAAAAATTATTATCTCAAAATCTATGATGAATATTTTCATAAAAATATAACTAATTTAAAGAAAAAAATCTACTTGACCCCTTAAACTTTATAGCCTTGTCTACTTAAGCTCCCAACTAGAAAACTAGGTATTCTACCCCTGGACTATTCAAAATCGGGCAAATAAGCCCCCGCGAGCGATTTTGAAGGTGGTTTTGCCACGTGTCAGCCGCAAAAGGTAGCCATGTATTTGAGACGTGACGAAACCACCTCCAAGAACAACGTGTGTCATCGATTGAGTTTTGTCTTCCTGGGCGGTGAAACATCTCCTGGTGTTCCCTAGGTACCCTTTTGCTCGTTGCTCATAAACATGCAGTTATTGGGGATAAAGACGACACATCAGGCTAGGAATTGCTCGGTGGCATGTTGATCAGCACTTTCGAAGGCTTGGCAGCTAAGTCTTCCTCCTTGCGATGACTCGACCCGTGGCGATGGAGTGCTTTAGGGTTCCAAAGTTGCACCGGCATGTCACGTAATTGTAGGGATTTGTTTACCATATGTGCTTATCTTTTGGATTTGTAACCCTATGATTAGTATAAATACATACATCCTCATATGTGAGGATGACCGGGACAATCATCATATTCTGATACACCATAGATAGAACACTTTCATCGTTCATCTTGAGAGGAGCCCTACCTAGGTTTTTCTCTCTCTCAAACCCCATATTGTGATCTTCCGAGTATAGTAAAGTAGGGCTATTATCCCTTGCTCGGGAGACCTGAATTAGGATAAAAATCTCTCTAGTGTCTTTTTCTCTATATCTCCTACGCCAAGATTTCTTTAACATCTTGAAAGTCAAGATCGTGACAGAAAGGGGGCTCTCTTGTACCACAATTCAGAAGTAAGCTTAACTTGGGAAGGTTGCTCCAATCGTCGACAACACACAAGGGGTTATTTGCTTGCTTTTGAATAGTTTAAAGGTAGAATACATGGTTTTCTAGTTCAGGAGTTAAGCATATAGTTAAGGTGTCAAGTAGAGTTTTTTCTATTCTAAAATATGTTCCATTTCATAAAACATTTAACAAAAAATATAGTTTTTTTAAAATTATAAAATACATGGTTTTCTAGTTCAGGAGTGAAGTAGATGAGGCCATATACAGTTCAGGTGTCAAGTAGAGTTTTTCCTATTTAAAATATGTTCCATTTCATAAAACATTTAACAAAAAATATAGTCTTTTTAAAAAAATATATTTCTTCGAAAGGGATAACAAAAAATATCTACTAAAAAAATTGATATACAAAAAAGTCCTAAACATAAAAATTTTAAAACATTTTTTTTTTGCATGAGTTCTTTGTAGCTTAAGGTGTTATTAGACTTTCAACAATTAAGGGATGTAAAATTGATTTATTCAAATTAGATATGTCAAAATTCATGTTGAACTTATGGGGATACTTGGTCCGGTTTTCATAGTTGATAAATGGACTATTTTATAGTTTAGGGGTTAAGTGGACTTTCATAAAGTTTAAGGATGTAAAATGGACTTATTCCTATTAATATTAGAGACAATGTGACGACGATAGGATGAAATAAGAGGCGCCAATGGGGACAGGCTGATGACAAATTTGGGTGAGGCGTTGCCACTCGAGTTGATCAAGTCAAAGTGCCTCGAGCAATACCTGCTGCTCAAAGTCACTCGGAGAAGTTGTCTAAGAACTATGTCGATGTCTGAGATGATCCAGCTATGTAACCGACACTAGTGTACTGATCCAGGGACTAGTGCATGTCGGTGCCCCTTTTCCTGGAAAGGGGTACGACACTGCCTGAGCATGGGTTGCTCGTAGAAGTTTCTCGAGCAAAGGGTGTCGAAGGGGTCCCGAGCAGAGCCTGCACATAGCCTTGCTCGAGTCATGCCAGCAAGGCAGGCACGTCTAGGAGTGGAGACTCTCGGGTATGGTTTCACCGTGAAGCCATAAACTTGGCGATACTCCTAGTTCTGACAATCGGAATAACTTGCCATCGTCGGGAGATGCAAGGCGTGCACAACAGTGCCATAACAGCACCCGGCATTGCGATGCAATTACAGCAGTGGGCTCGGGTTGGCTGACAAGACAGATATCGACCCTGCACGGTGATACGTCATGGTAAGACCCAATGCAAACCGCTAACACATTAATGAGTAGGGCCCGTAGACATCAGTAGCTCGGCGGCCTCGAATGCATCTCCGGAGGACTATAAAATCTTCCCTTGGGCACCAGGGGAAGCATGGCAATCAACATTCAGATTGGCATCTAGAATAAGATCCAGCAAGTCAAGGTAGAAGACATACACACACTTAGTAAGTAGTCACACACATAGGTAGTTCCAAAGCACATTCATCTAAGCACACTATAACACAGTCATTGGAGTTCTTCCCAGCGAATCTCCTTTGCACATCAATTTTCCACATAGCAAGTAGCCACTAAAATAGGGTTGACCTCCCGGGGGGCCCAAACTAGTCTAAATTTTTAATGTCTCTAGTTTAGTTTCCCTTGCAATCGTCTCTCCAACCATCTCCTCCTCCCGTCGTCTTGTAGGGACCGAAACCCATAGGGTCTGGGGCTCCGGACGGTCCGCTCACTGTTTTTACAAATCTCCGTGGTTTGATCCTTAGGACCACCAAGTCCCAGGAGTTGACACAATGCTATAACTACTCCCTTTGAGAGATTGTCTATTTACTATTTTTAGATGACATGTCCATTTCTTATAGTCAATGATTGCCATGTTCAACTTGTTTGGGATCCGAAGGCTTTGTTGATGCTGTTAAATGATTGATTGCATCATTGAAAATGCTCCAAGTCTATGTTGAACATAAGGGCATGTTCAATGGTAGTCTTAGCTTAACACTGTAGCTGGTTTCAATAATGTAATTGGGTTAAGAGTAAAATAGGTGGGATAGATGTAAGTATTGTATAGAAAAAATAGATAAATGATTAAATGGTGAATGAATATTGCTGGGACGAGACCAAAATAGAAACAACGTTTAACATCGCCTAAGACTAAACTCCAAAAAATGCGCCTTGGCTCGAACATCCACTCGGGCTAATCTGAGTCCAACGGCAGAAATGGTACTCACTCTAGTTCCATAATACTTGATGTTTTAGGTTTGTCATAAAGTCAAAGTTTTAAAACTTTATCTATAAAAATATTTTAAACTATTTAGATTGTGTGCATAAAAACGTACATATATATTCGTCTAGAAAAATACTTTCACAATATCATATTTTTGTGGATTTTGTAAATATATTTTACTAGTAATTGATTGTTAAAGTTGTATTTTGAAAACCATATCAATGTACAACATGACAAGTATTATGGAACTGCAGGGAGTAATTAGGCTCCAGCTAATTACCAACCTAGTTTCACGTCCCATTACTTGTATAAAAAAATCTCTTCCCACCCGAGGTCTACGGCCAAATAAACTACATTCACGAGGGGGCTAGTCGCAAAAACGCGGGCAGACCGGTCATCAGGCTCTGGCCTTATCCGGTTCGTAATGCCAGCTCGGATCGGACGTCGCGCGGTCGCTTTCGCCTCTCCCGCGTCACGCCTCGCCCGTCCCACCGCCTAATCTAATCCCACCTAATTAATTCCAAATTAACCAGCTAAAGCAAGCCCCACGCTAATCACAAAGATATTACCACTGCTCCTAGTCCTAGACCGCCTCGCTCCAACCCGGGAAAAATAACCACACATGGAGGAGTAATTATTAGGGCTTCCTCGGAGCAGTAAATTTTTAAATAAGAGCCCACCTCCTCGAAAAGAAGCGACAAATTGGACAGTCGGGCAACGCCGTGTTCCAGCTGTAATTAGTCAAACCCGATGCGTACACCCATGCGGCGCCGAACCCTGCCACCGACAGTATGGCCTACCACTTTCGGACCCACACGTCAGTGAGTTTGGGTAGTTCTTTATGCGTGCAGGTGCGCGGCTGAGCTGGAGCGCTTTACCGCGGGGGGCCCGGCTTTAACTAACGTTATCCACTCCGGGTTTTCGCATCCAGCCCTTGCTTTGGGGAGTATTTACGAGGGATGCCACTGGGCCAGTGAGCTGTGGTTATGACTTGCGAGCTTGTATATCCTTCGAATATCACAACAGGCAGACTTTGTGGTCTTGTTTTACTAATGGTTTCTTGTGATGTTGATTGCTTTTCTATAAAGTAATGGTTGATTATGGAGGGAAGGTGGGATTAGTTAAATTAGGGCATGATGGATAGGGTGGGGGGGAGGCATTTTGGATATGCTTGTATACTAATTTCATACATGCATGCACGCTATCAAAGCTGAAAGACTTTACCATGTGATGGAGGAGAATTTGTTTAGTTAATCTCATCTTGATCTTGTCGACTGTCGATTAGTAAATCCAGAGCTGGTTAAGGAGAGGTAAAGGTCTTGCGCTTTATGAGAGGGAATAATCAAAATTGGAGAAAAGTGCTTATTGTTTACAGTAGTAGAACCATGGATATATGTGTGTGTATCGGGGACTAAAAGCACTTTTCTCCTATATATGTGCATTGGAATTCATGTGATTCATGTTTTGATAGAGCATAAAGTTTGCATTTGCAAGGATGTTTATCAGAAATTTTAAACCCACAATTTTCCAATGAATTTTGGCCATGTATAATGTAGATGATTGGGTCAGTGCAATTAGATATACGACCTTTTTTTTAGAGAAATTAGATGTACAACCTCTACTGCAAGACAATGGGGGTTGTCTCATATTTTGTGAGAGGGAGAGAATGGAAAGATGAGGTATGTATGATCTTTTAAATCGATGGAGGGAACAACACTCTGCCATAAGTATTAAGTTTGGTTGACCCCTTGTACATTTGGCACGTATATCTATATCTTTTGTTGTGAAAGGATTTAGGGTCTGTTTGGTTCTTTCCTTTGCTACAACTAATTTTGGACAAAGTGTGGCAGACACAAAAAAGTGTGGCGGAGAAATTTAGAGCCACACTTGTGGCAAAGTATGGCAAGAAATTGTCCCTATGACATGTGGGGTCAAAGGCTAAGAAAGTGTGGCAAGTCACAGTTGTGGCAACCAACCAAACATACTACTTAGAATGTGTGGCGTGACTAAGGTTACACTAGGCAAATTTAGTAATAAACCAAACAGGCCCTAATTAGTGTTTGTTTGGTCAAAAGTTGTCATTGTCCGATGTGGTTCTTCTATTCATAGTGCCCAACTAGATAACCATTTCTACCAATTAAAGGATAAGATAAATAATGCTGCTAGGTTCTGTCATATAGTATTTTATTTGTCACACCTTAAGATTGGAGATTAGCGTAAGAGCAAAGTTGTTAACCAATCTTGAGTCTTGATCTCAAAGCTGTTGCACTGTCGGTTCTTGCCTATCTTCTAAGAAAATTCATGGAACATTATTAGTAAGTAGCATAAACTTGCTAGTTGGGGACAAACATGTTAATGTTGCAAGAGTATCTTCTTCAAACTAAACGAGGAAATATGTAAAAAAGATCAAAAAAAAATATAACTCAATTCCTGACATTTTAAAAATAAATAAAAATAAATGATATGTCCCAAAGAGCTTGAGGGTCTAAAAAATTTATTGCATAATAATAACTGCCCTAAATCGGCTAAAAATGGTGCAGACTAAATCCCCTCCTTTTTATATCTCATATCAATATATGATAGTTGGGTCTAAGTAGCAACATATGTGAGAAGCTAGTATCGGTACACTACCTTTAAGTACTTTGTCATTTTGATCCCATATGACTTTGTCCTAGAATGACATATCAAAGTCCAAACGAAAATGTTGGGTCTTTAGTTGTGCTGAAATCTCATTTAAGTATTTGTTAAAATTGAAAAAGTGGCTTCAACAAGCTAGAAACATTTAGTTCGAGATTTGATAGCTTTATCTTGTGCTTTGAGACTGTGCGATAGAGCAGCCACATCAGCTCCCGTGTGTGGTGGCGTGGCAACGGTGGACCGGATTTATGTCACTTTAATAGTTCAATGAGTTTAAACTGCAATTTAAAAGATTGGAGACCTGAATGAGAACTGCGTGATAGTTTATGGACCGGCCGTATAATTTACGCAAAGTAAATTGTATATTCAACTTCTTTATGGATACATGAGCTCAAGCAGAGTTTCCTAACTTCTCTATGTTTTTACAGAACTATATCTTCTTTTTACCAAAATAAAGTTGAAAATCTATATAATTTCTATAGTTTCAATGTATACAAAGGGCCATTAGAGACCAAAATATGCCACTTGCTACAATTCATATACAAAAAGAGACTGTTCCTGTTATATGTCAGCTAAGTACTCCAGTATAACATTATCACTTATCTAATCTAATTCACACTTAACGTAAACTGAAATCGACTCCAAACCATCATTTTTTAGGCGGACTGCTTTTAGTCTAAACCGATGCTTTTCATTGCCAATAAGAACAAAATCTGCATGCTTTTCAACAAAATGCTGCCGTGGTGTGGTAAACAAAAATTGTATGTAAACCCAAGTGTTTACATAAGCATAAGATTGTTTATTAAAAGAAAAAAGATATATGCATCCTCTCCTATATGTTCAAGTTTCAGCTGCAAGATGTAAATAATAACTGGTTTTTATGACACATTTTACTTTTTTCCATGAAGTATATGTAATTGGTTTATGCAGCATACGCTAATACTTTTGTGCGTGCATGATATATGCACCATGGTTATGTATTTTCGGTCGTTCCGAAAATGATTTATAACCCAATAGTTTATTGCTATTATTCACAATACAAGAGCTATTGTTATTTGTTTCTATTCACAATCACTGCACAACTAAAAAAACAAACCTTTATTCGTTGGTTAGTGAACCCATCGGTTAGTGAATTCATGTTCTACAACATTATATAGAAAATACGATTCAATGCATACAACTATTCAACTACTTTAAATGTAGTTTCTGATTTTTTTTATTACTTTGGGCATCACGCTGAATTGGGAAAATTTGGTTCAATAATACATATTTAAATCAAAATTCAAAAAGTATGCTGCATATTTTGGGAATGTAGATATTAAACGATGTTTTCGCCAGCCGGGACGGCTTCCGCCATGAGAGACAGCAGAAAGGTGGCTTCCGTCGTGTCGTATGGCTTTAGCCGTACCACACAGCTAAAGCCAGCCGTTTCCTCCATATGGCACGGTGGAAGCTACCGTGTGCTAACACCAGCCTCCTCCCTTCGGCCTGCGCCCACGCTGATACTCTGCTGAGGCGCTAAAGACGAGGATAAATGCTCTGCTCCGCCTTCATTTCCCGCCTAGTTTGGACAGCACATAAAAACAAATTTTTTAACCACCAACGGGAGTAATGCAAAAAAAGAGGTACACAACATTTTTTGTAAATTTTGTAAATCTAAAAAAGAGGTACCTCCTATCATATCTTTAGGATTATTATATTTATTGTAAATATTTACGCAAAAATGTATTAATGAGACGCAATTAGAGGAAATTTGAACCGTGTCTTCATCTGTAGTTGAAAGGCTGACTTGTATGGAGGTGAATCCATGAAAGAAGTGATGATAGTTGCTCATCCAATTATTTGCTGATTCCCTTAGTTAGCTCATCCAATAATGTAACATTTTATTCAATTATTAAAATATCGCTCCTGTTGCAATGCTTATGGAATTTTTAAATAAAAATGACTAGAACATGCATACCTGAGAACAAGAGTTTTTATGCACAATTTGGTGTAAATATATTTTGATTTTCACACGATGTCCCGATGACCTTCCTATTGAATCACAACAAATAATGCCAACATAAGAAAAACATCATTTAACCTATATTCAGTACAATGTAAAATAACTCCCATAATTATCTACGATTTTTCAGAGGCTGGCCACGTGTCAGCACGCAGTGGCTTTCGCCGTGCCATGTGGAGTACGGCTAAAAGCCATACGGCATGGCGGAAGCCACCTTTCCGCCGTCTCCCATGGCGGAAGCCATCCTGGCTAGCGGAAGCAACGTTTAATATCTACATTCCCAAAAGATGCGGCATACTTTTTGAATTTCGATTTAAATGTGTATTATTAAACCAATTTTTCCCACTTAATTGCATACTCCCTCCAGTTTGATAATTCCTGTCGTTTTAGACATGATCTCACATACCAAGGAAGTATTAAATATCTCGTAGTAGTAATATGGTCAAATAAATGCTTGTAGCTTAGTGGTTGCTTCCACTTTTCCATGAGTTGCATGTTTAGGTTCCAATTTTGATGCTACACTTTATTTACATGCACACCCAACAAATGGTTCTAGGGCCACGTAAAGTTCTGCTTGCAATCAATGCATCCTAAAACGACAGAAATTTTCCAACTAAACACAAAACGTTTCAGCGACAGGAATTATCAAACTGGAGGGAGTATTATAGAAGAAAATCCCATGTCTTCATTACATTGAGTTGAAACACATATCATTTCACACCTACAAAACAAATGAAAAATCAAAATTGTAGCGTGTTCTTTTAGCTTAAATCAAAATTAAAAGGTAATGTTGGAAATTTGCTATTTTTGTACAAGTAAAATGATGTAGTATTCTGTAATTATTTTTATGAGATTTTAAATGGTTCTTTTCCGTGTTTCTTAAGTAATGTTTTCGTAATTTTTGACTCTCAAAGGCTCTTTTGAGGGATTATATTTTTTCAGATTAAATTTTTAGCTACTTTTAGCTGGCCTTGTTCTTTTCAGCGTTGAGTAAAGTTGAGTTTTACTGTAGCAAACTTTAAGAGTACTAAAAATGGTATAATAGTTGTAAAATAATAATTTAAAAATAGTTTTATAATCTTGAGAAAAACTAATAAAAGCTCAAAAAATCATAACAAATTACTACAATACGTAGGCTGTATAAAAATAACAAATTTGTTACGGTAAAACTGAACTCAACTTTACGTTGAAAGAACAAGACCTATGATCTAGAGAGAAGAGAACCTACTTACAAAAAAAAAAAAAAAACCACATGATCTGACCACCGGATTTCCTCCAAACTAGAAATCCCACTGGCGGGGTACACGATGGGAACGATGACCAGCAAGCTGAGAATATTATATAGGAAAGCAAAGCAATCTTATCCTTGATGGCATAGGTGTAAATATGATACCACCTAAGTGTCATTAATGCATCTCTCCTCCCACACCTCTTTCTTTCATTTCTTCTTCGTTCTTTTTTCCGAGCACACTCCTCCCAGTCCCCACTGCTACCCAGCAAAACCTTTGGGGGCCAAAATACCCACCTCGGAGCAATTCCTCCCCTCCCTGTCTGGACATTTCTTGCGTTCTTGAGTCTTGACCCTGTCCCTGTCTCAGTGTCTCTCTATCTCTGCCGCCCCCGAGCTCTGGTTTGGTGTGGTACATTTACATACAAGGAAAGGAGAGCGAGCGAAGAAGGAAGCAGAAGCCTGTGGGGGGCCAAGAATTCCGTAGGGGGAGCAGAGGGGGAGGAAGAAGGAGAAGAGAGAGAGCAGCAGCAGCGAGGAGCGTTGGTACCTGGAAGTGCTGGAAGCGGCCGCGTTGATCTGGGTGAGCACCGCGCCTTGCAGCCTCGCTTGCTCCATCCTTTCGTGCTCTCCGTTTATTGCTCCCCCCATGAATGCTGTTCTTGCCATCTTTGCGGGCTTGGGGGAAAGGTTCGATCTTGGGGAACACTTTTGGCTCCCATTTCTTTTTTTCTTTTTTTTTGCTCTCCCCTTCGAAGCAGCATGTGTTTCTTAGAGTGATGCAATATTGCAATGTTTGTGATGGCGGGTTGGCGGCGCTCGTGGTCCCCATCCGCTTCCTCTTGGTCTGGAAGAAAGAAATTGGTGCGTTTTTGGTTTGCATTTCAAAGGAAATTTGGTGTTGAAAGGGGGTTTCTTTTTTGAAACCTTTACGATCTTTTCTTCTAGGGTTTATCTCCGATTTGTAAAAGCGCTGCATCCAGCGAGCGTGCAGATCATGTTGCTGTTGTTGTTGGGCCGCATTGCGCGATTATGCACGCACTTCGATCGTGGGGGGCTTTACCTTGGTGTTTTGGGCCGGGCTTATCGATCGATTACCCCCCCTTCTCCGCTCCTCCGCCGAGCGTTCTCCGGCCCCGCCTTCCCCGCGGATCCACCGGCGGCCAAGGCCGGCTAGGCCGAGGCCCCCGAGAAGGAAGCGGGCGAGGCCATGGGCGCCGCTGCCGCTGCCGCTGCTGGCTCGAGGAAGGAGGAGGGGGGCCACGGGCCACGGCGGCTGCGGCTGCGGCGCGTACGTGAATAAGGCGACGGCCGAGGTCGTCGGCCCGCGCGGTACGGCGACTGGGAGCGCGGCGGCCGCTGCTCCGACTTCTGGAGCCATGGCTGCTTCGCCATGCTGTGCTAGTATTGCAGTATCTCGTGTAGGCCACCTCCTCCCCAAGTAGGCCATGCAGCGTGTGTGCGCGCGCGTGTGTGAACAGTGAGCTGCTTGGATTGCCATAATGAAGCTTGGAGCTCTGGATTGGGAATTTGGGATGCCAACTTGCCAAGTGCCCAAGTATCGATCGCAAGCAAGTGTGGCATTAGGTTGTAGGCTTGTTGTGCTTGGTGGGAATGGGAATGGGCCGAGCACTGAGCAGTGAGTAGTTGCATCATGCCGATGGGGCGTAGTGGTGGTGGTCCTGGAATTCCTATTTTTATGTTTTCTTGGTCGGGTGCGTGGTCCATCTTTTGATTAGTCTTCTGGAATGGATATTGTGGTCCTAAATTTATGTTAAATGTGCTATCATTTTGGATCTTTGGGGATTTCCTTGTGGAGATGGGATCCACAGGACTTCCATTGAACCGCTGAGGTTGTAGAGTGTCATCCTTAGCGCGGATGTTTATGAAGTGCCACCCTTCCATGCCTAGCATTTTTTGCACTGGACCAAAGTGTTAATACTTCATGTGGATTTCTTTTTGTACTGTTGTGTGTGTAATCTGTTTTTTTATTGCTTAACGGTATCATATTAATTGTTTGTCACTTAATGTTTATCCATATTTGTTGATTCTGAATTCTAATACCAAAAATAGATTACACACACAACAGTACAAAAAAAAGTTCACATGAAGTATTAACACTTTGGTCCAGTGCAAAATATGTTAGGCATGGAAGGGTGGCACTTCATAAACATCCACGCTAAGGACATCCACGCTAAGGATGACATTCTTCAACTTCAGCGGTTCAGTGGAAGTCTTGTGGATCCCATCTTCATGAGGAAATCCCCAAGATTCAAAACGATAGCACATTTAACACCAATTTAGGGCCACAATATCTGTGTGTGTAATCTGTTTTTTTATTGCTTAACGGTATCATATTAATTGTTTGTCACTTAATGTTTATCCATATTTGTTGATTCTGAATTCTAATGCCAAAAATAGATGTAATCCGTCAGTTCTTGGTTCAACCACGGCATGCAATTAACCTGTTGCGGTTTGTTAATTGTTACCATGCACAAGGCTGTTTTCTGAAAAGCCTATGTTTATATTTGAGAAACTCAGGAGCTTGTTTTTGAGACCTTCCATCTCGTGCCATTGCCTTATTATAAAAATCTCTCCTTCAATTTCCTTTCTGAATGGTTCTTTTCAGCAAATCGTTTCGTCTGTTCCTGTGCAGATTATTATTGGACATGATTGTAGAAACATGGTACCATGGAATCACAATCCTGCTTTATATAGTTCGTTGTTTTGTTTGTTTGTGCTTTATAGTGATACAGTTTTGCATTAGGCCCAATATAATTAATTGAACTAAAATGCACCGAACTGATATATTTTGCTATTTGACATATTATATGTTGCTGGCAAGGTTGGCTGATGGTCTGATTATTGTTTGACAGGAATTTAGATGTATTTTGACACGAAGGCTTAAGTACATTGGGTTGTGAGTTCTCTCAGTAGGTTTTCGACCGAATTTGGTGGAATCATGGTTTCAAAGTCTTATTCAAATCTTGTAGAAATGAGCTCTGAAGACGGAGTTGATTTTCGACAACCTTTTAAGTCTCTTCCTCGCGTGGTAACCTCTCCTGGCATTATAACTGATCCTGACTGGGATACAAGAAGTGATAGTGATTCAGTTGGTTCAGCATCTTTTGCTGAGAGGAAGATAATTGTTGCCAACTTCCTTCCACTGAACTGTGTGAGAGATGAAACTGGACAATGGTCCTTCTCAAGGGATGATGATGCACTACTCATGCAACTTCAAGATGGTTTTTCAAATGAGACCGATGTTCTCTATGTGGGTAGTTTAAAGGTTCTGGTAGATCCCAGTGAGCAGGACCAAGTTGCACATATGCTTCTTAGAGAATATCGATGCATACCTACTTTTCTCCCTTCTGACCTCCAGCAGCAGTTCTACCATGGCTTCTGTAAACAGCAATTGTGGCCACTTTTTCATTATATGCTTCCCATTTGCCTTGACAAAGGTGAGCTCTTTGATCGTTCTCTCTTTCAAGCATATGTCCGAGCCAACAAAATTTTTGCTGACAAAGTTATGGAAGCAATCAATACAGACGATGATTATGTGTGGGTTCATGACTATCACCTCATGCTTCTCCCAACATTTTTGAGAAAGAGGTTGCACCGAATAAAGCTTGGTTTCTTTCTCCACAGCCCATTTCCCTCCTCAGAAATCTATAGGACACTGCCTGTAAGGGATGAGATCTTGAAGTCATTGCTTAATGCTGATCTCATTGGTTTTCAGACATTTGACTATGCCCGACACTTCCTTTCTTGTTGCAGCAGATTGCTGGGCCTGCGTTATGAATCAAAACGTGGTTACATCGGAATAGAATATTTTGGCCGTACAGTGAACCTGAAGATCCTCTCAGTGGGTGTCCATGTTGGCAGGCTTGAGTCTATCTTAAAGTTGCCTGCTACAATCAGCAAGGTTCAAGAAATTGAACAAAGGTACAAGGGCAAGACGCTGATGTTAGGTGTAGACGACATGGACATCTTCAAAGGAATCAGTTTAAAACTGCTTGGCTTGGAGCTTCTTCTAGATAGGAATCCAAAACTTAGAGGGAAGGTTGTTCTTGTACAAATTGTCAATCCAGCTAGAAGCACAGGGAAGGATGTGGAGGAAGCAATAACTGAAGCTGTCTCTGTAGCCAAAAGGATTAATGTGAAGTATGGTTCTACAGATTACAAGCCTGTTGTCCTTATTGACCACCGTATACCATTTTATGAAAAGATTGCATTCTATGCTGCATCTGATTGTTGTATTGTAAATGCCGTTAGGGATGGTATGAACTTAGTACCATATGAGTACACTGTTTGCCGCCAGGGTAATGAGGAGATTGATAAGCTCAGGAATGCTGACAAAAACTTCCATCACACAAGCACACTAATTGTGTCAGAGTTTGTCGGTTGCTCTCCATCTCTTAGCGGTGCTTTCAGGGTAAATCCTTGGAGTGCTGATGATGTGGCTGATGCCTTGTACCGTGCAACTGACTTGACTGAGTCGGAGAAAAGGCTGCGACATGAAAAACATTATCGATATGTCAACACTCATGATGTTGCTTACTGGGCACACAGCTTTTCTCATGATCTGGAAAGGGCATGCAAAGATCACTACAGCCGCAGGTGTTGGGCTATTGGTTTTGGTCTTAATTTTAGAGTTATTGCCCTCTCTCCTGGCTTCAGAAAACTGTCTTCAGAGCACTTTGTTTCTTGTTATAACAAGGCTACCAGAAGGGCGATATTTCTTGACTATGATGGCACCCTTGTGCCCCAGTCATCAATCAACAAAGCTCCAAGTGAAGAACTTATTTATATTCTTAACAACCTATGTAATGACCCAAAGAACGATGTATTTATAGTCAGTGGAAGAGGGCGGAATTCGCTTGATGAGTGGTTTGCCCCATGTGAGAAGCTTGGTATTGCTGCCGAGCATGGTTATTTTGTCAGGTAGTCCTATCAAAAGTTTCACTTTTCCTGTTCCATACACCAATTTCTTTCTGTATACTTCCATATACTCATCTGGGTGCATGATGATCGATTTATGTTTCTCAGATGGAACAAAGAAGCTGAATGGGAATCTAGCTATCCAACTCCAGATCGTGAATGGAAGCACATAGTTGAACCTGTCATGCAAGTATACACCGAGACAACTGATGGAGCCTTCATAGAGCCAAAGGAAAGTGCTCTAGTATGGCATTATCTGGATGCGGACCATGACTTTGGTTCCTGCCAAGCGAAGGAATTACAGGATCATCTTGAGAGGGTTCTGTCAAATGAACCTGTTGTTGTGAAGTGTGGTCATTTTATTGTAGAAGTCAAACCACAGGTTTAGAAAATTTGTTATCCTACTACTATTCGTCTTATTAGTTCACTCACGTTTGTTAAAGCTTGCACTAACTGAAAATTACATCACCCATACAGGGAGTTAGCAAGGGCCTTGCTGTGGACAAGTTAATCTGTACATTGGTCAACAATGGAAAGGCACCAGATTTTCTAATGTGCATTGGTAATGATCGATCTGATGAGGACATGTTTGAAACCATCAATTGCATGACTTCCAGCCCTGCATTCCCTGCTGTTCCAGATGTCTTTGCTTGCTCAGTTGGCCAAAAGCCCAGCAAGGCAAAGTATTATGTTGATGATACAGGTGAAGTAGTCAGATTACTCAAGAATGTAAGTGGCATCACATCGCAACGGGAGGTTGTCAACCATGGACGTGTGGCCTTCAGAGATGTACTGGATTATGTGGACTAAATCACCTGCAATTTGCCTGGACTTTCTAGCTGCAAAGCATGTATATTCCAATATCCTAATCTCAATAGGTCATTCTAAAAGGTCTTGTCGCCCAGATTTCTAGACTAGCCAACATGAATCATCACCGCCACCAGAACAACTACAACAGTGCAAGCTGAAGTTCATCTTTTGAGTTCTAGGTGATATCTGTGTTGGCAATTTTGATAGGAAAGGAGGTTCTTGCTGGAGACTAGCGCGGTGAAAGAAAAGCCTTTGGCTTGTACATCCATCGGTTTGCTTCACTTGCCACTATAGTCTGAATGAAATCTCCTGCTCTAGTGATGATTGAGTTGGGCATACCCAAATTTTTTTTTGGATGGCATTAACAACCAAAAGTTTAGTTAGGGTGTCAATTTGTATGTCTGGCTACTTCCGTAGAGAATGATGGTTCCATAGTGCCGCTGACTGTTGTGCTTGCTTTGCTTTTCAAGACTGTTGTACTGAATCATCACTTTCCTATTTTTACATGTAATTAGGTTCTTGTGGTTGGCTAGTTCTTCGATCTGAAAGCTGGGATTTTCATCTGCATTTCAATTTTCAAGGGATAGACCGTTGTCCGTTGTAACAGTGATGAGGTGGTGTTGTGTTCACTGTTCAGTTCCAGGGTGGGGTTTATTCAATCAACCTTAGTTTTCAAAGTTCTCTAGCATGTAAATCCTGCTCAGTGCTTTTGATGTTCTGAAGGAAAAGCATGTGGAATAGATGTGAAATTTTTATGATTACAGTCTTCCAGGACATCTGTCATTCTCCTAGTTGGGATAGCAATGTTTTTTCGCCAGTATTGAACGCTGTTTACAAGAAGATTGATGGACAGGTCCAGCCCTAAATCGCTACACTTGAAAAAAAGTTGTCCATGGTCATCAATTTCATTTCTGAGGCTACCAGCTACTGCTGGTGAAATATACTTATCGACACGCTCAGGGTAATGGTAAAATTCTTTGTAATTTTTTTACTGGTGAACAAGTGGCACATCCAGGTCTGTTCATCAATCGATCTCCATATGCGTTGATACCTCATGCTATCATGATCAATTGTGCGATGAATTGGAATGGGTCAACGTTAAATGTCTGAACGGATTTGTTTCCCCCACATTACACTGTATAATGTTTTTCATCTATCTGGAACGAAGAAATCTCAATATAATGTGAAGGGAATTGAAATATTTCGTTTGAAATTGGTCTGTTCCAAACTTGACGAGGTTGCTTAAGCAATCAACGTCAACGGTGAAATGAATGTTATCATTCACACAACACATAGATTAGTATTGGAATGTCTTATAATGCTCAACCGTTGGAGTAAAAATAATAATCTTCTCATAATGCAAATCATTACATGAACTTGCCATGCCCCAGGCTCCTTTCACACACCATTACCACAGAGCTAACACGGTTTACACGTGGTTATTTATTTATATTACCTTGTCTGTTTAGTTCAGCAGATATTAACAGATTAAGCTGGTTAACAGCAACAGCAGATACTAATACTGGCAATATTTGCTCCAGAACACGCGTGCTTAAGGGTAATCCCAAGCTCAGTGAACCTTGCCATCTCCATGCAACCTCCTCCTGCTTAGACCACAACAATCGTCAGTTGAGCTACAGTATTTGTCATGTCCTGAAAAGTCTGACAGGTTGACCTCGATCATGTCATCTATTTTCCTAGAGCTCCCTTGTGGATTATCTAGAAGCACCCTCAAGTTACTGTCAAAGGAGGACTCCTTATCCTCCTGAGTATTGGCATTCTCATTTGTATTGGTATCTGCAGCGAAGCTGATGAAATCCCCTGAGCACTCAGTAGGGACAAGTGCTTTCTTGGGAAGACCAATGTCTGGACTATTATCGGTCTTATCAAAATCATAGAGAGGAGAAGGCTTACAGGCAACTCCTCGCTCTAGCTTAATACTAGGTAAGACAACAGTAATATAGCCAAGACTAGCTCGAACTAGTTTAAGCAGGAGGGCATAAAGCATGGAGTTAGCAACTACGTTTTTTTTGTCGGATAAGCTGATCAGAGCGGCCTTCCTCTGTGTTCTCTTGAATTGCTTCCATATCATGCTGAAAAAGCGGTTGATGGAGATTTCCTGCCTACATGTTTCAGATTAACCTATCTTAATTACTGTATCAGTCCTTTTATGAAGTAACAATGAAAGCAGAGTCACACTCACATGGATAGGATAGAAATGTCGAACTAAGAACCCAACAGCTGAACCAAATAATGCACATAATACTGCAATAATTGACACAGATGTAGTTCCCAAACCTGTAAAATTCATGAAAAGAATATAAGTAGTGTAATATCATCACAACTTTTACAATAAACTATTAGCTAAGTCAGAAAGCACATAGGACATTCAATGGAGTATACAAATATCATAACAATATTGTCACTATCACACATTCACACTATCAGGTATTGCTAAACAAAATGTGCAGAATGCAGGAAAAACGTTTCAAACTGAGAAAGAAGAAAAATATCATGGTTTCATCACTTTAATTTTTAAAAGATCCAATCTAATAGTTTGAATCGTATAAGGAAGAAGCTACACAACATTCTCCAAATACAAAGCATTTGAAGTAAAAACACTAGCACAGCTATTCAGCAAAGATAGGCAACTGTACCAGCAAAAGTACTGAATACTCCAACACCCTTTAATTTACCAAAATCCAGCAAACATGCTGTATTGTTGGGTGCCTGATCCCAAACATGCAAGGAGCAGAATAGCAGATTACAACCCTTAACGTGGGCAAAATCGAGCTGTTGTCGAAGTTAGCGCCTAATTGTTAAATCAGAGCCACCGCCTAGATTAGATCCCAAATTACTTCATTGCTCGGATGAGAAAGAAAGATACATGACGTCCATTTTATAGGGATGACTGACTTAGATGCTAAGAAAGTAATCCTAACTAATCTTATCACATATGGAAACTAATCCAATCTAATTCCTAAATAATAGCAAACTTGGATGCTACGGTAACCACATGCTACAGTACGTGGGAACTGTTCATGGACTGTGCGGGCCTTGCGCATAACATTACTTCCCCCCTGCAAATCATCCTTATTCTCAAGGTTGATCTTCGGAAAATCTCAACAGCGTAGACCGTTGAGACAATGTCTAAGGATTTGATACTAATGTTGAAGAGGAAGCGCGTCATCATGAGCACGATGTAGTCGCGATGCCCTAGCATGTTTGCAGCCCATCCGCTGATGTAGATGTTGATGTTGATGTCGCCGTGTGTGCTCGGCATGGAGGAAGGCATGGAGCAATGCGATTGAATGCCATGACATTATTCCACTTGGACCCTCATCGTCTTGGGAGCCATCATGCAGGAGGAAATCGGCATCACATTGTCCGTTGGATAATCTCCACATCGATGGGTGTCGTTGATGACATCAATGTTGGTGTCGTGGCCACCACGCAGCATGGTGTCGATGGCAGCGACAATGTTCGCATCATGGTGCGTGCTTGTTTCCAAGCCGAGCTTCTGCCTGGTGTTCATCGACCCCCTGGCCTGGTTCGCTTTCATAAAATCCGCCATCATCTTTTGGAGGTTGTCCATGGATGCCTTCAAATTTGCGTTCAACGCCTTGAGCTCGTCGATGGCAGCTCCCACCTTGCTCAGTCATTCTCTCAGGAAACCATTTGGTGAGAACAGCTTGGCTCAGATCTTTCATTGTAGTATGGCCGCTAATACTCATGAAAGATACAACTCTTTGCGGAGTCATTGGTACTTGGTAGTAGTTGTATGATCGGGGCAAATTGAAGGGACATATCTTCATGGATCTACGATCGGGGAGTCTCAGAGGAACATCGATCTCCATGGATTTGCGATCGGGGCAGATCAAGGGACGCCGATCTTTATGGGGATACTAGTATCTTCATACCGCAATCCTTCGAATGGGAGTCATTCGTCATAAGACTGATGATTGGCATAGTAGCTGTAGTTGGCCGCCATGCCCTATGGATCGATTGACTCTAATACCAATTGTGCGTCAAATTAAGCACGCAACGAGCGGGGATACAACTCTTAGCATAGGCGAATCAAGTTGTTGTCGAAGCTAACACATAGGCTGTTAATCAAAGCCTCCACCTATTAGATTAGATCTTAAATTACTTTATTGCTTCAATGAAATAGAAAGATATATGATATCCCTTTTAGGAATGAATGACTTGAATTCTAACAAAGTATAATCCTAACTAATCTTATCACCTGTGGAAAACTAATCCAATCTAATCCCTAAGTATAGGATCCACCTAGCCGGATGCTACAGTAACACGCGCTACAGTGCCGCGCGTACTGTTTGTGGGCCTTGCACATAACTTATATAATTTAAATATTTAAATTCGTATGAAACACACATTTTTATGAATGCAGGCATGGATCTAAGCGAAACCCTGTTGCATATCCAGGTGAGATTGACACACACGGTCACGAAAGCTAAAGGAGATAAACCATTTGATATATCAGCTTATTTAACATGGTTTCTTAAATTTTAACATGGGATTATCATCCAGTAGACATTACAACAACTAAAATGTGCTGATATAACTGGTAGGGAGAATAAGAACAAGACTAGTTTCTAGCTTGGTATTCGGAAGTAAAAACAGTAGTAAGTTATCAGTGTGTGCAAGGGTAAAGTAAATACTAACACAAGTCAAAGGTCCATTTATCATACCTGTCTGCGTCTCATGAGCACAATCTTCTGGCTTTAGATTGATTTGTCTAATCAACCGATTTCCTCTGTCAGCGACTAACAGTGCACAAATTTTGGGAACATAAGTAAGCTCAAAATCTGGGGAAAAGGTGGCATTCTGTGCAGGTCCATCCCTGTGTCCAGTCCCTGATGAGTGCCCTCCAGCAATTGTAGTAGTAAAACCTAGAAATGGCAGTTATAGCAAAAAAATCGGAAAAAAAATATGAAAGGTTACTATCAAAAAATTCTCCTGAAAGGTTGCTGGCGCAAAAAATGCATATGTAACTTCTCTTTTTCTATGCACTGCAATTCTTAAGCAAGGTAGGTGAGATTAGAAAAATTAAGAGAAGATAGAGGTATATAAGTACAGAAGAAAGATTGTTAGGATCAAAGATCTAGGGTAGAATAACTCTTGGGTTCACATGGATTCCATCCCTTTATCATGAATTCATGATAGGATACAGGATACAAACCAAGATCCCACAGGCAACAATCAAGGTTGAAAATCATCTACAAACGTAACCTGGACCAATCCCCCTAGTGTATTAAATTGACTAATTCATGTCCATGTTCAAGTACGGCATCATTATCTACACAACATGTACCAGGTTCAAAACTAGAAATGGTTTATGGAGAGCTATTAGCTGTGGAGTTTAATCGTAAGAATTTTAATCCACAACATCTGCAATCCCCAGCGGGAAATTTGGTGGCTTCGCAAAAATGCCACTCGCCTCTCGATGAGAGTGAGGTAGAGGGACATCTTAGCGAAGCCCCTTGTTGAGAGTGGCAAATAACCAAATGGCAAATAACCAAATCGCGCATTAATTGCGGCCGTACCTATCCACCGGCAACATTCTTCGCGCGACTAGTCCTCACATGCAAGAAACCCTAAACCCTAACGAACCAACGATCAAACGAGGGGGGGAACGATCAGGCAGGCAAACAAGGCACCACGCACCACCAAGGGGGTTGACCGAGCTCACCGGAGGGCGCGATCTTGCGGACGGCGCGGTTGGCTTGGTCGGCGACGTAGACGTTTTCGGCGCCGTCGATGGCGATGCTGCGGGGGCGGGCGAAAGCGGCGGCGCCGGGGCCGCCGTCGTCGAAGCCGGCTCGGCCGCCACCCGCGAGCGCCCGCGGGGGGGCCCCGAGGGCGACGGTGTAGAGCGCGGAGGTGGCGGAGTCGAGGAGGACGAGGTCCCCGGCGCGGGGCCGCGGGAGGAGGACGTAGGGGTAGACCCCCGCCCCGGAAGCCGCGGCGCGCGGGTTGAGGTCGGCGGCCGTGGAGACGGTGTAGCCGTCCTCGAGGACGAGGCTGGCGAAGGCGAGGAGCGGGAGGAGCGCGAATGGGAGGAGGCGGCGGCCGCAGGGCGAGGCCATGGCCGGATGGAGATCGCGGGCGGCGCTGGATTGGGGTTTGGGAAAGCGAGCCAGGGAGCGGAGGTGGTGGTGGAGTGACGAGTGTCACTGTGCTGGAGAGGACTCGGGTTGACGAGGGGTCGGCGGAGGAGAACGGATTTTGTTATAACCATAGTGATTTATGGATGGGAAGCCCACTTCTAACATTGGAGTATTATGAGCAAAACCAATTGTAAGATAGGCTATATATAAAACACCTTATAACAAGAGAAATGGATTAATAAAGATTATTGTGTCTGCCTTTTCTCTCACTAAATCTAAGTCTCCTGTTAATGTTATTGTGTTTGTATGTGTGCGATGACTGTTTTACAACACGTTATCAGCACGAATCGCTCTCAGGTCTGTCACAAACGATATGTCGCTATCGCCATCAAATCTACTATTCTACGAACTATTAGATCATTGTTCTTGGTTTCAATCTATTAGTTCTTTTAGCTGCTAGTAGATTAATTTGTGGCCTGTAGTCGAACTCGACGCCGCCGGTCACTGCCGCACCCATTAGGCGCCATGCGGCGCCCGCGTCGCTCGGAAGGCGCGCCGCGGCCGTGCCCACCGGCCTAGGCCCCTTGTCTCACCCGTGCCGTGCTTGCTCCTGGCCCTGCGACATGCCCTTCCCCCCCCCTGCGCCGGCCCCGGCCCCTGGCCTCACTCGCGTCATGCGGGCCCCGGCCATGGCCCCGCCTGCGCCATGCCCCCCCACGATGCACCGCCGCCCGGTAGTCGGCCATGCCTGCACCGCATTGCGCCGGCCGCCGCGCCGTGACCCAACGGCGCTGCGGTTGCCCAGCTCCCCTTCTCCGCGCTGCTCCCTGGCCGAGCCGGCCGCGCCGTGACGGCGCCGTACCGACCCTGCGCCACGGCTCCGCGTTGCGCCTTGGCTGCGCCCAATGGCGCCGGACTGGCCCCACACCACCGTGCAACCCGTGCCGCGTCGCGCTGGCCCTGTGCCCCGGTTCTGCGCCGCGCCCCGGCTCTATGCCGCCCCGCGCCGCCGGCTCAACAGCACCGCGCCGCCTCGCGCGATGTTGCCCCGCCATGCACCGGTGCCGTGCCGCGCCTGCAGTCACCTTCGCGTCGACCTGTGCCACACCGGTAGCCATCGCCGCCGCCCAGTAGGCAGTCACGCCCCACGCCCATTGCCGCCGCGCCGGCTGCTGTGCTGTGCGTCGCGTGTCACCGTGCCCCGCGCTGGCCCCGCATCACCACGCTGCACCGCCGCCCGGCCTTGCGCCGCCCGTGCCGCCCCGAAGGCGACCGCGCCGCCCCGCCTCGCTCTGTTGCCATGCCACGCCTGTAGCCGCCGCCACCACCAACCGGCGGCTTGGGTGGAACCCTGGCCACCTGGGAGAGGTGAGTCGCGGTGGGCCGACTGGGCCAGCCCAAGTTTGGGTCAAATGAGCTAAAAGAGGGACGGGGAAAGAAAAAAGGGCAAATCGAGCTCTGTTTGGGCCAAATTAAAGAAATCCCGCAGATTTCATAGTTTTATTTTTTGTGAGAATTAAATACTGTAGATTTAATATTTGGTAGTATTTTATTGCCCTATTTAATAGTAAATTCACCATTTTGCATATGTTTGAACTTAAAGCCTGTAGCTATTATTTTCGCAAATAAACATGAATTATTTATTTGCCCTTGAGTGTGATGTCTCGACGTCACCTCGCACTATGCGCCGCCCCTGAAGTTGCTGGCCGTGCTGCTGCTTCTCCGCGCCAAGCACGCTCCCTTGGGGTGTCGCCGAGCTTTCCTGTAGACGGCAGCAAACTAGGCCTGATACACTAATGTTTCGGATGGAGCCGGTGATCCATTCTAAGATGGTGTCTGAAAAAGTTGATTGATAGAAACCTTGCACCGTGCCCCTGAAGTTTAGCATGGAGCAAGGAGTAGAGAAACTGTGTTTTAGTCCCCAAGGACACGATATTTGAATGTGTGGTTCTCGTAGCATATTTCCCCTTATAGTCCTTACAATTTCAAGTAACCACAGCAATCCTCTTTGCTCCAAATTTGGATTCTGGTATTTGAGCTTCCATAATATGCAAAATCTTAGACCTAGCCCACCTTTGGAATCTGCATGTAAATGGGTTTATTTTCTAGCAAAGAGTTATTATTGTTTTCTACATTGTTATAATATGGCCAATAGACCCGAAAGAATTAGCAGAAATTCATGAAAATGCTAAACACTTTGTGGGCATCAGTGTGTCCTTTATGGCTTGTTTTTTCTAGCACTGTATGTTTGGAGTATAATTTATTAACCTGCAGTCCCTAAATTATTAGAAACTCCTGACATTGCTAGGAAACTCCTGGGAAAATGTAATGACTCCTGTAGATCTTGGGCTTGCTCATGCTGAGTAGTTTACATCTTTTGCTTGATTGTTTCGCATTAGATGCTTATTTTCCTTATGCTATAATAATGGTTTTAGTTATTCTATTTCTTGCTTCTCTCCTGTAGTAGAGTTAATTATCTGAGTAAATGCTAAATAGAACATGGTGCCTGAAGCATATGCCTTACAAGTTGTAAGCAAACTTGCATGGAATAAAATCAGATTAATGTATACCAGAACTAGATATATAGTTATACTTCCCTTGGGGAAGAGTGTTTCTACTCAACACCGTGTCAAATGCAAAAATGTTTTGAAGACTTGAGTTGTGGAAATATGTCCTGTAGACATGAATATTGGGAATATGTCCTGAAAACAAATGTTTTCCCTTGTTTGCGCTAGAGAAAATTTTCGGCCCATATGTCCATCTCTAAAGAATTAACTTAGCCCAGACCAGTAGTCTACAGTCCTACTCCAGTGTGGCGTGACCAACTGATTGTTCAAGGTCTCTAAAGTGTAACCTGAAGTTACAAAATATATATTGGTTTCACGACAACAAAAATTATACTCATGTAGCAGTATAGTTATAAGGTGATTTAAGCAGATGTCTGTAGCACATACTATCACTCGTAAGTTTTTGGTTGACGTGAAAAGGGGGAGAAAATTGGCTTTATGCATATAAAGGCAAGATTGTGCACCAGAAGTGTAGATTATATTATGCAACAGAAGTGCGAACGAATATGTTAGTGATTGTAAATTGTGTTAAAATTAAATGGCAAATGGATATTAATTTGTCGTAGTAGTGGAGAGATTGTGAATATTTCCATATGGTTAATTTGGGACATATTTGGTTTCGACGGACGTGAGCGATCCGACGTGAGCATGTGGACGCCCTACGCATGTGTAGCCTAGGCACGGCCGGAAGCAATTACCTGAAGTACTGTGCAAATTATGACCAGCAGTCATATTAGTTTTGCATTTGCATTATGAACAAAAGTCATATAGGTTTGTTTGAAGTAAAATAATCTCAAATATAAGATAATGGCATATTTGAATAAATGACTTTTAAAGATTGTGATGGAACCACATCTATATCGTCACTAGCGCCTGAATTTGCTACAACATGCCTGTAGCCATTTGTTATTGGAATATAATCACACCTCCGTAAAGTTGCTGTGAAATGAAGCTGACTGTTATTTGACATACATATAATATTTATTATTGAAAGAGGATCCTAAGGCCTAGAGGGGGGGGTGAATAGGCAATTTTAATTTTCTTTTGATTATTCTCAATTAAGCATCATGTTAAGAATGACCCAATCCTAGTTGCAAGTCAAGTAAGCGGAAGCGATAAATAAATCACAAAGCAACTACGACATGGCATTCAAATGATCACAAGCAATGCGATGAAAGTAAGTGCGAAAAGTAAATAAGAGAGAGCGACACGGAATTTGTTTCACCGAAGTTCGGAGCCGCAACTCCTACTCTCCGTTGAGGCTACCCCTTGCGCACAAGGACCGGCTCGCTCTCGAGCCTAACGCCTCACTTACTCCCCGGTAGTCGTTCCGCCACTCCGGCGAGGTGGACTCCGTCACCCGTACACCGACTCGAGAGTAGCCACACGCCAAGGCCTACTCCCAAGCCCACGCCTCCACGAAGGATGCCGTCTTCAAAAGTAACAAGCCCGAAACGCCCCGATCATGCCGGATCGAAGGACTTCCATGAAGCTCGGTATTGGGGTTGTATGAATTTTGGCTTTGGATGATTTGTGGGTGGAGGAATGGCTCTAGAACACCTAATTGATGAGCTATGAATGTGGTAGGTGAAGTGGAGCAGCAAACCTCAAAGTAGCCAGCCACTAGGTAGGTATTTATAGCCCCTAGAACAAAACTAGCCGTTGCCCCTCGGAAGAGGACAAAATAACTAGCCGTTAGCCTCCACCGGACGCCGTCCGACAGCGGCAACTGCTCACAAAAAACAGCTGATCGGACGCTGTCCGGTAAGGACCGGACGCCGTCCGACAGTGCAGATGCAAAGGATCGGACGCCCCCCAGACGCCGTCCGACAGCAAGAAATACCCAAATTTGAACCTTATCCGACGACGTCCGGTAACTACCGGACGCCGTCCGACAAAGAGTACTATTTCAGAATTTGGCTGGTCGGACGCCGTCTGGCTTTTCCAGACGCCGTCCGACAGAAGGGATTTTCGGACTAAAAAATAAGAGGGGAATTTAGGTGGGTTTCTCTCTCTCTAGAAGACTCACAAGAATATACTTGGGTATTTTTAGAAGAGGTGGACTACGGAAACCGAGTTTTCAAGAATTCACAAAGATCCGGCATAGTCCGAGAAATTCGAACCCCTTTTAAAATCCGACAAAAAACAGAAAATAATCCTAACTACTCCTAATCTATACGTGACCTCTTCTCTCGCCCGGTCACGCACTTGAAACCTTGGAGCAGCTCACAAATTTGTCGTCGCTTTATATTAGGGTTTTGCAAAAACGGCGAGTCTTCGCTAGGGTTCCGAGAAATCCAAAAATCCCCTAGCACTTTATATTAATTAATTTGACATCAATGCCACTAATAAAAATTAGGGCTCAACGATGCTCACAATTATGTTTTTGCAGAATAATAAAGTTCCATGCAAATTATTGATATTGTCGCGTTTATATTAAACCTGAAGTTTAATTAGATATATGGTATGAGTAATTGGACAATAGTAAAGAAGCTAGAACTTGCATCCCACAATTTGTTGGGATGATCAGTGGCCTCGCACGGGTGCGCCGCCCTAGTTGGGTGTGCGGCAACATAGCGCGGGCATGCCACCTAGGGCAGGCATATGATAGCTTAGAGCAAGCGCATGGCAAAGAGAATATATAAGTTTAAGCTCATTGCATATAAATGATTAGCCCCAATTTTAATGCGTGGAATCGGGATATTTTCCAAGTAATATCACCACCGAGCATGCACTTTTGAGTTCCCACCTGTAGTTGAAAACTTTGGACCTACAGTTCCATTTGACTTGCGCTCATAAAGGGGGATTTTGTAAGCATGCTTTTGTAAAAATTAGATCCCAGCATTAGGGGGAGAGAATTGCCCATGTTTTGTCTTGTGTATAAATGCCTATGAGATCTTGATTATAAAGACTCAAGCAATAGTTAATACTCCTATACCCAGTAGCGAGGAGTGCTCCTGTACGCTAGAAGCGAGGAGGCTGCCAGATATTTAAAGGAGTTGAAAATCATTTACCTGTAGTAAATGAGTCGCTAAGAGTGGAATACCCAGGATTGAATAGTATATCCAACTTTGCGGAAATTGACTTGTTGGATCATGGTCTAAAGCCTACAGGGATGCCTGCGGGTCTTAGATCAATGGCACTCGTCAAACAATTGCTCATCACTACTGAAATTCTTCTAAAGAGAAATTACCCTGAAGGTCAAAAGCCTCCTGAATAGGATCATTCTGAAGATGAATATCCAACAAGTTAATGCGCGCCTGTTATAATGCTGGGAATGCGGGACGACCAAGAATTTTTATTTTGGGAAATAGCGAAATTCTGAGTAATATTGAAAAGTGCTCATTTATAACACATGAAGAGAAAATTGTTAACACACATCATTACTCTTAAGTTGCTATGATAAGGATCCTGAACTAAGTCCATGGCATGGCACCTGTAGCGCCTTTTTTGGATTATACGACAAGCAACCGAGGATGAACCATGAGGTTAATCAAAGTTTGATAGCCAGTAACTCTGACTCGGGGTCATTATAGATAATGAGATGGTGAAAACCCTGATTCAAAGGTCCCTGAAGTGACTTGTACTCTTCCATGTGTAATAAGTGTTTTGCTAAATAGTAACTCTGGTAGATGATATGAATAAATATGCAGTTTATGGATTATGAAAATCCTTGTTGAGATTCCAGCATGACTCATTATTCCTTATAATAGAAGATGATAAGATTGTGACATATTAAAGAATCTCATACCTGATAATCTCTTTCAAAAGTAAGGGTTATTTTCTGAAGAAAGATGAGTTCCCTGTAGGAATATGAGCATTTCCCTAAAGGAAGATTAATTACTAGTCGATATGTAATTTACACCAATGGTCCCCTATAGTGGACGATGACCCATTGATACCCGATACTTGAAGTTCGCCACATGAGAACTAGTGATGTGTATCTCCTGCCAGAAGTTGGAAGACTGGTGGTGTTCTTTATTACCCTGAAAGGTATAAATTACTTGTATTGTAGGATTGGATAGTTGTACTTGAAGATTGAGCTATATTGTTCTCAAATTATTTTGTTCACGCTTTTTCAGAAGCATAGTATGATAGATGTACAGAAGACATCAAAATATCGGAAGGCATCTGGGATGTCGTCCCGAGGGGAGCATGAACTATATATTGATTCGGTTCATATGAAATTCTGAAGGTCTCACTTTGTCTAACCCAGTAGTTTGACATGATGATTAATTAAAGTATCTTACCACACCACAACATAGGTATAGAAGATTTATAACGCAAAGGTCCAGTAGACCGTATTGGTCCTGAAGATTAGACCCTGAAGGTTATATATTGTACTCTTTTTTTCTTTATATGAGTTTTTTCCATTGGGTTTTCTCATAGCAATGTTTTTAACGAGGCAATATTGCAATACAGCATGCGTATGCAATGTACTCTTTTCTTCAATCCTTTTTTCCCACTGGGTTTTTGGATGGAGTTTTTGACAGGGCATTGACATATCGCGGTTTAGCCCAATGGGGAGTGTTATAACCCTAGGTGATTTATGGGCCGGACCATCCCAAACCTTAGGGGTATTATGGGCAAAACCAATTGTAGGCTAGGTTATATATATCAAACCCTTGTACACAAGAGAGATTGATCAATAAAGATTATTGTGCCTGGCTTTTCTCTCTCTAAATCTGAGTCTCCTGTTATTGTGATTGTGTTTGCGTGTGTGCGACGACTGTTTTACAACAGATTTCTCCGAGTTAACCGTTTACCTACGCGTCCCAACGATTTACGTTTAGATTCGTGCTTCGGCTCCGTTAGTGTTTAAATGTATTTTTACAGAAACGCACCTATTTTTCTTAAAAAAGTGATCGGATACTTTTTCTTCCTTCTCTCTCCCTCCTCCTCCCCTCACTTGAGCCGATAGCCACTCGGTCACGTTATCGCCAACAACCATCCGCTCGACCGACGCACGACAACGGTGGTGTGGCCTGAACGCAGGACGGTGCGGCTCAGACGCGGTGCGATGCATGGGGCACAAGCCAGCATGGTCACCGCCCGTTCTGAAGAGGTGGTCACCGATCGCGAGCAGCCGGGTAGCGGCCAGCTCGGGTAGGAGGAGGAAGAGAGGAGAAAGAAGAAGAACTCGATCGCTTGAAATCCAAAAGTTGAGGGGTTTTGTGTAAAAATATAATGTGCAAGCTAGTTTGGTAAAAGCACGAATCTTGATGTGGATCCGGTGGTCGCGGAGGTAATTAGAACCCCAGCTACCTTGGGAGATTCATTACCTGGCAGTGAAGTCTTTTACACGGGCCCTACCATGTGTGACAACGTGGTGCCATACTGCCATGGGCCTATTGGGAAGCGAAGAAAGAGCTTGTTGGGATCCTAGAGATGGAGTTTGGCATTTCGTTGAAGCCATAGGATAACAAAGTGACGTAGTTGCGCTTTGGAGTTGGTCGACACCTGGTGCGCAAATGAAGGGAGCAGCTACCACCACACTAAACATACCGTTTGGGGTGTTCCTAATGGTATAGCCTTGGAATTGCGTCCCCCACTGCCTCTTCATATTCTTCTTTTGGCCTCTAGCACTTGGCTCCGCCTTCGGCCTCACTCGCACCCTCCTCTCTAACGAGATCTACTCCGTGCGCCTCCCTCACCACCCCCGCCGCCTTCGGCCACCGCCAGCGGCTGGTCGCCCCGTCCTCTTTCTCCCATCGTTGCAACTGCCCTACTCACCCTAAATTTGGTTGTTGATGTGATTCATCTCCTCCACATCGCCCAACTGCCTTCACTTGGCCCCACGGCTCCGGTGTCGCTGCCGACGCCTTGCTGCCCCACCATAAATTCATCCCCACCGCAGCGGTTGCCACCTCCCCCAACCTCTCCCTAAGTCTGGCAGACACAGAGAACCTTGAACCGAAGGTGAAAGCGGTCGTCGGCGGCAGCAGCGGCGTGGCAAAGAGGGAGAAAAAGCTCGCGGTTGTATCATTGTATGGGAAGATGTCATTAAAGGCATCAAGATTGCTATAGACATTGTAGATTCTCCCCCTCCACAACCGTTTGACAGGGGCTAAGGGCATATATGTTTTATCGTACTGGACGCTTAACCGTGAAAAAACATGGGTCATCATATTTCCTAAATCGTACGAATGGTTAACCATTATTTTTTTTTCTTAGCCATGGTTAACTATGAAAATTGCCAAACCACTGGATTTGTTTTCGAAGAGCAGACTAGAGCCCTGTTCATTCATTGAAAGAGGAGGAAGAACAAAACAACATGCAAAAAAGGAAAAAAAAGTGTACTCTTAACTAGTGCTGGGAGTTGGGCCGTGCCGGGCCGGCACGGCACGGGCCCATCGTGCCTCGGGCCGACGTGAATCGGGCTGGCACGGCACAGCCACCTCATCGTGCCGGGCCGGGCTGGCACGAATGGTAATTATCGAGGCCCGGCATGGCCCGCAAGCACGCCGGGCTGCTGTCGGGCCGTGCCGGCCCGAGCACGGCCCCACTCTCGTCGCACTGGACAGCAGAAGCTCACGCCATGCGATTTTAATTCCAGCGGCAGTTCACACCAGGTCGCCTTGGTACTCGTAGCTAGTTGCTGGCTAGATGGACGACACGCATTGGAAATTGGAATATGAAGCAACACAAGGGTCAGGAAGGAGTGCGTACGTGGATATAGGCAGCGTGCAGGAAATGGCACCGATGTGCGCTATAATGTTCTGGGAAATGCAGTCATGCACGATGGTCAAAAGTAGCTCTTTAAGCCAACAGCCGCCTCGTCCTCCTCACATGTAAGCTGTAGCATGCAGCATGCGGCGCTTTGGGAATTTAAACACCATGGCTAATTGATTGACTGCGCCATTATCTATCCCAGGTAATTAAAAACAAGGTTATTAGCCATTCGGGCTTCTCACGGGCTGTGCCGGCCCAAGCACGGCACGCGCCATCGGGCCGGGCCGGGCGGCACGGCGTGCCTAGTTTTCAGGCCCGGCCCGGCACGCCTCCTCTGGCCGGGCTGGCACGGCCCATTTTATTTCGTGCCATGCCGTGCCTTGGACCATAAAAATCGGGCCGTGCTCGGGCGGCCCATTTCAAGCACGGCCCAACTCCCAGCTCTACTCTTAACTAGCAGACTTAGGGTCCAAAGGTACTACGACCAAAGTTAGTTACTCCCTCCGTCCAGCAAACAGCTTCGTATTAGGCCTAGGCATCAAGACCAAGACGGACATGAATCACAGCATAATCCATTTATTAGCATCGTCTCGTTTTTCCAGCGCGATTAGCCTTAATGGCTCCGTTCGTTTTCCCAGCGGGCGCTGCATGCATGCATGCGCGATTGAATATAAGCAATGCATGCATCCCCGCGTAATCCATTTAATCTGCATCGAGCTGGCTGCAACGTCGCCTCGTTTTCGGCGGCCATCCTCGCGTACGTTGCGCGCATGTACTACTAGTGCCTGTGTGAAACTGCATGCATGCAGATTGAATACGCGCCCTTGCCATCCATTCAATACGACCGCAAACCAATACACCACTGCGTAGATGAATTCTGGAAAAAACAAAAAACGTAATGCGTAGGTCTTTACTGGACGGAGGGAGTATTCAGAAACCAGCCGCCAAACCACCAAGTTCGGAGGAAAAGAAGGTCGGTGACCGATTCTCGTGAACTATACTCGTTATGGAACAAATGTAGATTCTGCTCCTTCCATAAAATTCCACAAACCAATGGATTTAAGCTTTCAAGTAACATGAGGAGCGGTGATCGGTAAGAGAGAGGAGGGGGAGTGGCGGCGACATGAGAAGAGGAGAGCAAGCGAACGCCGATGAAGAAAGGGAGATTGTGATAAGAAGTGAGCTGCTAAAAATTGAAGGCTTGATGAGAAGATATTGGATCTCATCAAGATAAAAACGAGCTATTTGCTAGCTATTTACAAGCTAGACTCAAACCAAATTGCCAGCCCAACCTATGATCCGTCCTCTCCTCCCTTTCATGAGCACTGAGAAATGCATGGTCCCTGCTTTCGTTCGTTTGCGAGAATACTACAATAGCCAACAATGGCAGACGCATGATTAAAATTAAACATAAACAAAATTAAAACCTTATGGTCGTCACCAAATTAAACGCTTTTGTATTTTTGGTCCTTACTTTTTTACCTCGAAGTTAATATACATCTTCCTCATGTGTTTTATCTATGATTCTGAAAGACAAAACAATAATGTTTTTGAATCTGTATTTTTTTTATCTCAAAGGCACATCTGAAAACTAAAAAATCAAACAAATTGGACTTGACTTGAGAAGCCAAATTTTAAAGTTAGAAGATAACCTGATAATTTAAGTCGGGAGAACGAAATATTTTTTGCTACCATTATAGATTTACTGGATTTTCATCTAGAAACAATTTTTACTTGAAAAATTGGCTATTTTAGTGAAAAACTGACGTACAAACCATTTCAAATACATTTATCCTAATTTTACATGGTTTTAGAGAGTAGAGACAATAACTGGCTTTTGGAATATTATTTTGCTACCATTATGTATTTATTGGATTTTCATCTAGAAACAATTTTTACTTCTAAATGGCTATTTAAGTGAGAAAATTATGTACAAATCATATCAAATACATGTTCATCCTTATTTTACATGGTTTTAGAGACAATATCTGATTTTTTAGACATAATTTTACATTGTTTAACGAGACTTTTCATATTTTCTATTAAAGCGAATGGAAATAAAAAAATGAAAAAGGAAGCATAGCACTGTGGAGGGAAATCAAACTCAAGACCATCATACTGCAATCAGAATTACCTCACAAACTCAGCTAGCTTCAAAATCACTACTATTATTGGTTCATCAATGTTTTATTTGGTCGTCACAATATGTATTAGGACATCTCCAACGATAGTGCCAACTACTAACTATAAGAAAGCTCCATGTTATTTATAAATAATTTATAGACAACATCTTTCAACTGTAGTATGAACCACCGGTTGGGAGATCGAATTCCCCTCACTCGTAGGTGCAAAAAGCAGCGTGCACACCAGTCTCCAGTGGGCAGGAAGCGGTATGTGAACGTATGAAGCAATACACGAACTTGAGGAACGAAAGCAGTTTCGAGAGAAGCAGTTCGAGCTGGAGGAGGAAGAGCAAAAGGAAAGAATAACCACTTGCAAGAGGACGCCGTAAAACAAAGCAGGAGAAGAGAAGAAGAATCACGTATGAGAACGTTGTGTGGAGGACCCCGAAGCAGAAGAAGAGCAGACCCAACGTGCGAGGAGGCCATCTTATCTTCCAAATTCCTTGATTCTTGGCCTAGCAAACGTACTTTTATTTTCATTGACTTCCTGGCGAACGCTTTGAAAAGGAAGGTGAATCAGCCTTGATACTTGCTTGGTAATACGCTTGAGAGAACATTCCAGTAGCGGCCGGGACGCGATGCGTGCTTCGGGCACGGCGGCGTGGTGCAGCGGCGCGCGGGCACGGCGGCGGCGCGCATGGCCGTCGCGGTTGCAGCACGGTCGGTGCAGTACATTATGCAAGATCAATCTACTAAAGCCAAGAACTAATAGATTGAAAACAAGCAAAACGATCTACTAGATCGACAAAGCGAAAACTGTAGATCGGAAATAACAGATCTGTTGCGGGTAGCGACATACCGATGATCACAAACCTGAGAGCGGATCGTGCTGATAACGTGTTGTAAAACAGTCGTCGTACACGCACAGATTCAATCACAAGAATAGAAGACACAGATCTGAGAGAGAAAGCCATGCACAATAATCTTTATTGATGTGTATCTCTCTTTGGTACAAAGGGTTCGTATATATAGCCTAGCCTAATTCGGTTTTGCCCATAATACCCCTAGGGTTCGCCGTGGGCTTCCGGCCCATAAACCCCTAGGGTTATAACAGTTTTCTCCTGATAGCCAGAGCCCGGGCCGCAAAAGCAAAGCAAGAGTGGGGACAACCGTCGCGCCACGCGTGCATGCACTAATCGTATGTGAACATTTTTATATAAAACGTAATAACTTCGTATAGCATACATTATACGAAGTTATACGATGCGCTTGTACGCGCGTGATGTGAGATGGCATCGCAGCTGTGTGTGTGTGGTGGCGGAAGCGCGGCCGACAGCGAGCGTGCTCGTGCGGGGATTAGGGGTAGTCCAGCGTTGTTACCTTGAAGCTCATTGGGCCTTCCGTTGCTCTACTCTGGTTCTTTAATTTGAGAGCTGATTTAAACCCCAACCCAGCCAATCTTTCCAACTTGGCTTTTTCATTGGATAGGCCGATGAAAATATTAAGTTTGTTTTCATTGGATATCAAACGAAAATGACTTGTTTTTGTTGGCCTACTTTGGTTGATGAAAGCATTTTGTTTTTCTTCGAAATCCACAGGAAATGTTAAGAGTCTCGTGGAAACGGTATTTTTACCGGTACACCAAATTACAGAATTAATTGCATCGTCTTCGATTTCTCTAAAGAAAACGATTGTTTTTCATAGTGAGACGGCCCAAGCCAAAACTAATTTGATTAGTTATTGTAAGTGCTTGCTTGACTTTATTAAACCTTAGCTTCATTTCTCCTTTACCTCTCTCCTTTCTCCCACCTTCCCCTCTCCAATAATAGTGAAGCCAGGACTTTTGAAGTGCCTGAGCGCATGCACGTACTTGTAATTACCACTAACAATTCTATATATGCATAGCACAAGCAAAATTAAGACCGAACAATAGTCTTTCTCACGAAAATCATTGTTTAATAGGCAGCGCCAGGCGTCGGATGTCCGACCGTCCAGACCTACTGACGTCAGCAGGAAACTTACGCGGATACGTACTGAAATTTGAAAAATAACGGTGGAAACATGATAACCCGAGGCAACTTGGGGACGAAACTTGGGATTTCAGAAAGTTTTCGAGAACAAGAACCAAGTTTCGACAGTACAAAATCCAAGTTTCGGTAGGCGATATATAAGTTTCAGTGAGCAAAACCTACGTTTCCAGAAAAAAAAAAGTTTCAAAATCGTGAAACCTCAAGTTTCGTGCAACTTGTCGATGAAACCTAAGGTTTCAGAAAGCGTCTCGAGAGCAAGACAAGTTTCAATAGTGTAAAGTTTAAGTTTCGGTAGGCAGAGATTCAAGTTTCAAAAGTTAAAACTTAAAGTTTAAGTAGGAGAAAAGTACATTTCCATGAGCGGAGTCCTCCAAAGTTCCAGATCGAGGAAAACAGAAAGTTTTATATGTACAACTCTAAAGTTTCAGCACAGAAATCCTAGGTTTCCAGAGACGAACCTCAGGTTTCGTGTCTGAAAGGGGATGGGTCTCCTCCTTGCCTCCTCCTTCCCCAGATTCGACGAGATCCTGCCCCTTTCTCGCCGGATCCGACGGCGCGACGACGAGCTTGACACCCCCATGCTCCCTTATCGTCGTGGTCGCTGGCCCTCTCCAGATCTGGCGGCGGCCCTTGGAGCACGGCGAGGGGGGAGCTCCCCCGTGCTCGCGGGCGTGGAGGAGGATGGGGCGGCGCCGGCTGCCAAGCGAGGAAGGAGGCGGTGGGGCGGCATCGGCGACGGCGGAGGGGAGGAGCGCGCGGCGCTGGAGGACGAGACGCCAGGCGCGGGGCAGCGGGCGCGGGCGCGGGGGAGAAGAGGCGGGCGGGGAAGAAGAGGTGCGAGTGGGAGGCTATCCCGTCGGGTTGGGCCCCCGACGGGATACCGTCCCCTAGTCGCCCCCATTCTATATATGCGTAGCACAAGCAAAATTGAGACCGAACAATAGTTTTTCTCACGAAAATCATTGTTTAATCGTATGTGAACATTTTTATATAAAAGTAAAGAAAACTATGATACAAAGGAAGTTACGATGCATATCTCACTGAAGGGTACGGGGATACAAAAACTTCAATGGGAACATACAAAAGCCTGAGCAAAACCCACTGCAACCTTTAGAACTGAAAGATGAGAATGTATTGATTAGCTCACCATGTAAGATAAAAATTATATTCACAAGATGAGAAATTTGTAATGCATCAAATAGACAGATACCTCAAATGTGCTACACCTGTCTTGTAACGAGGCAAACTCAACTTTGGAGTCAATACTGCTCCCCCTCCCCACAGAAATGAAATACTCCCTCTGTTTTTTTTTCATGCCTTTGACTTTTTGGCAGGCCTTTGACCATTCGTCTTATTCAAAAATTTTGTGCAAAGATGTAAAAAAATAAGACATATTTAAAGTACCTTTATTGATAAAACAAATCACAACAAAATAAATGATATTTATAAAAATAATTTGAATAAGACGAATGGTCAAAGGCGTGTCGAAAAGTCCAAGACGTAAAAAAAAAGGAGGCAATATCTCCTCGTTTCTAAAATTTTAAGGGCGAACCAAATCAAATATCTCCTCGTTTCTAAAATTTCGAATCAACGACGTTTTAAATATGTCACCGTAAGTCATAAAAGCATCACTACAAGACTCCTAGGATGAAGGTATAACGAAAACATAATCGCGATGTATGTTGTGTCACAAATAATTTCTAATGATGAAACAATATTTTTTACGATAGAACATGCATTAAGGCCCTGTTTGGAAGTGGAGTATTTTTGTAATTTCTATACAAAACCATGGTGTTCTCAAATACCATAGTATTTTAGACCATGGGGTGTTTGAAAGCAATCCCAAAAACTCTGTTTTAAAAACCATGATATTGACAATACCATGGTATTTTTGGAGTATTGTGAACTCCACTCCAATCTAAAGTTTTCTCACTTATGCTAGCAAACCATGATATTGAAAATCATAGTATTTTATGGTCATATCAAAACACAAACCATGGTATTATAAAACCATGGTTTTAGAAAACTTTGTTGCCAAACAGGCCCTAAAATATGACGAAATGCTTCTGTGTCAGTGAAGGGTTCTCTTCTAAGACAGCACTTTGTCGTCATTAAATGCACGAGAGATGTCATGGATAGGCACACATTGAGCTTTGTCGTTTTTAAAAAAGGGAGGGCTGAGTGTCCAAGATGGGAGGTCGAAGGCGAAGGTGGAGGCCAGATGGGTGAACAACCACTACAGAAAAGACACGCAGTCTCGAAAGCCAAAACTAGTATCGACGGCCAGTAAAAAACCGTTGACATGAAGCCCATACGCTCGACGGCCCGAACAATGCTGTCGATATTAAGTCCGCACGGTTCTTACTATCGACAGCCACATAATGAACCGTCAAGTCTAGTACGCTATCTGCCAGAGACAGCGAACGGCGTAATTTGTCCGACGGCCAACTGTTAGCCATCGAGAGAATCTCAATTTAATATATACTTTTCTTCCTATAAATTAGAGTTTAATCCATATTTATTTATTTAGAAGTAGAAAAATGAATTAAATGAATTTGTTTTTTCACATCAGTTTTGAAGTTTTGATTGTTATTTGAAATTGAAATTTTTGAATTCAAATACTTTGTGTAGTAACTAACGAAACATACGATATCGTACGATAACCTATACTTATCCGGAAAACACCCCATTTAGTAGTGTTCGTCGCATTAGATGCTCTGAAAATTTTTATATTTTCACTGATGATATTATTTGATACGTAAAAGTCAACGCATTATATATGAGCAACAACAATTTTTTACTTTTAAAAATTAAATTATGTTGGGTTGACAGTCGAGTGCTACAAAGGGTAAAATCCTCGAGAAAGGAAACTTTATCGATGGCTTCAGAGAAAATCATCGAAACTGATCTCTTGTCTCGAGTGTAGTCAAACGAAACTGCCTGGTGTATATTGTTTCGACGGCTAAGAAGTAAATAGGTATTGATAGAAAAGTACATCTCTCTTGACGGCCTTATGTTAGCCATCGAAAGAAGCCTCCCTTTGCAGGGCCAACCGTCGCTATCTGTCTCGACAGTTAAATGAGTACCGTCGAGAGATGCCTCCCTGCGCAGGGCCAGACGTCACTATCTGTCTCGACGGCTTTGTTGTGGCCGTCGCGAGAGAGTATGTTGTCTTGACGGCTTTGTCGTGGCCGTCGCGAGAGAGTAGGTTGTCTCGACGGCTTTGAGTTGGCCGTCGAGAAATATGCTATATTAACCGTGTTTTCCTTGGAACTTAGGCACATTTGTGCCTAAGCCCCATGCGTCGAGCCGCCTCCGCCACATCGTCACACCCTCGCCTGCGCCACCGCCTCTCCTGGGCCACCGCCGCCTCTCCCGCGCTGCCACCGCCTTGCCCACGCCGCCGTCGCGTCTCTCGCGTCGCCCCGCCCTCGCGTGCGTTGCCCACCGCCGCCTGCCTCAACCCTCTCCACGCAGCAACCCCCCGCTCCGCTGCCAACCCCTCGCTCCCCCTCCGTACTGCACAACCTCCGCCTCCCCCTCTGCCGCCTCCGCCTCCCCCTCCCGTCCCGTCCCTACTTTTCATATCCGACGCCGTCCCCATCGTTGACCGTCGGCGTACAAGGTAATCGAATCCCAATTTTTTTCCCTACTTGTTGTGTAGTGTCGATGTCCATGCATGATGAGTCTACACTTTTTTTTTTTTTTTTTTTTTTGCGCTTGTACGCGCGTGATGTGAGATGGCATCGCAGCTGTGTGTGTGTGGTGGCGGAAGCGCGGCCGACAGCGAGCGTGCTCGTGCGGGGATTAGGGGTAGTCCAGCGTTGTTACCTTGAAGCTCATTGGGCCTTCCGTTGCTCTACTCTGGTTCTTTAATTTGAGAGCTGATTTAAACCCCAACCCAGCCAATCTTTCCAACTTGGCTTTTTCATTGGATAGGCCGATGAAAATATTAAGTTTGTTTTCATTGGATATCAAACGAAAATGACTTGTTTTTGTTGGCCTACTTTGGTTGATGAAAGCATTTTGTTTTTCTTCGAAATCCACAGGAAATGTTAAGAGTCTCGTGGAAACGGTATTTTTACCGGTACACCAAATTACAGAATTAATTGCATCGTCTTCGATTTCTCTAAAGAAAACGATTGTTTTTCATAGTGAGACGGCCCAAGCCAAAACTAATTTGATTAGTTATTGTAAGTGCTTGCTTGACTTTATTAAACCTTAGCTTCATTTCTCCTTTACCTCTCTCCTTTCTCCCACCTTCCCCTCTCCAATAATAGTGAAGCCAGGACTTTTGAAGTGCCTGAGCGCATGCACGTACTTGTAATTACCACTAACAATTCTATATATGCATAGCACAAGCAAAATTAAGACCGAACAATAGTCTTTCTCACGAAAATCATTGTTTAATAGGCAGCGCCAGGCGTCGGATGTCCGACCGTCCAGACCTACTGACGTCAGCAGGAAACTTACGCGGATACGTACTGAAATTTGAAAAATAACGGTGGAAACATGATAACCCGAGGCAACTTGGGGACGAAACTTGGGATTTCAGAAAGTTTTCGAGAACAAGAACCAAGTTTCGACAGTACAAAATCCAAGTTTCGGTAGGCGATATATAAGTTTCAGTGAGCAAAACCTACGTTTCCAGAAAAAAAAAAGTTTCAAAATCGTGAAACCTCAAGTTTCGTGCAACTTGTCGATGAAACCTAAGGTTTCAGAAAGCGTCTCGAGAGCAAGACAAGTTTCAATAGTGTAAAGTTTAAGTTTCGGTAGGCAGAGATTCAAGTTTCAAAAGTTAAAACTTAAAGTTTAAGTAGGAGAAAAGTACATTTCCATGAGCGGAGTCCTCCAAAGTTCCAGATCGAGGAAAACAGAAAGTTTTATATGTACAACTCTAAAGTTTCAGCACAGAAATCCTAGGTTTCCAGAGACGAACCTCAGGTTTCGTGTCTGAAAGGGGATGGGTCTCCTCCTTGCCTCCTCCTTCCCCAGATTCGACGAGATCCTGCCCCTTTCTCGCCGGATCCGACGGCGCGACGACGAGCTTGACACCCCCATGCTCCCTTATCGTCGTGGTCGCTGGCCCTCTCCAGATCTGGCGGCGGCCCTTGGAGCACGGCGAGGGGGGAGCTCCCCCGTGCTCGCGGGCGTGGAGGAGGATGGGGCGGCGCCGGCTGCCAAGCGAGGAAGGAGGCGGTGGGGCGGCATCGGCGACGGCGGAGGGGAGGAGCGCGCGGCGCTGGAGGACGAGACGCCAGGCGCGGGGCAGCGGCGAGGATGCATAGGAGGAGGCGGCGGCTGAGGATGCGCGCGACGGCGAGGAGCGCGCGGGAGGAGGGTGCGAGGGCGAGGATACGTGGGGAGGAGGAGGAGGAGCTCGCGAGGGGGAGGACGCGCGCGAGCGCGAGAGCGAGGAGTCCGGCGCGTCCGGACTCCCGTTCTCTAGTGTTTCCCTTGTTTAATCGTATGTGAACATTTTTATATAAAAGTAAAGAAAACTATGATACAAAGGAAGTTACGATGCATATCTCACTGAAGGGTACGGGGATACAAAAACTTCAATGGGAACATACAAAAGCCTGAGCAAAACCCACTGCAACCTTTAGAACTGAAAGATGAGAATGTATTGATTAGCTCACCATATAAGATAAAAAATTATATTCACACGATGAGAAATTTGTAATGCATCAAATAGACAGATATCTCAAATGTGCTACACCTGTCTTTATAGCGAGGTAAACTTTCGAGTCAATACTGCTCCCCCTCCCCACACAAATCAAATATCTCCTCGTTTCTAAAATTTTAAGGGCGAACCAAACATATTTCAATGAGTCAACACTGAATGTTAATTCTAAAATCTTAATGTGTGCTGTGTGCCTATGCGGCTATGCAGTTTGCAAAGTACGCCAATACGTAGCAAACAGAATAGGCATAAGACCTACCAATTAGCCAATAGAATAGGAAATAAGGGATTATTTACATTCAACTTCAGGCTTTGGGCATGGACGGATGAAGATCAGAGTCCGGAGGACAGAGCCAAAGGATTGGGGACAAAACACTACGGGAAAAGTGCAAATCAATGACGTTTTAAATATGTCAACAAATCATAAAAGCATCACTACAAGACTCCTATGATGAAGGTATAACGAAAACATAATCGCGATGTATGTTGTGTCACAAATAATTTCTAACGACGTTGCTATTTGGTAGGCGCCTGCGCTGGGGACTTGCGCTTCATGCAGTTGCAGCCCCTCACCACAATGTGCAGGCGTGGGACACATCCGGGTGGGTCCCAACACGTGCCACGTATGCCATGCGCAGCCTCAAGTCCGTCTAATTTTTTCCATCAAAATAATTCTTTTTTCTACCTAATGAAAAAGTGGAAAAACAGTACCGATTTAATGAAAAAACATATTTTTTCAACTTCATACTGTTTTTTCCAAAGAGTTTGCACTGTCAAATATGAAAACAAAATAAATTTATAATAAATCAAACCTCGCACAAAAAATTCCACTATCGCTACACATTTTTTCCAGTAAATGGAAATGTGGAAAAACAATAGAAATTTAGTGGATTTTTTTGTGCCTGTACAATTTCGCAAATTTCAAGCGCCTGTACTTTTTCCAGTGTTTTTACACTGTTTTCCACCTTTTGTTTCACTGGAAAAGGCGTATATTTTTTTGGAAAAATTCTATTGCAAAGTGTAGATAATTTTTCTGCCTCCTGCGCATAGCACCTGCACAATTCCCCTAGTTGCAGGTGCCTGCCAGGGAGCCGGTCCCAATTTCTATTGATGAAACAACATTTTTTTTGACAGAACATGCATTAAAATATGATGAAGTGCTTCTGTGTCAGTGAAGTGTTCCCTTCTAAGACGACACTTTATCGTCATTAAATGCACGAGAGACGTCATGGATAGGCACACATTGAGCTTTGTCGTTTTTAAAAATGGGAGGGCTGAGAGTCCAAGATGGGAGGCCGAAGGCGGAGGTGTAGGCTGGATGGGTGAACAACATCAGAGCTGAATCTGAAAGGCGAGGCGGAGCGCAGTAGTGGTGGCCGCCAAGGATCAGGCTAGAGGCTGGAGGGCGACTGGAGGTGCGCTGCTCAGCCATTGGACACCGGTGCGCCATCATGATGACTCACTGCAAGCCCACGACGCTGACTTTTCGTCTCCTGCTCGTGCTAGGTGGCCTTAATCTATCATAGTTAGGGTAAATATTTACTAGGCCATGATCTCAGTTACGAGCCTAGGGTCGGCGGGCCCTAACCGCGCCACTGGATTGTATTCGTTGGCCTCTCTTATTTTCTATACCTTGTTTCCCTTCCCATTTCATACAATGACGCCCCACCAACCACTTTGCCTTGTCCATTGGCCTTGTCGTCTTGAGCCTCCTATCTACTTTTATAGGACAGTGACGCAGACCAAAAAAGATACCAACCCTCGTGGGTGTCTAGTGCTTGATTGTATTACGTCGGATCTCTTTAGTGACCATCCCACCATTACACCGACCCATAATCCGAGGTTTTTGGGGCTCGGGTCAGACACAACCCAACGTCTAGGAAGCTATTTGGCAGCCGAATAAGCTCAACCTATGTTGACGTCGCAACTTACAGTCCATTTGCATATCGGTGCATGTGAGGCTACGTGCAGGCGCTACGCCAATTGCCAAGGGACACAGCTGTCAGACACGTGTGGAAGGCAGCTCCGGAGGAGACGTGGCGTCCACGCCCGGGGCCCACGCGACGGCCGAACCACCACTCCTCCCTCGTCGTCCACGTCTACCTCCGCCGCCTCCCTCCGCCGCGCGCGCTTTCCCGCGACGCTTTTCTCGCTTTCCCTCCACGTCCACCCCCGCAAAAGCGCCCCGCTTCACATGCCCAGCCCCGCCGCCGCCGCCGCGACGCCACGCGAGCCCACGTCCGCCACCACCGCCTCCTCGGCCGTCTATTTATTCCGCGCCTCTCCTCGCCACGCAGATATAGTATAGATACAGATATAGGCATATAGCTAGCCATGGATCAGAGCCGGCGCTCGGGGATGGGTAGGAGGAGGCCATCGTCGTCGTCGTCGTCGGCAGCGGCGGCGGCGGCGCGGTCAGGGAGGCGGCGGGCCGCGGGCGGCGTGGCGCTGAGGAGGAAGGTGCGGGAGCTGCGGCGGCTGGTGCCCGGCGGCGGGGATGGCGCGCAGGCGGGGCGCCTGCTCCTCCGCGCCGCCGACTACATCGTGCAGCTCCGGGCCAGGATCGAGCTCCTCAGGGCGCTCGCCGCGCTCTACGACGATGACGGCCTGCCGCCGTGCCAAGACGCCGACGGCGCATGAGACATGATGATCCACACCTCCGTCCGGTCGTGTCTCCGATCCGTGAAGAGATGGATCACAAAGCGAGTAGCGCCGATACGTACGTACTCATTGATTATTGCAGTGTTTTGTAGAGATGATGTGTTTAGTTAATTAGTTGATCGGTAGGCGGTGAATCACGAGGTTCCAGATTGAGTGATTGAGTCATCAGTCATGTGCTTTTCATGTTGCCGCTCCCATCTGTTCCATTAATTTCTTCCCTTGCTGTTGTTGTTTATCTTCCTTGGTCCATTTTCTTCTTCTTCTTCATTCAATTCGGTAGCGTGTTCTTTCTAGGGCTAAGTATAGTGGAGGCCCTTAATACTTCATTCATGGCGGTCTTGTAACTTTTGTTGGGATTTTTTTTGTCATGCAAGTGTTGGTTAAAATGGAGATATACATACATTGTCTATTAATTGAGATAATGATCTTCACTCTGTGTTGCCAAATGAGATCTGCCTCTTCTCATCTTGTTCATGTTTAATTTATACATACGCCTAACTATATGCATGTGAGAAGTATGCATTAATCATGATTTGCTTGACGAAGAACAATATAATTGTTTTCCACGGCCTACTGAATATTTATCATCTCCCATTGTGGATGTATGCCAACCTAGCTAGGTTTAATGAGTATAATTGAATGGCCTTGGTGCCTTTTTTTTACTCTAAAACATTACCACCTTCTCTTCACACGCGGAAAAAAGAGAGGTACCTAGCTACCGGGCAAATAATATAAAAAATAAATATATAATTCAATGTATGACACTAGAAATCGGTCGGCCAGCAATTCCATACTTTTCCGGAGGCCCACGTTACAGTGGCACATGAGTTAACTATTGCAGAATACGTCATTGGTGCCGATTCGTAACGGGCATTTACGCTAGTTTAATTTAATTAAAACCGGCACAAACAATCAGGCACAAAGGAGATAGGTCATCTGCGTGGGTCAGTGAATCAGTACAAAAGATGTCATCTGTATTGGTTCGTGTATATAACAGCACAAATATTCATGACACCTGTGTCCAAAGGCGGATCAACAATGTTAGGGCCGGTGTCATGCGACATCTGTGTCCTTTGGACAATCCTTTGTTGTCTATTGCTACCTTAATTAGTATATATACATATAAACCTAGAGTTTGAAGTTAAAAACTAGTGATTTAAGATTAAAATGACCCCATGACCCCAATGACTTGTTTTCTTGGATCTGCCCCTGCCTGTGCCGATTTTAGCCACGAACCAACAGATATACTTTAGATATATGTTCTAGTTCAAACCACGACCCTGCATAGATTTCCCTGTCCATCTATGCCGATTCTATCGATGAACCGTCATAGATGTCTTGGCTATCCATTTTTGGTAGTTTCAGAAGTTTGCGACCACACAAAATTCACATACAATCAATATCATATACATCCATTTATCAACATCAACAGAGACAATTGAATCCACAAGAGCATTTACAAGTATCAACATCTATATATAGAGACAATTAGATTTACATAAGCAGCCACATCGAGCACTTTACATCCACACAAGCATATAAGTTTTACTATTACATTAATGTTCATCCCACCAATATAAGACAAGTTAACAAGTTCACAATATAGGGACAAATTTACAAGTTTATGTGCACATGAGCACATAAGTTTTAAAAGTATGAAACGGTAAGACATGCAAATGAAGAAAACCAACATGTCGGTAATATTTTTGCAGCACGGGTGGGAGGATGCCCCGATCAAGAGGATGGCGAGGGGATACATGGCGGTTGGGGGAGGTAGGAGCAGATGTTGGTGGTCGGGGAGGATGATGAGGCGGATGTGTTCGACCCGGAGGAGGGGACGTGGGCGATGGCAGCGGCGCAGTACGACACAACAATGATGAGGTAAAACACGGCTGCGGACTCGTGGACGAAGATGGCCCGTGGGATGCGGGATGGGTGGACGGGCTCCTACACCATCACCGCCGGTTAAATGTAAATCTTGGCGGAGTACGGGTAGTGGAGGCTGAAGCGGTATGGCGAGCAGTGCGATGAGTGGCGGATGGTCGACAGCGGTGGGGTGCCCTCGCCATCCTGGCCACCGTGTTCACCATGGATGCCTCTGGACAAGAATGGAGTTACTGGTAGTGGTGGAGGTAGCCAGCTCTAGGGATGGTGGTGGCAATGGCGACAGGATGGACTAGCGGTGTGGAGGAGAGAGAAAGTTGTGAGGCGAAAGGAGGATGATGAGGAAGAAAAGAGGATTACAGGCCAGATCCATTCATCATACCGTGATTTTGTATGCGGATCCCACTCGTTAGAGCATATTTTACTTGTATTTGAAGGAAATTCCATTTATGTGTCAAAAAATGTGTTGACGCGAAAAGCCGACGGATCCACGCCACACATGTGGGTCGAGGACCTGTCTCCTGGATGACACCAAAATTGGGTTCTAGGCGTGCCAGTCAATTTGACCTGACAATTGACAAGAAAATAGTAAAATTCCCAATCGGCTTATTGCCGGATTAGTTTGCTATCGGCTTATGTGCCGATATAACACTAGGATTTGCCGAAGCAATTTGCCGATGAACGAATCTACCAGTCGTAAGAAAAGCCGACAGAGCAAGATAACGATGTAAAGAAAACCGAACAGGAAAACAATTCAATACACTTAAAGATCAGTAAACACAAGCCGCAACAATAAAACAAAAGGCTCACTACTTAAATATGGGATAAACACTAGTGCTAGATCGAACTCGATTGAGACAACAATAATTGCAGAATGGTAAACACAAACTATAGATCGAACTGAATGGACACAACATAGCTTGCGTGATAAACACAAGTGAAGGATTGGCTTACATCGAGACAACTCCCCTGGTGAGTTGAATCTTCTCGGCCGAACCGATTGGATTCAAAATTATACGAGATAACTTGTAATAAACGAAAAGTTGATTGTATTGTATGAGTTGATGCCTTTTACATGCTCTGAAGGGGCCATTTTATACTATAAAGTCCTAAACTAATACGAAATCGGCTTACAACTAAGCAATAACTAAGGAATATATACAAGCCGATACTGATAAAAAACACATCAATACTACAATACCAACTAGAGTTCTTATCAGACAGCTGAGAAGCTCTGATCTTGAACTATGATAAGCTCATATCAACTTTTGATATTTTTATTGGCTTTACAATTAATAAGACGACATCGGCTTTTACATTATCAATCCTTCAGCTTCAAGCAATAACTAGATGAATCACTTTCCGGTGTCAACAATTAATATGAAGAAATAATGACATCTATGTACATTTCCTCATTTTATAATGGTGTACACGGCATTAGACACTTTGCGGTGGCAGTTCTATTGAAAAGCAACTTTGTAATCGTATCTATGCTTTGAAGCCATAATATAATGTAATATAATGTAATAAATCAGTTTTTTTTGTACTTTCACTGTCAACATTTAAAAAATATATAAATTAGCGATGTGAGGTAGATGTTATTAGATTCATAATGAAAAATACATTTCTAAATTTTATTGTCGTTTTTTGGAGAGAATTTTAGAAGACTTTACAATCGGAGACTCAAAACACTTGTCTGAACTTTTCTAGAGGATTCAAAAGTCTACCATAAAGATTGTAAATTTTATTCTAGATACTTTATGTCAAATATCTTGATTATCATAGTTTCTTCATTCTTTTAAAACCTTCAAGTATGCATTACCAATTCTCAACACTCTCCCTTAATACATACTTGAATCTTATAGTATCATGTGATGCCGACCTTAAAACTTCTACGCTCTCTATCATTTATGCCTTTCTTCTTTTCATGTCTCCAACCATATTATGGCCGGCCGTTCCGTGAACCAATAACAATTCAACTCTTTCTTGTTTATAAATTTGTCACCCATATATAACTTATGTTTCTTCTTTATTTTTTTCCAAGTCCATCTCTTTTTTCCTTGTATGACAATAAATTTACTTAAGTAGAGTACTGTCATACCTTAGATTTGGTAGCTCTACCCTTAATTTTTTTTAACATGCTCCTTCGGCTTTGGTGGGTTTGTATATCTACTCTATGCTATTAAAATGAGGTTAGTACTATATGTCATAACAAAATCATCTTTGTTGGTGGAGGAGCATTAAATTAATAACTAACTAAATTAGATGTTAACACAAGACCTTAATGGAATTTATTTATGTATTATATAACTAATGCACGGGTGTGTGGTGTTGTCAGAGTTAAATAGTTAAAAAGAACTTATGAGGCGAAGGGAGGCTTAAAGGGTGGATTAAGATCCTTGAACATTACAAGCTACGATAGCATGACATTGTACCGATCGCAGTTGTTGGGTCAATAACGATAAAGCCAGTGTTCCACTACAGTAATATATATGTAAAGTGCGATTTGCTGCAGCAAAAAATATTGTTCACACAGCAGATTCTTAGATCATGTTCTACAACGTTAATATTATCTGATTAAATAATCTGCTAAAAAATAAATTTTGCGCTTCCAAAATCCAAAACCGATGATGAAATCTAGATTGAAGAATAATATTCAAACGTAAAGAAGTCAAAGCAATATAGTTAAATAGCTACAGAAAAAATATTATGCAAAACACGCTCCGAACAATCTCAAAACAAAAGAGAGCATGCTTGTTTTTTCAAAATATTTTTACGCTCTGGCTATTTCGTAGGCGCCTGCGCGCTGCACGATGCCCTCCGATGCAGGCGCACGGCAGTCACGCACGCATCCGCACCATGCGTTGTACAGGTTCATTTTTTTAATTTAAAATTCTTTTTTTCATTTCTATTTTATCTGAAGTCCAAATTGCATAGAAATTTTTTTATAATTCTTCTAAAATCCTAATCAACCCATTTTAAATACTTTTCTATTTTTTTTTGAATTTTTTATTTTTCATTGGCTAAGGCACTATTGGGCAGGCGTCCGCAATTTCAGTATTTGTGCATGCACATGCCACGTACACGCATGCACACCTCAGGCAAAAAAATTCCACTATCGCAAAACATTTTTTTCCAATAAATGAAAATGTGGAAAAACAGTAGAAATTTAGTGGAATTTTTTGCGCCTACACGATTTCGCAAATTATACAAGCAAAAAAATCTCTCGATGTGAAAAAAAGAAAACAAAATAATATTTATAATAAATAGAAAACAAAATAAATCTATAATAAACAAAAAATAAATCTATAATAAACATAAAACAAAATATATCTATACAAAAATCGACCTCGCGCAAAAAATTCCACTATCGTGAAGCGTTTTTTCCATAAATACAAATGTGGAAAAACAGTAGAAAGAAAGTGGAATTTTTTGCGCCTGCACGTTTTGGCTAATTGCAGGTGCCTGCAATACGGGCGAGTGAGAGCGAGTATGTATGTACGAGGCAACAACGAGCAAGAGCGAGTACGTACGAGGCGACGGACGGCAAGAGAGAGTGAGTACCGTACGTATACGAGGGGCGACGGTGAGTGGAAAGCGCCTGCAGCAAGCAAAGGGAGCGGCCGCCTGCGCAAATTCTCCCCGCGCAGGCGCCTGCCCACTAGCCAGTCCCATATTTTTACTCCTATTACAATTTCTATATAGAAGACCTAGAACGCCGGTCTGCTTTCATCTTCTCCATCCGCACACACTTGTTTGCCTTAGCATCTCTATCACTCGGTGAAAGTTCAAAATAAGCTTAGCGAAAATTTTAATGTACATTTAATTGACATTCTTTTCGCACTGCTAGAGAAATGGCCTAATTTACCGGCACATCAGTACCGCTTGGATTGAAACTAATACTGATAGTGCACCAGTATCTGTTCGCAGCAACAGTAGCAATTCTAGACTTCAGTACTGGTTGCAGATGGGTATAGGTGTTGACACAAAAAAATAGATTTCTGTGAACACACGTGCGGAAGCGTCAATTCTGTGATTGCATCGCAACCAAAGGCCAAGCGTGCCAGTCAATTTGACCTGTAAATTGACAAGGAAAAAATCGTCAGTAATATAGCCCTAATCGGCTTTTCAATATAGCCAGATCAGGCTATTCGTAATCGGCTTTAAAGAACCCGATTACAAGATCTATCGGCTTAATGCCTGATAGAGCAACTAAATGCAAATATTCTTTCAATTGCAAATCTTATACTTCTTTTTGGTATTTTTATATAATATTAGCAATAAACCTTTGCATCAATGCATTAGATTAAACCAAAGAACAGATTGAACAGATTGGTCAGGCCAAGACAGTATTCAGATCTAAACTTAGATATAAACTAATAAACCGATTTGGAGGTTTAAAACCAATACGGCTAAATACAATGTTAATCGGCAATCATCTACACATGCAAAATCCTAAATAAGTCATACGCAAGATTGATTGAACGAGACAGTCGCATATATCGGATTCAGGAAAAACATATGAGATGTTTGGCAATCGGCATTGCAAGATAAACACACATTACAGATCGATTAAATCGAGACAGTGCAATATGCGAGAACACATTAAAGATCGGTAAATCCCAAGACAGATTAACATGCTTTGTATACACGAGATCAAGATGATACAGCCATGCATACGGATTACAAGAAGAGAATCGATTATCCCATCGAGATAGCTCTACCTGTGAGTTGAAGCCTTTCGACGGGGTCGATCGGATTCGAGAAAGTTGTTTGTATTTTGAGTATGATGTCTCTTTCCCGAGACCTAAGGTCCTATTTATAGTATTACAAAATCGATACCGATACAGCCTATTTTACCGCGCTAAAGATATCTTCTGATCAGAGCGTATTCTTTCCGAACTGATGACTATCGGTATCCTTCAATAACCTCTTCTTCTTTGCCGATGAAGCCCATTATCAGATTTGGCCCAATAATTCTGATGTATTTTACTATTTTACCATATCTGATTTTCCTGCCAAATTTGGGTGTCAACAATAGGCCAGCTGGCGCACGGACTCAACAGTACCGGTTTGTAATACGAACCCGTACTGATATGGGCTCATCAGTACCAGTTCGTATTACGAACCTGTACTAAAGGCTCATTCCGGCAAACTTCAAAAGGAATGCATATCCTACTCTAATCAATACGTGTGGGTGGGTTGGTTGGTTAGAAGAGTGAGTGGAGTCATGTAGTAGCATGAGATCTCAGATTTGAGTCTTGGTTCGTCATATTTTTTAGATATTTCAGTGGCTATAGTCCCGGTTGACAGAACTGGGACTAAAAACCACAGGCCTTCAGTCCCTAATTTAATGTCCCGGTTGGGGAAACCGGGACTAAAGCCTGTTCCCAACCGGGACTAAAGGCCATTTACGTAGTAGTGTCGGCTTAAAGTCACATGATTTTCTACAACGGGATTTTTTGATATTTTTTGCTCAATCCTAACACTATGACGTTTTTTAAGGGCTTTTAGAACTAAATTTATTTTCTAATGCAATATGTCTAAACCATTTTGAACATGCCGTGTTTATTATTTTTAAGAGCTTTTAGAACTAAATTTATTTTCTAATACAATAAGTTTAAACCATTTTGAACATGCCGTGTTTTCTTTCGAAGCTCTTAGAAATAATTTTTAATACGAAATACAGAAATATGAAAACAAGTCTAGAGCTTCCACCCGTAAAAATTAACGATGTGTAGAACTACTTCGTGAGCATCTCCAATAGCCTCCCTATCCCATCCCCTAAAAAACTCTTCATGTGTGTATGAATAGTATTTTAGGGGGTGGGATAGAGGGCCTGTGGGGGATGCTATAAGCAACATTTTAGTCATTCTAGAACTATAGCATCGAGGACTTGTATATAACTTTTCACGTTACAATGTATCGCAACTTTAATCCAGCCTGAAACCAAACAACTGATAGATAAGCCGAACCGATCAAGGTAGGCAAAAGTTCAAACCGAAGCATGCGCACATGCAGGCACGTATGGTACGAACGTACATCCGATCGATTGTGCTGTTCTGTCATGGGCGTGTTGCTCGCCAGCTAGCTTATTCAATCGCAGGCGAAGCTCATCGACGAATGAAAGCGACGACACGTACATGGGCCTGTGCAGCGCGTACGTACTCTCTTCCATCTTCTCCCGAATTATTTGGAGGATTGCTCGCGTTATCTTTTCTGCTTCTGGAACACACGTGCGATGCATGATTGAGCACTGCCCGTGCCCGATGACCAATACTGCGTCGGCGTCGTGCATGTCGTCGTGTGTGAGCTGGAATGCAGGGTGTCGCGTGTACGTTAGCACCCGGCCATATATACGTCGGTATTATGTTAAAAAACCGTAGCCTAAAACTCGATGTACGTAGACGAACGTCACACACAAACTTTGCGATTCATGCATGCGCTAGCTCCACAAACCCTGAGATTATTCCCTTCAATTTTCACTCCTCTTAGTCGCTGTTGCTGTCTGTGCCACCATTGTTGCCGAAGCTAATTCGTCTCTAGCATATAAAGATATGAGCGTGGCTGGTTAGGGTCCGGAGTTTAGTGGGAGGTGATACCGATAAGGTAAGCGTCTGAGGAGGCTAGTGGGAGCACGGCTATGTGAGGAAGTGGTTGTAACAACAGGACACTAAGATTTCAGATAAGATGACGATTTTACTAATTAACAGTAACCAGATTTTTATGTTCTAGGTAAACCACTATTTTTTACAGCTTGTATCTAAAAACCAAGTGTAGACTTTTTGAGTCTACATTGTTTTTCCACTTATTTGGTGATGGTATTTCCGGTTAGTCTACACTAGTTTTGCACTTAGTTTTATAGTGGAAATTTAGTTATTTTGTATTGGAAAAAACTTATATGTGTATGATTACATTAATTTTTCAACATTTTTATCGATCATCCGGTTTGTAGTTGTTTTTAGGTATAAATGTGATTGCAAGCTTCTAAGCTAACTATGTTGGGATATTTTGTTTAACTTCTAGAATTTTTCGGCATGTGATTTTTTGTTGTTTTCTATTATTATTAGGTGAGCATGTGGACAACAACTGGTTACTAAGTTGGTCACACAGGATAAAGATTAGAATTCGACCATGAATTATTTTGTACTTGTTATATCCAGATATATACACGTATTTTATTTTGTTGGGACAAACTTTGGCCAACAATTACCCTATTAATACATAATTTTGTGACACAAAATTAATGTTAGTAGATTTGTATTCAAAAGTATTTACATATGATTATGATTTTGTATCACGCAAATGACATATTGATGAAGTAATTGCTAGTCAAAATTTTATCCTAACGAAATAAAAATATGTCTTATATTTATGGACATAGGGAGTATCAAAACTAGTTAGATAACTGTTTTAAAGTCAGGCGACTAGTCGTGACTTAGTGGCACAAGTCGCTGCGGCAAGGGAAGTCACGGACTTGACCCGACTTGCCAGACAAGTTGACCGACTCGCCGCCTAGTAGCGACTACGCGCGGCTAGCTGGAGGCAAGCGACCAGCGGGCCAGTCCACAAACTCAAGCACATATACTCCCCTGCCTATGCTCAGCGCCCAAGCCGCCGCCCCCAGTCCCTTGCGAACCCCGGCCGCCGCCTCAGCCAAATGGTGCGTGAAAGCAGTGCCACCGCCGATGCGCCGTCGCCAGCCGCCGTCGGTGCGTCTGCATCCTCGCCGGTCGCCACCACCGCCCAGCCCCAGGTACATTGTTTTCCTCCTCCTTTCTCCCTCTCGGTTGGCATCCTCCTTTCTCCCTCTTAGCCAGTGGCCTCCTCCTTTCTCCCTCTCGGCCTGATGCAATGCAATGTTGCTCTTCTATGGTGTAGGAAATAGTCTTTTCTCCTCTATATGTATATGTTTTTTCCCTAGAAAATGATGTCTATACAAAATTAGAGTATAATTAATGACTAGCACTCGACTAGTCTCACCTAGTAACGACTCGTCTCCAAGTCGATACCCAGACCCCAGTCGACTTGACTCGACTTACCGACTTTAAAACCTTGGTTTAGATGAAGTTGTAATCTTATCCTATAATAAACTTTGTCAGTACTGTTCCTCGCCTAGCATTAGCTTCGCTATTTATAGGGCGTAGCGCTCTTGTGCCCCAGAGCTCGCCCTGCCTCCTTTCCCTTTTTTGTTAGGCCACATCGCTCTTAAATGTCGCGTTGTCCGATCCTACCCTGCTGGCCACCTATCCGGCCATCCATTCTGGTGGCTTGCCTGAGTGGACGGGTTTGCAAAAAACCCCCTCTGGTTTGTGATTTAGTGTTTTCGTCCCCCTGATTCACGTATGAGTCCCTTGCCAGTGCTCATGCGCCTCGGCAATAGTTCGTTGACACCATTATTGTTTTTCGTATTTTGCAGCGCTGCCCTTTTAGCCTTACTAAATACACCTGTGGTTGGGACGAATTTACCCGCCGATGCCACTGCATATAGGCCTATTGGCCTAGCACCCGCCTCCTCACTCCTACCGCAGTGCGTCCTCTTGCTTCCACCTCTCTCTCCTGCTCCCTGATCCACCTGCGTCCCCAAGCACCGGCGATCCTCTTTCTCTCCCCATTGTCACCTTCAGATCACACCGGATTGGCACCACTCGACCTGTCCTACGCCCGCGCTGGACCGGCGGCGTCCATTCCTTCCACCGTTGCTACCCATCGCCGGTCGCAAGCCCCATCGCCGGGCTTTGAGGCCAGCGGCTGAGCTGCCTTCCGGCTATGGAGTTGATGGATTTTGGCACCGCGGTTACTACGGTAGACGGATCCGGCGGCGCCGGCCCCGGGTTGGCGACATCCGTGGGCAGTGCCCACCGCCGCCTCCACTAATACTGGCTGCATCCCCTTTTCTCCATCACCCATGACACGCCATTGCTTCTGCTTTAGCCGTCGTCACCGGCACTGCCTGCATTGCTTGCCTTGCCCCAGTACTGCCTCCTCCTCCCCTCTTGTCAATTCGTTCTCCTCGACCTGACCACAGATGATACTATTGTTTTCAGGGCTGTCTCAGTCAATGCCCCCAAAATTAGGATGCTTCGTAGTTTGGCGATTGAAAGGAAAAAAAATTGTTCAGGCGCTTAGTGTTCGTTTGTGCTCTCAGTTAAGGTTTCATTTACCAAAACTTTCGAATGGTTATTCCAGAGGTATATGTTAGAAAATGATTTAATGTGCTTATATGTGATGATGCTAACAATTCATTCCATAATTTGGCGTTAAGTAACTGGCCTACAAGTTCATAGTTTGTTTGTATGTTAAATTGTTAACTTGATGTCCTTGCACTCTTATGTAGGCATGAGGCTGTATTTTTTTTGAACCAAAGTGCATTGCACTCAGGTTGCTCAGACATGAAATTGTCTTTATTCCAATTTTCTCTGACTGCTTACTAATATAAAAAGGCCACGTTTCCTCGGTTTCTCTCTTAAAAAATGGTTGCCACGCGAGCAACAGTTTCTTGTGCCTTTTCTCATACAGTGCATAAATTAGAATGTATATTTGGCCTGATTGAATTGTATGATGTATATGTAGAGGCATCAACGGTTTGTATGATACTGTTGTTCATAGGGAATACAAATGACCCCCTGCGTCTCCACAGGGAATCCCACAACATTATCTGATACTAGGCCAGACTAGGACCTCATGATGATCAATTCAACGGATCATCGCTGATATTCCATTATTATTCAAAATAACGAAGTATTTCAAGGTAGCATCATATCATATGCTATTACAATAATACTGATATTACCAAATATTAAGAACGAATAAAAAGAACATCAGAGCAGCAACAGTCTTCAACAAACATATCCAAGCAATTGACCCGGACACCCGCAGCTAGTCCTGCACACCTGAGTTCAAACCCTCCTGGTCCTGATCAAACTTGCAACCTGAATAATAAAATTATCCGCGATGGGTATAATAAGTATGCGGCTACGCAGCAAGCGGCCCTTAACAATGTATACCAAGGCAAGGATGGAGGGAAGGGTTATTTTACACAAAACCTATTACTAAACAAATTTTAGTTGCCAAGTTTTAAATAAGTGAATGCATGATCTTAAGACATTACCAACAATCATCAAAGGAAGGTGCATCATCGCACCAGGCCAATCCCAGCCTACACTAGTCAAGTTTAATTATTAAAAAGGTGGGACTACATGTGAAAACCTATCGCCTCGTCCATAACCGTGGACACGGTTATCATAATAGTTTTAACTCTGCAGAGTGTGTACATGTTTCCCACAAGCGCCACAACATGATAGTGAAAGACTAACATGGTCGGGTACTCACACAATAGTCTAATATGTATGCAAGAGTAGCACCTTTGAAGAAGTCGGAGCTTTGCGGATCTCCTATAGAAATTCCTCGCAACAGTATCCGGTTCCAAATATACATTATCTACGTGTAGATCGAGGAAACCAAAGCAAACAACATATCCAAGCAATGAAAATATAATAATAAAACATATTAAAATTCTAGAAATTATTTGTAAATTAATGGCTCTGGAATCACCTAAATCGGAGCTCGGGAACTCCCTAAACAAATTCAGGAAGTTTCGGAATAAATAGAAATTTCCAGGAAAATAGAAAAGGATTTGAACTCTAATTGGGCCCAACTCCTCCTTCTCTCGGCTCAGCCCCACCGGACAGCGAAACGCGGCTGCTGAAAAGCGGGCCCCTCCATGCAGTGGCGGCAGCGGCGGCACAACACGTGTGGACGTCGAGACAACGGCGGCGATGTCAGCGCGGCGGCGGCCCGAGAGGAGAGGGAAGCTTCGACAGCTTGTATGTTGCTCAATTCTTGGCCAAAATAGGCCATCCATATGTCAATATTGACTGTCTCGACGAGCTCTACAACATGGCGGTATCTAATCTAGGGTTTGAGTTCGGCACAGAAGAAGATACGCCAAAGAGTGCTCGGGAGGCTAGGGTTTGGTGGCTAGGGCTCCATCCTTGAGCCTCCATGAGTTGGGGTTGTCATGGGGGGTCTTGGGGGGTTTATATAGTGTTGGGGAGGGTTGGATTCAGCTGTGACGAAATAGGAAAGGTTTAGTAAACCAAATCCAACTCGGAGTAGAATTCGAGGCTTGCCAAATTGGGAATCAAACTTCCCCTTTGAGATTTTTTTGAAACTCCGGGAATAGGTAGTTTAGTGCTTTTAGAAGACACCCTAAATTTTGGGGATTTTTCAGGATAGTATTTCTCATTATTTCATGCCAGATACATTCCAAAATAAGACCTTTTTGGCCAAATACAAATTTGTGGGTTGCCTAAAAATTAGGAAAAGGTAAGACACATATTTGGGAACCTAGGACACATGTTGACACTGTTCCATCCCAATTTTAAGCAAGTCTTGTGCATAAAATAATAGCTATTATAGGTTTTATCTACACAAATAATAAAACCAAATTTTCCCTTATGTTTTATCTTTTTAAAAAACACTTGGGACACCTAATAATTTTATTAGGATGCCACACTTTGTTGTGTACCCATGGATAACATAGACCTCGGATACCCACACGGCGGGCCTGAAATACCACTCGACAGGGAATGGACCAAGTCGGGTGGATACGGACGGGTACCACTCGGACTCTAGAAGGCTTGACCGGCAAGGAACACTACTAGAAAAACGCTAATCTATGATGAAACAAATATGTCACTGAAAACAGTAAATTTGTCATGAATACATTTCTATGATGAACTTATGACGAATGGATGATCGTCATATTATACCCGTCACATATGAAATTTTATGACAAATTTTCTTATTTCGTCACAAAACGAAGTACATCCGTGACAAAATACAAATCGTCATGGAACAGTTTTCAGGTGACACCCCATGTCCGACGTGTCATCCAGCACCATGTCATCATTTGACGTGGAATTTTTCTGTGACGAAAATATTTCGTCATAGAATATCAATGACATGGAGCCTACCCATCGTCTATAGCCGACGTGTCATCCAGGTCATTGTGGACGTGTCATCCAGGTCATTGAGCGCCCCATATTTGTGACGAACTTCGATTTTGTCACCTTTGATATATTGGCAGGCCTGAAATTTTATGATAATTATTTATGTTGTTCTATGACACATACTTTGATTTCATCACAATTTTCTTTGGGTCAAACCTAGATGTCTAATATCCATGATGCTTAGAGATATTTCGTCATCGATATGTCATCTTTAGTGACACAATTTGTAATCATCACGAGCAAACTGTCATGGAGCAGCTATTTTCTACTAGTAGAAAGACATCAAGATAGAAGTCCATCCCTAATAGGAAAGATACAATTGTAATCCCGAATAACTACGTATCTGGCTAGAGGATATAGATAGGAATACTACCTCGTAATCGTCCAGGACTCTACCTTATAACTCTGCCCCCCCCCCCCACTATATAAGGTGGGCAGGGAGCCCTCTTCCCCCGATACGGCATCATCTACATCTTCATCTCCAAGCCAATCCAATACCCTCGCCTCATAACATAACTTGAGGCCGAGAACACAACATACGAGAGATCTCCCGATCATCTTGTACACATATACCCCATATAATCCTAGAGCACAGGACTAGAGTATTACCTCTACCGATGAGGGTCTGAACCTGAATAAAAAAGAACCCCTGTCTTGTGCTACCATCGAGTTTGGATCTAGCACATAACCTCATTTAAATTCATTGCTGACGATAACCCCCGGCTAAGCACCCGTCGACAGTACCTTGGACAAAATTTGTTATCTTGGAGTTCCAGAAAACAGGCCACGGTGTCAAGATCCAGCACCGAGGCAGAGTATAAGGCATTGGCAAATGCAACAGCAGAACTTGTGTGGATTCAATCATTACTAAAGGAGCTGGGTGTTTTTGAAGGACGACACCAGTTTTGTGGTGTGACAACTTGGGATCAACGTACTTGACTGCTAATCCAATTTTCCATGCTAGAACAAAACATATAGAGGTGTATTTTCACTTTGTGAGAGAGCGAGTAGCTAACAAGGCACTTGAAGTCGGGTTTATCCCCTCGAAGGATCAGGTTGCAGATGGGCTGACAAAGGCAGTTTCAGCTTAGATCTTGCTCGTTTCCGACACAGATAGGGATGAGGTTGTTGTGTTTGTTGTGCTGTTGCGTATTCTTTGTAGACGATCCATGTAACTAGGATCTGAGATGTAATTGCTGGTGTGTGTGTGTGTGAAGGTCGGCTCCTATTTGAGTTACGGCAACTCAATCTACTCTGAACCTGTGTTATTAACATGTAACTGTATATATGTCGGTGATATATAACAAGATCCTAGGGCTATCTCGCTCGTGGATTGTGAACTTACGGTTGTCCAAGTATCAATCTAACCCCTTATCACTAGTAATTACCCCATCCTCTCTCCTGTGGCTATGATTTAGTACCCCAACATAGACCATCGAAGGCCCTCAAATACTTCAAGGTTTTTTTATAGTTGAGTCCCCAGAACCGCTCCTTCTTTCCAATTCCAAAGTGCAAAACAACTGCTCAGGCGCAAGCCCTCATGGGCTAGACCGAGCTCCGAATGAGCCTGAGCCGAGCTTTTTCTTCAGCTCGTGTGTGAACAAGCGGAGCCTAAGCCGAGTTAGGCAGTAGCTGAAATGAACCAGGCAATGACTTGCTCAAGATCGGCTTATTGTCACCCCCTGATTGTGGGCTTATTGTCCGAGCCTTTTTCTAGCCAAAGCTCGGCTCGTTGTCACCCTTGATTGTGGGATTATTGTCCGAGCCTTTTTCTACCGGCGACAACATTTTTTTAAAAAATTTCTTTGTTGCAGCAAGACATTGAAATCTGTGCAATCCCTGTTGAAAATATTAGAAATTTTCTCAATATCTTAATCCACAAAAATAGGTAAATCATAATTAACCAATTGAATATTTCAAGTTCATAACCAAAGGTACTAGATAATAACGAATTATCTATCTCATACACAAAGGCTAATGAACAAGAAACAAGCCAAACAAAGGCATGGATATACCCTTGAGTCGGTGCCACCACGGGCACAGGCGCAGGCGGAACAATGACTTGTTCATTGTTGTTCGCCATGAC
>SPJY01028189.1:247212-298685 GCA_005191435.1 Raddia distichophylla | reverse complement strand
CCGGGCGAAGAGCTGCCCGGCACGAGAAGATCCAGTCCTCGAGCACGGAGCTCGTCGCGGGGACCAGATCTAGGAGGCGATCAAGATCGAAGGGATCGATCCGATCTGGCAGGGGAAGAGACATCCTGCCCTTCTGAGTCGTGGTCCTCAGGGAGAATCTCCTGGTCGCTGATAGAGTTCGACATGTTCGATCTGCGTATCCCCACGGACGGCGCCAGCTGTCGACGGTTGAGATATCGATCTCAAGTCGCTAAGGTTCTTGAAGGTTGAGATAGGAGACACGCCAAACAATGCGAACAGCAACGGACAGGAGACGGGGGTTTTTATCCTGGTTCAGGCCTCTCGGGAGAGATAATAGCCCTACGTCCAGCCTTTCTTATATATCGAAGATGAATACAAGAGGAACTCAGCGAGATCAGCAGGTCTCGGCGAGTAGTGTGCGACAATGCGAAAGTTCTTCGCCTTAGGTCCCCTCCACACGCTGTAGGGGCCCTGTTTATATAGTGCCGAGCAAACCGACCTACCGAGGAATATCGGGCCGGGCTAACTATGAGATCGTAACGAACTCATACATGCCAAATACGTCCTACAGTAGATAAGGCAAACTCCAATTCTTGGGGATCACGACTCCTAATCCAATCCGGGAAACTACGTCCGGGTCTTCACGTAGCCGTGCAGAACTCTGTTCGAGCCGGACTCAAACAGGAATCCTAGGCCATTACGCACCGTGCCAACCCAGAGGCTGTTCGGCAGGATGCTCATGGGCCTGATAGAACCTCCCAGGGAGCTGGGCCCTGGTAGGCTGTCCGATTGGGCCGTCAGGGAGTGGGCCATGGCAATGGGCCGTAATTCAATCCCCGACACGGCGGCAAGGATAATACCGCCGACATAGGTGCCATTTGTGAACTATATGACATTGTTATGGCCTTTATATATGTGTTGTCATTTGGTTATGTATATATGTGGAGGTTATGTGCCATTTGGTTATGTTTGGGGAGGGCTATGTGCCATTTGGTTCATATTTGTCGTTGAATTTGTGTTTTGCATCGATTTGATTGCGGAGTGCTCGAAAATATGTGGATTCGAGCACCTAAATATGTGGATGATGTGTGGACAAATTGAGAATATATTTCTGCTAGGAATTGTCTATTTTTGCAGGTTAAAATTGATGTTTTTATCAAAAAAACAGCAGCAATATTAATTGTTGCTACAATACCTATGTCGGCAGCCTTAAATATGCCGCCGACATAGGCGTCCCTCCAGGCGCTCGGCCACGGCTTGTTGGCCACCACCAGTGTCGGCGGCTAAGGCCTATGCCACCGACGTAAGCCACCGACACTGGTCGCCTCCAGTCGCCGGCATAATCAATTGCTGGCCTATGTCGGCGGCATCACTTATGCCGCCGACATAGGTTGTGCCACCCGTCGTCCATTCGTCGCCCGGTGGACCCCACCTGTTAGGTTGCCGTTAAACGGCGCGGGCCGTCATGGGCTCAGCAATGTCGACGGCGTAGAAAATGTCGCCGACATAGGTGGCCCCTGGGGCTGCTTGCACTGGATGCTGCTTTATCGGCGGACCCGACGACAGAAGTGGGCTATGTCGACCACAGGGCCTCAGCGGCGCAGTGTCGGCGGCTAGCCGCCGACATAGATATATGTCGACGGCATTGTGGGCTATGTGGTCGGCTTTTGCCGACCACACTGACCCTGGTTCCTGTAGTGCTAGCTAGTGTCTTATGATTTGGTAGAGCCAACGCTTAACTCATGAATTTCGTGCGCTGTGAAGAACTCCTCTATCCCCCGACAGCTCAGTGGTTGACGGAAGGTCTAGAACATTCCAAATCCATTTCACTTGCCTTGTTGTTCATCGGCCAATCAAGTTTTTTTAGAAAAGCCAATCAAGCATTTGAATGTGATTCCTCCATCTTCGAGCGTTGATCGTAGATGGAATAACTCCTTGTTGGGCACCGCCGCCATGCCCAAAGTCCAAAGACTGATATTTGATAGTCCTCAACGGTTCATAGAAGTAAAAGTTGGATGATGTAAGAATATACAATGATCTATGAGTGCTTGTAATGTTGGAGATAGGGATGACTTGTTGTGTTTATTATGTTGTCGCGTATTCTTTGTAGACGATCCATGCAACTAGGATCTAAGATGTAACTGATGTAGTCTATATATATATGCGAAGGCTGGCTTCTATTTGAGTTACGACAAATCAATCTACTCTGAACTTGTGTTATTAACATGGTATCAGAGTCATAGGTCTAGACTCGAAAAAAATCTCTCGCTAAGTTATTCATCCTTCGAAGCCATGGCAGGCATATTTGCCTCAGCCAACACTGTTGTTGCCATCGTAGGCCCCGGTTTCAACCACTCGCTGAACATCAAACTTCATTAAGACAATTATCTCCTGTAGAAGGCTCAAATGATGCCTTACCTCAAGGGGCAACAATTGCTCGGGTGTCGATGGCACTCTAAAGGCGCCAGAGGCAACCCTGAAGGAGACCAATGCCAAGAGAGAATAAGTGACGGTGACCAATGCCAAGGGAGAATAAGTGATGGCGCCAAATCCTGAGTATCGCCATTGGCTTCAACAAGATCATATGGTGTTGGGCACCATCCTCTCCACACTGGAGCCAAACGTACTCTCACGGGTATTGTTCCTGGCAACGGCGGCTGGACGGCGCTAGAACGCATGTACTCGTCCCAGTCTCGCGCACGGATGATTCACGTGCGTCGGCAGCTAGCGACTACACGCAAAGGTACTCAAACCATGGCCGAGTACTTCAACATGGTGAAAGGGTATGCAGAATCTCTAGCTGCGGCCAGACGCCAACTGGATGAGGAGATAGGGATCTACATGCTCTCTGGGCTAGATGCCGAGCACGATCCTCTGGCGACATCAATCGCCACAAGCTCCGATCAGATCACACTCAGTGATTTTTATGCTCATATGCTGAGCTATGAGATTCGTCTGTAGCAGAATCACGTCACCATCGAGCACCTCGGCACATCTGTCAATAACGTGTTGCGAGGTGGAGGTGGTGGTGGCCGTTGGCGTAGTGGTGGTCCACGGTGGACAAGGTTGCGGCCACGAAAACTATGGTGGCAATCACGGCGCTGACAACAGGAATTGGCCGACTTGCCAGGTCTGCAACAAGACTAGTCATACGGCTCTTCATTGTCATCACCGCTTCAACCATAGCTACCAAGAAGAAGATCCAAGGCTGGCTACGCTGGTGAACTCAGGATATGGCTCGAACTTGGCATGGTACTCTGACATGGGTGCCATAGATCATATCACTGCTGATCTAGACAACCTAACAGTGCGGGAAAAGTACAATGGGAAGGAATAGATCCATGCTACCAACAGGACAGGTATGCCCATAATGCACATAGGTTATTATCAAATCAGGACCTTCTCCAAACCACTTCTCCTGAACAATGTTTTACATGTTCCTCACACACAAAAGAATCTTCTCTCGGTTCATGAACTTTGCAATGATAAAATATATTCTTCAAGTTTCACCCCAACTATTTTCTTATCAAGGACCGCACCACGAAGAACACCCTCCGCGGTTCCAGTAGAGGTGCCTTGTATCCTTTGGGAGAAGTCGGTTCCATCCAGAGAAGAGAAGTGCATTCTGTCAGCGTGAATGTTGAGCTATGGCACTCGCATCTGGGCCATCCTTCATTTCAAGTAGTAAAACAAGTAGTTTCGAGGAATAAGTTGCCATGTCTTAGCAATAAAACTCATGTTCATGTTTGTGATTCTTGCTAATGTGCAAAGAGTCACCAAAATGTCTCTTCTCGACCACTTGAGCTTGTTTTCTCTTATTTGTGGGGACCTGCAGCCACCTCCTTTGGTGGTTATAGGTACTATGTGATCTTTGTCGATCATTACAGCAGGTTTAATTTACTTGGATGTATCCCATAAAAACGAAGGCAGATGAATATAGAATTTTTCCACAGTTTAAAAGTCATGTTGAGCGCTTATTGGACGCTAAACTCCTTCGCCTACAATCTGATTGGGGAGGAGAATATGAAAAGCTCAACTCTTTCCTGCTATCCCAAGGAATCATGTATCGTGTATCATGTCCACTGTGACATCCTCTATTTTGAGGATATGTTGAGGGCATTAACTTTGTCGGACTCAAAGAGCTGGGATAGTGCATTGCCTTATGCGGAGTTCTCCTACAATAATAGTTATTAGACCAGTATTCAAATGGTGCCTTTTGAAGCTCTGTATGGAAGGAAGTGTCGTACGCCATTATATTGGAATGAGACTGGAGAGCGAAAGTTATTCGGTCCGGGTGCTTTAAAAGAGGCCGAAGATCAAGTCAAGATGATCCAGAAAAGGATGAAGACTGCTCAATCAAGCCAGAAGAGTTATGCCAACAAGAGAAGGAGAGAATTGCAGTTCGAGGTTGGAGTCCATGTGTATTTAAAGGTTTCTCCTATAAAAGGCCTTTGTCGATTCCATGTTTCTAGGAAGTTATCCCCAATATATATCGGTCCATTTCCAATAACGGGAAGGAGAGGGGAAGATGCTTATCAGTTGGAGTTGCTAGAACAATCGTCAGGAGTGCGAAATGTGTTCCATGTGTCGCTGCTCCGGAAGTGTTTGAGGGTGCCAGAGGAGCAGATGCCCGTCGAAGTTATGGATTTGCAAGAAGACCTGTGCTATAAAGAGAGGCCGGTTAAGATTTTGGATGTTTCTAAGAGGTATACTCGGAGTCGATCCATCAGGTTTTGCAAAGTGCAGTGGTCTAACCATTCCGAGGCAGAAGCGACTTGGGATAAGGAGGAAGATTTGCAAGCTGAGTTCTCAGAGTTGCTCGAGCAGGCTTTCTCTATATCTCGGGTCGAGATTCTCCGTAAGGGGGAGGTTTGTGACATCCTCTATTTTATACGTCACTAGTATTTTTAAAACCCTAAAAAAATAAAAGGGAATTGTTATATACATAACCCTAGTTTAAATTATGTTTAAGACAAAAACCTAGAAAACCTTATAGGAAAATTCTAGAAAAATACCCATAAATCTTAGAAGCCATCATTTAGCCATCCTCCAAATTGCAAGCCCAAAGCCCAAGGCAATCTCATGATTCTGTGAAGTGTTGCCGTTCTGCCGAGAGCTCGTCAAACCCATAAAATGATGAGCAAACATGTGAGAACAAAGCCCAAACTTGGAGGATAGATTCTAGAGGCCCAAACCTATGCCAAGCCAGAAGCCCAAGCCAAAATTCGTGGATTTCTGAAATTACCTAATTTGCAATATTCCTAAACCTACTCGGATTAGGATTTGAGCCCAATTCAAATTCTACCCACTTAAGGGCCTGACCTAGGTCGATCAACACAGTATAAATACACCCCAAGACTCCCCCGTCAAGTCCCCAACTCGTGAAACCCCTAGATCCAAACCCTAGCAATCAAAAGCCCTAGCTCCCGCAGGGTTTTCGAGGTAGATATCTATGTGTCTTACCCAAACCCGATTGTAGATGCCTCCATTGTGTAGAACTCGTCGAGACAGTCAAGATGGATACCCAGATCATCAGATTTGGTAGAGTTTTGCGTGATTTAGGGCTCACCGGAGTTCCTAACGCAGTCGCCGCCACCGCGCCGCCCTCGCCACCGGCAGCCTCGCCGACCGCGCCCCGCCCTGCGTTCCGCGCCGACCAGTCACCGCCTGCACGCGTGCAGCACGACCACCACCTCGGCCGCGCCCCCGCACGCGCCTCGCACTACACCACGGAACCCCCTTCTGGGGCGTTTGGTTTTCTAAGTCGTTTAGGGTTAAATGCCCCAAATAATAAATTGGGGGCATTTATTTACTTTCAATGGCATTTAATTGAATGGAACTTTATTTGAGCCACGCATCGGCCCACCACTAGGCGCCGCCGCCAACCAGTGAACGTGTGCCACGCGTCGCGCCCACGCTAGCTCCTGCCCACGAGGCGCCGCCGCCCTGTCTGCGTTCGCCGCATGGCATGGCCACGTCACCGCTGCCGCGTCGTGGCCACACGTTGTTGCCAACCAGGGGCCGCCGCGTGTCCCCTAGCCGCCCCGCGCTACGCATTCGCTGTTGGTTCGGTTCGGTTCGGCCGGTTTTAACCTCTTAAACCGGTTTATTCTTTTTCCAAGATTTTCTATTTATCCAAAACTTTCAGGACTTGTTTAGGGAGCATCCGAACTCCAAATTGGATTATTCCAGAGCCATTAAATCCCATAAATAGCCTCAAATTTTATATATTTTATTGAGGTATATGTTTTGTTGATGATTTTTGTGTTCTTATGCATTTGGATCTACGTGTAGATTGTCCATGTTCGCGCTGTTCGGCACTTTTCCAGGTGCAGTTCAAAGGAGCACTTTTCCAGGATGGCACAGTACCATTTGGATCAAAAGCCAATCTAATAGTGAGCCTGACAGAACCAGAACCTAGAACGTTTGCTGATGCAGTTCAGAGTGAGCAGTGGAAAGAAGCAATGAATTAGGAGTTCAGTGCCTTACTCAAAAACCAGACCTGGCATTTAATTCCCTATCGACAAGGCATGAACCTAATTGACTCCAAGTGGGTTTTTAAACTAAAGAGAAAAGCAGATGGCTCGGTAGACAGGTGCAAGGCCAAACTGGTGGCTAAGGGATACAAGCAATGATATGGAGTAGACTATGGAGATACGTTTAGTCCCGTCGTTAAACCAGCAACCCTTCAAACTATTAGCTTCTTGTCTATGTCTAAAGGATGGGAACTGAAGCAGCTAGACATTCGGAATGCATTTCTGCATGGAGTGCTTGAGGAAGACGTCTATATGAAGCAACTTGAAGGCTATACTGATGTGAGGAATCCCACGGCAATGTGCAAACTTGACAAGTCATTGTATGGGCTTAAACAATCACCTAGAGCATGGTACTCTAGGTTGAGTAAGAAGCTTCAGGAGTGTGCCTTTGTTCCATCTCAAGCTGACACATCACTATTTGTGTTTGATAGAGAAGGAGTAATAGTGTATTTCTTGGTATATGCTGATGACATCATTGTCATAGGGTCATTTAGCAGAACTGTGGAGCAGTTGGTTCAAAAATTGAAGAGTGAGTTTGCAGTAAAGGAGCAAGGTGACCTACACTACTTCATGGGGATTTATGTTCAGAAGCAAATGGATGAAGTTATACTCACTCAATCTATATATCACCGATGTTCTGAAGAAAACAGGGATGTCAACATGCATACCAATTTCTACGCCACTGTCAGTCTCAGAAAAAATATCCAAGGAAGAAGGCAAGACCTTATCATCTGAAGAAACTACACGGTACAGAAGCACAGTGGGAGCTCTGCAATATCTCACACTAACATGACCATATATTTCCTTTGCTGTCAACAAGGTGTGCCAGTTTCTGCAGACACCTACACATGTCCATTGGTCAATTATCAAAAGGATACTAAGGTATCTACAAGACTACAACACACGAGGGAGATGGATCTTCACATTAGAAAGTCTAAGTTCACTTCTAGTAAGTGCATTCTCTGATGCTAATTGGGTAGGGTGCCCAGATAATAGAATATCAACATGAGGCTTTGTGTCACGACCCCTGCGTCTCCACAGGGTAAATCCGACACCATGATCTGATACTAGGCCCAGACTAGTACCTCATGATGGACAATTCAACGGCTATCATCGCTGGCATTCCATTATTATTCAAAATAACGGAGTATTGCAAGGTAGAATCATATGCTATTACACTAAGAGAGATATTACCAAATATTAAAAATGAATAAATAGAATATCAAAGCAGCAACGTCCTTCAGCGACGATATCTAAGCAATTGACCCGGACACCCGCAGCTAGTTCAGCACACCTGAGTTCGGACCCTCCTGGTCCTGATCAGACTTGCAACCTAAAAAAATAAAATTACCTGCGATAGGTATGATGAGTACGCGGCTACCCACCAAGCAATCCTTAACAATGTATGCAAAGGTAAAGGATGGAGGGAAGGGTTATTTTACACAAATCTATTACTAAACAAATTTTAGTTGCGAGTTTTAATTAAGTGAATGCATGATCTCAAGATATTACCAACAATCATTAAAGGAAGGTGCATCCTCACACCAAGTCAATCCTAACCTACACTAGTCAAGTTTAATTATTAAAAAGGTGGGACTACATGTGAATACCTCTCGCCCCGTCCACAACCGTATACACGGCTATCGTGATAGTTTTAACTCTGCAGAGTGTGTACATGTTCCCCACAAGCCCCGTCTCATCCTGAAGGATATACGGTACAAGACCTTTCCAGCCTACTACGCCTACCACTTCGCCTGCCCTTTCTTTTGGTTTCCCCGGCCTCGCCGATGTCGCCGCGGTAGGGTGCCTACTACTTCTGCACACCACCCGGGGGTTTTCTCCATTTAAGCCATTCGGTCTTAGAGACGAACCCACCCCTCAGGTAAAGTATCGAACCGTATCCAGACAAGTCGCGAGCAAGTGGTTAGTAGGTTTCGTAGGGTACTAAGCTAGGGCCAAAGGCACAAGTGGTCGTACTATTTAGTTTGGTCTAGTAGTTCACAAGCTTTAGTCCTTAGTAGAGGAGACCTCCATACCACAGCCGCAACACAGAAACCATCTTGACTGGGTCTCCTCTAACCAACCACACATTTATTTTAGTTTATTAGGGTTTAACCAAAACAATCGTCGAAGCCTCGGCTTCGCCGTCTCATTTTAATAAGTGATCAACCAATGCAAACCTAACATCTAATCAAAGGATTGACTAATGAACAATAGATAGGTTCATCAATCAAGGCTACAACATGATAGTGAAAGACTAACATGGTCGGGTACTCACACACTAGTCTAATATGTATGCAAGAGTAGAAATTATAAACATAAATACATAAAGTGGAATTGTAAAATATGGGATAGGAATATGCAAACTATTGCTTGGCTTCGAACAAGCCAGAGCTTTGCAGATCTCCTACATAAATTCTCGGCAACAGTATCCAGTTCCGAAAATACGTTACCTACACGTAGATCGAGGAAACCAAAGCAAAAAAATAGATCCAAGCAATGAAAATATAATAATAAAAACATATTAAAATTCTAGGAATTATTTGTAAATTAATGGCTCTGGAATCACCTGAATCGGAGCTCGAGAACTCCCTAAACAATTCCGGGAAGTTTGGAATAAATAGAAATTCTCAGGAAAATAGAAAAGGATTTAAACTCTAATTGGGCCCAACTCCTCCTTCTCTCGGCTCGGCCCAAATAGGCCCAGCGTGGCATCCAGCGCCGGCACCGACAGGTGGGCCCCATCAGACAGAGAGACGCGGCGGCCGACAAGCGGGTCCCACCGTGCAGTGGCGGTAGCGGCGGCACAGCGCGCGGGGGTGGTGGCAGGACGTGTGGCAGCGTGATGGATGGGAGACACGTGGTGGCTTGGGGTTGGCGGCAAGCTCGCACGGGGGAGGGTTGGCGGCGGCACGCGAATCCGATGGCGACACGTGGCTGGACGGCGAGGAGCGCGTGGGGATGGTACGGTAGCGGCGAAGCGTGGTGCCGACGGCTGGAACGGCGCGGCAAGATGCGTGCGTGCAGGAAAACGTGGCGGCGGGGGACGCATGGCGCGTGGCGGTTGGCTGGCGAGGCATGGACGGCGAGACGCTGGCGGCGATGTCGGTGCGGGACAGCTTGTATCTTGCTCAATTCTTGGCCAAAATGGGCGATCCATGTGTCCATCTTAACCGTTTCGACGAGCTCTACAACATGACGGTATCTAATCTAGGGTTTGGTTTCGACACAGAGAGGGATACCCCAAAGAGTGCTCGGGAGGCTAGGGTTTGGTGGCTAGGGCTCCAACCTTGAGCCTCCACGAGTTGTGGTAGTCAAGGGGGTCTTGGGAGGTTTATATAGAGCTGGGGAGGGTTGGATTCGGTTTTGATGAAATAGGAAAGGTTTAGTAAACCGAATCCGACTCAGAGTAGAATTGGAGGCTTGCCAAATTGGGAATCCGACTTCCCCTTTGAGATTTCAGCTAAAACTCGGGGAATAGGTAGTTTAAAGCTTTTAGAAGACACTTAAATTTTGGGGATTTTTCGGGGAAACTATTTCTCATTATTTCATGCGGGATACCTTCGAAATAAGACCTTTTTGGGCTAAATCTGAATTTGCGGATTGCCTAAAAATTAGAAAAACGTAAGACATATATTTGGGAACCTAGGAAACGTGTTGACACTGCTCCATCCCAATTTTAAGCAAGGGTTGTGCATAAAATAGCCTATTGGATCATAAATTAATAGCTATTATAGGTTTTATCTACACAAATAAGAAAACCAAATTTTCCCTTATGTTTTATCTCATTTAAAAACACTTGGGACACCTAATAATTTTATTAGGATGTCACACTTTGTTGTGCACCTTGGACAAAATTTGATATCTTGGAGTTCCAGAAAACAGGCCACAGTGTCAAGATCCATCACAGAGGCAAAGTATAAGGCATTGGCAAATGCAATAGCAGAACTTGGTGTGGATTCAATCATTACTAAAGGAGCTGGGTGTTTTTGAAGGACGACACCAGTTTTGTGGTGTGACAACTTGGGATCAACGTACTTGACTGCTAATCCAATTTTCCATGCTAGAACAAAACATATAGAGGTGTATTTTCACTTTGTGAGAGAGCGAGTAGCTAACAAGGCACTTGAAGTCGGGTTTATCCCCTCGAAGGATCAGGTTGCAGATGGGCTGACAAAGGCAGTTTCAGCTTAGATCTTGCTCGTTTCCGACACAGATAGGGATGAGGTTGTTGTGTTTGTTGTGCTGTTGCGTATTCTTTGTAGACGATCCATGTAACTAGGATCTGAGATGTAACTGCTGTAGTGTGTGTGTGTGTGTGTGTATGTATGTGTGCGCACGCGTGCGTGCGTGTGTGTCTGAAGGCCGGCTCCTATTTGAGTTACAACAACTCAATCTACTCTGAACCTATGTTATTAACATGTAACTGTATATATGTCGGTGATACATGTGTAGCTAAATATTACCCATATCTGTCGGTGATATATAACCCGATCCTAGGGCTAGCTCGCTCATGGATCATGAACTTGCGGCTGTCCAAGCATCAATCTAACCCCTTATCACTAGTAATTACCCCCATCCTCTCTCCTGTGGCTATGATTTAGTACCCTCAACATAGACCATCGAAGGCCCTCAAGTACTTAACTTCAAGGTTTTTTTATAGCTGAGTCCCCAGAACCGCTCCTTCTTTCCAATTCCAAAGTGAAAAACAACTGCTCAGGCGCGAGCCCTCGCGGGCTAGACCGAGCTCCGAATGAGCCTGAGCCGAGCTTTTTCCCAGCTCGTGTGTGAACGAGCGGAGCCTAAGCCGAGTTAGGCAGTAGCTAAACTGAGCCAGGCAATGGCTTGCTCAAGCTCGGCTTGTTGTCACCCCCTGATTGTGGGCTTACTGTCCAAGCCTTTTTCTACCAGCGACAACACTTTTTTAAAAAAAATTCTTTGTTGCAGCAAGACAGTGAAATCTGTGCAATCCCTTGTATGCCGTTCATGAGAAACATTTCCCCAATAGGCTCAGCAGTCACCCCTTAAAATAAATAAAAAAAGGAATAGGGATACAATCATTTTTGGATGAATTTTGTCCCTAAAAGAAATGAAAAGAGGAAGGGAGATTTAATCTTTTTTGGATGAATAGCTAGGTTCTATAAAATCGAGTGATTATAAAAAAAATGTATATAGTAATATCTTACTTGGTTAAGCGTGCTTCACATAGAAGGTAGGTCATGAGAAATCTCACTACTTCCATTTTTTTTCAATTTTTTCTTTTGAGTTTGCATCCCTTTTCCACTTTGATTTATAATTTTCCCAAATTTCCTTTCCATTGATATGTCGGCCTTTATAAACCACATTAGCTACATTTGGTGACAAGATGATATTTTACACTGAAAATATTTACGCATGAAGTGTGCACCTCTTATTTTGAAATCCTCGATCCACCCTTATGCGAACAAGTGAATAGATATAGATAGCATAGAGAGAATGCTTAGACCTTGGAATATGAAGATCATGTGTTAAGGCTCCTACAATATTTTATGTTAAGTTTAAAAATCAAAAATAAATATTCAATTTTCTGGTCAAAATTTCATTGACACAATCTTATTGTAGTCTTTTTTGGTGTGCAGTGTGACTGACCTTTATTTAAATTCGTCTTATGAACAACGTCGAATGAATAGTAGCAATAAAGAATAAGGAGTAATCTTTAATACTGATTAAAGAGTAGCTTACACATAGGGATTACCTCCTATATACTAGTACAAGAAGAGGTGACTCCAAGAGACATCTTTTTGGAAGAGACACCTTTTGGAATTTGTCAGCATATTAATTGTTTCTTAATACTCCCCCTTAGATAAATTACATAATATGTGTATGTTTCATTAAAAACTCATCAAAAAACCCATGATGAAAAATAGGTGGAGAAAATAGTACGTACATAGCATATATAAGTTTGTATATACCCTTGTGCACAAATAATCAATATGTATAAGCCTCGTCACAAACTCCTTCCAAAAACCTCATGAAAAAAATGGATGGAGAAAAAAGTTCATTGCATAAACTTCTTGGGACTGCCTTCCCAAGACCTGTCTTTGCCGAAAGCCCCTCTCACCTTGGAGGAGCTTCACAACACCATTTTTGGTCTGTCCTGCGGCAAAGCTCCAAGGCCATATGTTTTCTCTGCAACCTTCTTCAAATGTTGTCGGGAAACAGTGAAAAGCGACCTTTTTGCTTCCATTCAGCACCTCTACCACCTCAATAGCCACGGTTTTCAAACCCTCGATAACTCCCTCATTGTCTTTTTTACCAGAGTCTATTGATCCCTAGATAGCCTCTAATTATCACCCCATAAGTCTCATCCATAGCGTTGAGAAGCTATTCTCCAAACTCCTAGCTTCAAGTCTTACCGCCTACATGGACAAGCTGATCTCCCCTACCAGTCTGTCAGAACCCCTTCATTAAAAGTAGCACATCCAAGAAAACTCTCTCTCCGTCCAACCCAAGGCCAAGTTCTTCCACCACTCACACACACATATGCTATTGATTATGCTCGATATTGCCAAAGCCTTCAACTCAGTCTATTGGCCTTTCCTCCTATACAACCTCTAGATAAGAGGCTTCCACACCAGTTGGCATGCCTGGATATCCATAATATTTGTTTTGTCCTCTTCGAAAGTCCTCCTCAACACCTCTCCAGGAGATATTATCCAACATTGCATAGGTCTGTCTCAGGGAGATTCGCTCTCTCCCTTCCTCTTGAACCTCGCAATTGACACCCTGCACAAACTGCTCAACATTATGATGGAACAAGGGTTACTCTCCCCCATCTGAGGCGTTAGGGCCAACACGCACATCTTCCTTTATTCCAATGATGCGGTGATTTTCATTGCTCCCACAAAGCAAGAGATTGCATCCTCTGCATTTTTTGTGACATCTTCGACCTCCGAACCAATATACAAAAATGCAAGTGTGCCAATTAGATGTGAAGGCCATGACTTGGATGCCATCCTCCACAACATTCTGGCATACACAGCTCATCCTTCCCTCTGAACTACCTTGAGCTTCCGCTCTATCAAAAAACTTCATCATGTCAACTGTCAGCATCTAATTGACAACATTTTGAACCGGTTAGCAAGCTCAAACGAGGAAGAATCACCCTTCCAAAAGCCGTCTTAATGGTGCTACCACGTACACTTTGTCGGCCATCGCACCTCCTCGAAGTGTTCTCAAGTGTATCAACAAGATTCAATGAGCTTGGTTGTGGCGTGGTGGTCTTGTGTCTAGTAATGGCCTCTCCCCGCGCAAGCTGGCGCTCTATTAGCACCCACCTTGATTGCGGAGGTCTGGGGGTCCTAGACCTAGCCTAGTTTTCTTGTGCCCTCCGATCCATCTGGATGTGGGTGTGCAAAACCGACCCCACAAGGCCTGCACCACCTCCTCTCTTTCAACCACTCTAGGGGACTGCTTTATTTCATATGGAGACATGCTTCTCGGTCGGAAATGGAAACTCCACCTCCTTCTGGTTTGATAGATGGCTTCGCAATCTCAACCATGAAGCATAGAACGATTGAGAAATTAAGCCTTGCAATATAACAACTGGGTTGGAGACCTACACCACCACTTTTCTCCGCTACCTTTACAAGACCTAGTGGAGCTCTGGCAACTAATACCTAACGTGCATTTGGACCCTAGGTCCTTAATCAAATAATCTACAGATTATTTAACAGCGACAGAAGTTTCACTGTTAAATTAGCTTATCAGGTTCAGTTGGTGGTTGGCATGGTGTCCGTCGGCGTCCTACGTGCTCTTGTTTGGAAGACATGTACTCCCTCAAAGTGCAAATTCTCCGCTTAGCTACCCCATCATCGACGTGTGTTCACCACGGATGTCCTGCTTTGGCGCCACTTACCAAACTGCTACTTCTACTCCCTCTACAGCAGGATTATAGAAACCCTACTTCACTCCTTCATAGAACGCAACTTCAATTTGGAAACTTGGCAGGGGGTCGCCGCAAAGCTACAACTGCCCTCCTTAAACCCCGATAGTTGCACAATGGACCCTGGATATTCGTCTTCTACTCCCGCCAAGTTCCCAAGAACGTGAGGAACGCAATTCCAGAAATTTTAACAACAACGAACGTCCATTGAGGTTTTTTCTCAACCAGGTCCTAGGATTTCACCCTCTAGGAACAGGCAGGAGCACCTTCCGTTTTCGGGAAATTTAGTTGTATGACACCCAATTGGCTTGACTTAGCAAAAATGACACTCAATTCGTTTCGCTTTCGTTCAGTGACACCCGGACCACGAATTGCTTCGGTAGATGACATCCTTAAGACTTTTTATTACATTTTCCTTTTTCCCTCCCATTTAAGCACAGTGAACTTCCCATTTTGCCCTTAGGCCATCCCATAGCACCTTTACAGCAACTTATTTTCTAAAACCACAGGTTCTCTGGAATTGGTCTATGCGGGAATTTTTCTGCAACAATATTTTTTTTGGAAACACAAGAACCACAGAGATATGTGCTCCTACGCGGTTTAATGGTTTGAAACAAGTCACAGTGAGAAATGCATGCCATGCAATTACATGTCACAGTGAAAAACAAGGCCATATTTCATTCCCCGACATTAAATTTTGAAACAACACAAAAATATAAGGTTCGCTGATGAATGAAGAACCAAAAATACAAGGCAATATACATTACAAGCATTGCCCACACAACACATTAGAAGACATAGTTTGCTGTCCAAAATACAAGGTTTGCAGATAGCTAATTAGAAGCATTGCCCACGCAAGCCAAAAGACAAGGTTTTCAGTTGAGGTTGTTGGTTGTCTGAGAAGATTAAATAGCACAAAAGGCAAAATACAATGCCCACATAGCATATTAGAAGACCAACACACATGAGTCTTCTTCTTAGGAGATTTCTTCTTCTTCTTCTGCTTAGGAGTTATTTCCTTGGCAACCACCTCTTTGCCCTTGTTGCATGCAACGGTCCTGGGTGGTGTTGATCGGGCTTGGCTTGTGCATGACAGGACTTGGCTTATGCCTTCTCTGGATGGTGAGCTCATTGCCAATCTCCATAGCAATAGATACAAGCATTGCATTGCATTAGTTAGTATAAGTGGAATAGTACAATTTTTTAAAAAAAATTACCTTCTTGTCATAGGGCCAGGGCTGCTACTACTGGCCATTGCATTCTTCTGACCCTTGGGAGTGCTGGTGCATGCACTCTATGGCCTCGCTTGCTTGGCAGTTCTCTTCCTGTGATAGCACAAACCCTGACCGATTTTCCATCACGCGACAACTTTGCCACTATGGCCCATGGACAACCCTCAGCTCTGCAATGCCGTCTAAACCTATTTGACGAAGCCTTCCTTGTGGTCACCTTGAATTGACCCACAATGGCATGTTGTCTCAGTGCTATTCTGAACTCAAACATAGTTGGATATGAACTTCCCACTGCCATTGGAGGGTCTTCCTTATCATACAGCACATGTGCTTACCAGGAAGCACATCATTTACTTAAGGTTGCCCCTTACGTGTTGAAGTCATCAGCATCCCCACAGAGCTTGTCCTCCTGATTTACCTCATGTCCACGTCCATCAAATGCGGGATCCCCAATAAGCTCGTTGCCTCTTTGCCTCGTCTCTATCTCTAAGTCCAATAAGCTCGTAGATTTTTTGTCTTCACCGATCAGCGGACCTACATGTCCAAACTCATCTTCCCTAACTTGAGATATATGCAAGCTTTCCCAGTCTACCACATATGGCACATCCACTTCTACCACGGTTGGCACATCACCCTAGACCTGACTGGTTGCAGCAGCCTCCTCTGTGACCATGCTGGGAATCACCTCACTTCCCCTTGAGTTAGTACAACATACCCTACCAACATCATCGGCAATCCTACCAACATAGCACAATAAAGAACAAATGGCCCAAATTAGCACTCATATAGACCGATGACATCAACGTAGCTCATCTACTGAATCGGCCTCTCGAAAGGGGAATTGGTGAGTGCATGCTTATCAAGGGGGTCTCCTGTCAGGGAGGGTATCTACAGCCTGCATCCCGTCCTGGTAGTCGGCGGGGACGGAGAGTCGCAGCCAAAATCACGCGGGGCCGAGGGGAAGTCACCATCGCCAGGTCGTTGTGCCCAAAACGAAGGAGGCGACAACAGGCGGAGAAGGCGACGGCGGCAGTTCCAGAGGGAGGAGGCGGCGAGCAGGGGCAGGCAGAGGTGCCAAGCAAGCGGAGGAGGGGGCGGCGGCAACGAGCGGGCGCAGGTGGGCGGACGATCCTGGACAAAAAAGGTTGCGGGCAGGGCATTAGGTATATGGCCCGAGGGCAAAATAGGAAGTTCACTGTGCTTAAATGGGAGGAATAAATAAAAATGCAATAAAAAGTATAAGGATGTCATCTAGCAAAGCAATTTGTGATCTGGGTGTCACTGAACGAAAGCGAAACGAATTGGGTGTCATTTTTACCAAGTCAAACCAATTGGGTGTCATACAGCTAAATTTCCCTTAGTTTTGTATTATAAAACCCAAACCAATTGGGTGTCATACAGCTAAATTTCCCTTAGTTTTGTATTATAAAACCCAAGTTTGTAACTTTTGCACCCACAGTTAATTGGCCGTTGGGCTTTCAACTCTCCTCGCTTTTGAATGGATGACATTTCTCCCATCCTTTTAAGAACTCACATAAATAAATATACATATATATAAAGAGAAGATTCAGTGTCATATAAATGACAGAAGATGCCAGGGCATAATATACAGCTACTTCAAAAGATTAGAAACAAGTGCAATACATAGCACTAGCAATTCAGTGTTCCAATTAATATCACTCATCACATGGCACAAAGTTTTCTGCTACACAGTACACACATTTTCTTACTTTGCAAGAGTACCATAGGCTTCAAACCTCTGGGAGGAGACACCCATTTGCTGCTGCTTTATACTATCCCACGGCTCCTCTCGGGTTTTTCCTCTCTTTTTTTCTTTTCTTTTTTTTTGGGGGGGGTGGGGGTGGGGGGTTGGTTTAATCACTTCCATCATCGATATATTTTACAGTGGGGAATATGATAGATTGAATGGAACAATAGTATACACATTGAATCCAGCAAATAAAAAATATGTCAGTTCTGAAGGGAAGAAAGCCATTGCTCTACAAAATTCTTGCCATCTGCAAAAAGAAACAACAAATATTAGAGCAGTAGCATATGGCATCATCTGCAATATGGAACAAAATAGGGAAGACATGTATTAGTGATGGCGAACTCTATCGTCGCGTGCTTGTGTATAATTTTCTTGTATGTGAACAAATGTAGTAATAGAAAATTTACAATACAGTGGAAGAATCAACCCAAAATATTCTCTCCATCATTCCTTCCAAGCAGGCAGCATTGACAATAGAACATCAAATAAGATGTCCCAACATAAGTCAACTACCTAAAGATAAAGGAAAAAGCAAGAAGAGCCAAACACACAAAAGAAATCAGTATAAAAGGGAACTATCATTGAAACAAAAAGGTATGGCTGGGCTATAAATATTCGATTCAAGGAAATTTCTGGTTGGGATGATAAACCTCTGAGATAACATTAAGGATTGCTTATCATCTTCCAAAAATAGTGAATGGAAAAAAGAGCCAATTTTCTATATCATACTCTTGTAAATCATAAATGTATGATTGTTCAATATGGTAATTTATAACACAACAAAGAATAAAGTGAAAGCATATACCAAAAACATTTATTACCCTAGCATGACATGTGTATTTGCAGACCTCACCTAAGTTCCATGACCGTCATAACATAGGAGGCAATAATGAGCCATGATTAAGACTTTCATATGGTAGGGCCAAGCACAGCAGAGAAAGCTGGAAGTTATCCGGAGCAACGTACTAACAAGAGAATTCATGAATAGCCACATCTTGAAGAATAGATAATGCTAGGGCCACATCAATGTACTTCTCACCAAAGCTCCAGAATGTTCAGGGTTCCATCGATATTATATACCACAGAACTTCAGAATAGGAACATGATAATGCTAAGCAACAGATTCCGATAACAAAATTCACAAACTAAAGTAAAGACTTCACAGCAATAGTACACACTAGCCACTAGGCCATCAAAGTCAACAACTGGTTCGTCCACAGCATCCAAACACCGACATTATCAGTAGCCTGTGTGACGCATGCAGAGACAGTGAAAGACACCATAAATGATATCAGTAGCCTGTGCTGAAGTGAAGCACACCACATGATAAGCAGTGCCTTCAGAGTTTCAGGCAAATGCCAACAATAGTTTCAACAAAATTGGCCGGGTAAATTTCAGCTTAACGTAGTGTACGGTAGCGTTTCAACAAAATTTAAGAGTATTTAAAAGTGGTTTAAGTATTATAAAAAATAATATAAAAATAGTTTTAGGATTTTTACGAGAACTACTAAAAACCTAACAAAAACTATTACAACTTATTACACCAAATAGGCTATGTAAAAAAAGATAAATTTTGCTGAAACGCTACACTACGCTACACTAAGCTAAAATGTACAAGGCCAATATTCACATATAAGAACAATCATGGCAGCACATCTAAATGATGACAAAAACAAACATGCAGAGTGCAAAGCTGTCCTACTATAAGACAACATTTAAACAATCATTTCCATCAAACCGGAGGTTGTGTCAATGGCTTTATCAAGTCGATGATGGTCCACCAGACACCATGATTAGAAGTAATCTACAGTCCTGGTGATTCTTTTTCCTTCCTTTACTAGCGCAAGATGTTTCAGTTTTTCAGAATTTCAGCATATATAACAACGGACTGGTAATTCTTTTTTTCCTTTACTAGTGAAAGATGCTTTTAGTACTTCAGAATTTCAGCATGTATAACAACACAACTCAATTGTGCTTTTATAGATGTATCCAAACTAGTTACAAGTGAAAGCATGAAAATTACCAATTCGGAGCATCACTTCAACAGCCTCTCAAACTGAACTATTTATGGCAACAGTTTCAATTGTGCAGCTTCATTCAAGGAATAATTATGATAAGCACGAGAGAAGCAAATACTTAAGGACGTATGGCCAGCTCACCGGAAAGACTGCCGCCGGCGAGACCGCCGGAGCCGGGAAACCGGCCGTCGCTTCGCCCAGGCTCCTCAAAGTGGCTGTGGCGATAGCACGGCACGAGGACGGCGAAGCTGCCCTCAGAGTCTCCATCGCTCTGCAGCTCCGGCGCCTGCGGCTCGAGCCAGCCGATGGACCAGTCGGAGTCGTCGGAGTCCGTGTCCGACAGGGACTCGCCGCCGTCGGACGGCACGATCACCATGTCGTGCTCCCTGTCGATCCTTGCTTCCTCACGGTGGCGGCTGCGGCAGTTCTTGGCCTTCCTTGGCGGCGGGCCGCGGGCGGCGGCGGCAGAGCTCGGGAGCCTGACGGCGTCCACCTCCTGGAATCCGGAAGGGATGTCCGGGAACGAAGCGTTGCTCACGGCCGCGCTGTCCGCCGGTGGCTTGCGGGTTCGCCGGGTCCTGCCTCCCGGCCATATCCAGTGGGAGAAGCGGCTGAGCGCCATGGCCATTAGGGGAAAGAATGCAAGGAATTCTTGGTCCGGTTTAATTAGGGTGGAAATCGCGTCAAAACCTGTGTGATCTAATAAGATAGAGAAGGATACAAAAAGATCTCAGAAGAAAAAAAATCTTTTTCCGCCGAAATTGGCTCGAGGAGGGAAAAAAATTACTCCTAAATGGCCATAAAACACCCGCTTCTCGGCTCTAATCAAGGAAAGCTCAATGAGAAAGCAACAAAAAAACACAGGTTTTTCACACGAAATCCAGCAGCCATAATTATTGGGTAGTTTCTCTCTCGCCCACCAAAATTTACCCCTGCTCTTTCACACAGACACCAAATTGGGAACCGAATCGACAAGAACTCACAGACCCCAAGACACACACACACACAACAAAAACTGCCCCAAATTCGCTTCCTTTCCGCAAAAAATTCACCTTCTCCGGCCTCAAACCAAGAACAAACTACTTACTGCTACTAACAAACTACCCGACATGAGCGCACGAGATCAAGAAAAAGAAGCTACTACGATCAGATGATCACTGCCCCCGCACAAGTGGGTAAGCTGTTAGCGAGTCGGTGCGGGAATCTGAGGCGAGAAGCGCTCCCCGGATTCGGATCTTAGGTGGGAGGGAGGATCGGGGCGGAGGAGTCGGGATCAGGGAAGCGAAGATGCGTGCGTGAGTCGAGAAGAGAGGAGAGGAGAGGATCGTAAAACGACGGGCGATATGGTGGGGCGGGGGCGGGGAATGGACGGCTGGGATCGTGGGCCGAGGTTGGGGAGGGGATCTCGGCCGTTCGTTGCGGGGTGGCCAATCGTCTGGGTGGAACGGATCCTTTGCACGGCTGGATCATCGCGGGCTGTCCGACGTGTCACGTGCCATGTGCTTGCAAGGCAAGTCTCTTCGTTTTCGTGCTTGCTTGAGCTGTCTCCGGTCGTCGGGTGCAGTGTTGCTTGGCACTCTGGTTGTTGATTCGGCCTCGTGAAGTACTATTTATCTTCACTTCGAATGAAGCTCTAGATAATCCACTGTAATGTTTCGAAAATGAAGTTCTAGATAATCCACTGTAATGTTTCGAAAATTAAACGCTAAAGTAATAACTAAAGTTCTATGAACAACTATGTCCGCTATAGTTGTCATTATTTTTACTATTTTTGTAATAGTTATAGCATCACTTATGCTATTTATTTCGTTTCTTTTGAAAATACAACCATTAGTTATCTGTTTAGTTATGCTCTACCTCGTTCTTACATCATCTAACATTACAATGTGATACTATTAATATAGAACTAATAAATGATCACTTAGTTAAGTTTCTCTATAATGAACTTCTAAAAGAATAAATCACAGTCACTTATTCAACACATTAACTATGGTCACGTGGACACCCAAGTTAGACTAAAAGTATTGCTAAAGTAACCATACATCTATTATTGAGGTTTTTGCATATATGCCCCAAAGTTGACATATATGCCCCATAGTTGCTTGACTTTGCAGAAATGCTCCAAAGTTCTTTGACATCTAGTAATTATGCCACATTTTAAAACTTTGAGTAAGATTCACTGGTTTGGCTAGGCAAAAAGACCATTGTGCCCCTCCCTTCTTGTTCTACATCATGGAATTGAAATTAGAGTGTAGGAAGAAAAATTAGGCTTTGCAAGAAGAGTTGAAAATGTACCTTTTTTTGGGTCCACTGAGAGGACAAGCAGCCTACCATCGATGCCATGCTATTTTCACCATGTTCCTCGATACACAATTGTGCTCACCCACTAGTTTATTAACCTAAAAAAGGCAAATATAATAGTCAGTAAACCTGCAAAGACAAATACATTAAGTAATATCAAATCAACAACAGGTGTAAACAGGGAATTGGGGAATGAAGAGAGATGGTTGTGTTGTGGTCATAGTTAAAAGAAGGGAGGGCACAATGGTCATTTTACCTAGCCAAACCAGTGAAATTTGCTCAAAATTTCAAAATGTGGCATAATTGCTAAATGACAATGAACTTTGGGGCATTTCTGCAAGGTCAAGCAATTATGAGGCATATATGCCATGGCCTCTCAACTTTGGGGCATATATGCAAAAACCTCTTTATTATTTAGTTGGATGTAACTAATATTATGCAAATATTTTGTATTTTATGTTAAAATGCTATATAAGATAGCTTACGCGAGAGCTCGCGATAACTTTTATAGCTTTTTTTTTAGTCTCGTCGTGAAATCGTGAAATACACGACTAAAACCTTGATTTTCAATTAATGCAGGTTTATGGTTTATTTAGGTGTATTTAGTTAGTTGTATAGAGTTGGATGGAATAGAATGAAAGAGGATACGATGATTCAGCATGTAACAAAAACTGTACAAGATCTTTCGACCAAAACGATTGAACCATGTCGTACAACATGAACAGGCAATATTTCCTAAATCTAAACCATTACATACCATGTCATATAACCTCACCCCACCAATCAAACGATTAAACTATGTATCGTGCCATCAGGGATGGAGCCAGGATTAGACATAGGATTGCCAAATAGATGCCACGAAATAGCAATACTTAACGCATGTGTAATACAATGTTTTTATAGAGATTGTGATGATACGATGAAAACAGAAACCTAGAAAAACTCCCTTTGTATGCAAGGGTGCCTAATACTTGTGCTTAGATGTACAAACTATATAAGCACAAAAAACCTAAAAAAACATGGTACTTCTTCCCAAACACCTATGCATGTGCTATCCTAGGTGGCAAAAGAAAAATCAAATTTTCTTCCTAAGCACTTCTTCGAGAGTGCATGGTGCGTGGAAATAAGAACTCTATCATAATACACAAAGCATTTAACATGAGTCTAAAGCAAAGTCTTTCGTTTTCTTCATATTTGCGTATGTTCTGAGTCAGCTTAGCAATATAAGCACATCGAAATAAAAACTAGTTAATGTAAAAAAATCTATACGACAAATTGATCAAGAGTTAGAGCATTTCCAACGGTCCTCTATATCTTTCATTTAAAACACTATTGGCATCCCCTTTATCCATTCATCCAAAACTCCTTAACAATTTATAATATACTATAAAAGATTCCTTTTCTCCATCAGTTCCTCTATATCTCTTACAGTATTTTAGAGGGACTGTTGAGGTGCTCTTAGTGAGTAACAAGTATAACTATTGAACCAATATTGTCCATCAGTTCATCATATAATTTACAAAAATTGTGCACGAGACTAGAGAGATATACCAAATTTCAAATCTTTGTAATTAAGAGGGAGGGAGGGAGAGAAAGAGAGAGAGAGCACATTGCAGATGGTCTTTGTTTTATAGTAGGTTGTTGTAGACTAATTACTAATAACATTGGGCCTAAATTTTATGTATGCACTAGAATTACCGGATTCGATAATTAGTGGCCCAGATGTCTAACTTGTAAAAACATAAGCATAATATTAATTAGTATATGGAAATGATTTGAATTTTTGTTGAGGGGTCGGGCCCCTACAAGCCCCTTCTGTCTCCGCCACTGCTTAGCATTCCACAAAACCTCGTTCAACCACCCAAACACATCAAGTTGTGTTCTATGGATATCAACACATACTAAAGATAAGATGTACTCCATCCAGCCATAAAAATTTGATGTTTGATATGCTTGCCGGTTAAACCTTTGCAACATGAGGTATGAATATCTTTTAAAATAGTTAGTCGCCTACACAAAAATAGTATGCGTAGAATTATTTTCAAAAGTGCTTTAATAATATTAAGAGTTTAGTGGGTTTATAAATAATCTATCATAGTAATTAGTGGTAAAAGTTGTGCTTTGAAGAATGTGTAAAGTCAAAAGCATAAAATATTTATGTCCACGGGAAGTAGATTTTTATTTAGTGAATTAAATCCATCTAGTGGATTTTACAACTAAAGTGTCAAAGCGTATGTGACTGTCAAGGCGTGTAAAATGATTAACACCAGAGACAAATCATATGGTGGTACAAATGGTTGCATGTTTTTTAGACTGCTTGCTTACACATAATTTTTTTTATTCAAGTGTGGTATAGACTCTTGCATTGAATGCCACTCAAATTTCTATACACATACTCTCTCGTCCACGTCACCATTCATCCTAAATAACAAGTCATTTAGATTATACAGTAAACCAGTTCTCGTGAGTTATTAATCTTGACTCTCCGTATTGCACTAGGCAGATTTCTTGATTCAATTTTCTCTTGAAAGGGTGCTCGCTCGGTAGCGATTCCTAAGAAAACAATATAACTTATACTACTACTATATTATTAGAGTTCCATAATCTCTCGATTTCGGAGTAACTTTCGTTTTGTTTTTTCCCAGAAAAATAAATCTTAGAGCATGTACTCCGTACAATGGTACACATCAGCTGTTTCTAAACCGTTTATAAGGTTTGCCATTTAGGATGGATAATGATGTGGAGGAGATAGAGTGTGCATAGATAGTTGAGTTGTCTCCAATGTAAGAGATGACTCTACACGTGAATTAAAAAATCTTGTGTAATTAAGTGGCATAAAAAATGTGCAGCTGTCTCTAATCCATCTTTTCCATTGTATGAGTTGTTTTTAAGTTCTCTCTATAAGTGACATGACAATAGTTAGAGATAGCTGTTGTCTCAACCATTGTATATGCTATTAGTGGAAGGAACTTTTTTTAGAAAACAAATATATGCTTCTAGATTTTTTTAAAATTTGAATAAACTTTAAAATTAACCGATGTAGCGAGCGATTTCTCGTGTCATACCTTGGCGTGTCCAAATTTCGTGAAACATCTACATTGTGCGCCCTATTATTGCTCGGCATAGATAGGAGGCAACGGATTTGGTGCAAAAGTATTCTAGGTGCATAAATGCAAAAACTCATCTTGATCCGTTAGATCCAATCTGGACAATTCGGATGCATTGAGGTGAAACTCCCATTTTCCACTTATGCACTTGTGTGCAAATCATGATGATTGTTTCTCATGCTCCCATGGTTTAGCTAGGCCATTGAGACGAGATTCAAGAGCTAAGAACGGTTGTTTACCTTTGTGCACTCAAAAGTTTTTGGCACCGAATATTTCCTCTAGATGGGAAGCATCAATGACTACTCCGTGCAACTTACTAGCAGTTAAATTATCTTCTTGATATAAAAGCTACTCCTACTACTGTTGAGTACTCTCTCTTTGTAAATGCATATTGTTTTGGGCATTGATACCATATCTAAAATATACGTTTCAACACTAATGACCAGGGTAGTTCATTTATATAAAACCACTAAAATTATAATATTATAAAAAATTTCTTTAAGACAAACGTATACATATGATTTTTATCTGCTCAATGTAAATATTTCAAAAGATATTTCTAGCTAAAGATTTAAAACTTTAATTTGCATGTAGTTCAAACGAAATGGCATGTATTTTTGACCGGAAAAGTTAAAGTTAAAATAACTATTCATAGACTCGCGGTAAAAAAAACTCCTCCCATTTTCTCAGCACAGTTCTTCTGTGTGCAACGCCCCCGAGCACAAAAGCTACAAGAGCTTCACCTCGTCCACCATTCCCCCATCGTCGAGTTTTGCAAGTTGCCGGCCACCGGCGAACTCGGTGGCGCCGCCGCCCTCGATCGTGTCTCTTTCTCCTCATGAATCCTCTTCTACAATCTCATTTTCTCTTTATTCCCTTTCTTTTCTCATTCCACCTCCTTCTCCGATGAACGTGTCTGTAAGTTTGACAGCCAAATCCGATGAACCTAACGTGAAATTAAGCTCGCTATATATGAGAAGAAAGAGGGCTTAAAGAAGGTTAATCCTCATTTTCATCATGAAACTTTAACCGTGTGCACACGAAACTTCATGGTTTGCCTGGTGAAACTTTTATTTTGTTCTTGTGAAACTTTTTATTTGCACGAGGGTTATTTTTTGGATAACAGTGGGACATGAGGTTTCATTAGTAGTTTAACCAAGTTTTGTTGATGCTTATTTGCGTTGGTTCTTTTTCAAGTCTTATTTGTAATTTAGCCAAATTCCATTGGCTGTTTCATCAGTAGTTTGATCAAGTTTCATCAGTAGTTTGATCAAGTTTCGCTGGTACTTCAAGTTTCATATGTAATTAGCTGTTTCATTGGTCCTTTACCCAAGTATCATCAATATTTTTTTAAGTTTTAACGGAAATTATTCAGATTTAACTAGCTTTCGTCTATGTTTCATCATTACGTTATTAAGTTTTATCGACTAAAGCAGACTGTCGCTAGATTTCTTATTAGTGCAACCAATTTTAGAAATTCACCAAAAATCTATTGTTACTGGCCAATGTAAAAAGTTTTTTACGAAGTGCTTTATATTAAATTTTAGAAGAACATACTACCCACTTACATTTTCGACCCTTACAATAAAAGATGATACGACAACATCCTAGAAGGGCTCAAATGTAACATCAAATTAAACTGTAATTTTCATGATGTGTACTCTAAATTGTACTCTGATGATGCTACCATGAGTTTGCAATATCTTCTAGTTTTTAGGTAAACATGTGTTTTTTTTTACTTCGAATACCCATTTGAAGGATCCTAGGTCCGCCAATCAACCCGAGAGCCACCGCCCGCTGAACCAGACTCGGAAGTGCAGAGAAGTGACAAGTTGGGGAAAAAACTCTACCCTTCTTCCACAAAGGATCCATCCCCAAACATCTACGATCACATAACACGGTCCACCGAGCCGAAAGATTGAGGAAAAAAGCAACCTTCGACGAGCATAAATCTAGAACACAACACTACTGCCCTAAATTTCTAAACCTTAATCCAAAACTGCTACCAAGTACTCAAAATTGACACTACCCTTGTATGATCATTACCTACATTGCTCATCGGAAGGCCGTTGTCTGAGGCCCTGCCTTCGCCATCTAACTATAAATACAAAAAAAAAACACTAGTTACCCCTAGATCTAACCTAGAGATGCATCAGTACAAAAATGTCTTGATAGGCCCACTCAATATGGTTACACAAGAGTGGTTTGTCGTTCTTCTATTAGTTTGATGTATATAAGATTGGCAATGAGCTGAGCTCGAGTGAGTTGGGGTTGTTCAGACTTGGTTTGCTCGGTCAAACGAGCTAGCCTGGGTCGACTTGTTCAAATGACTAAGCCTGGGAGCTAACTTGACTCGAGCTCGCAGAAAGTTCATGCTAGCTCATGAGCTTTCACGAGCCTGCCCCTGTCACTTGTTTTCAATGGACATCGAGGTTGCCACGCTTGGACAAGACCTTAGTGTCCTATCACCACATCACCTTGACACGATGTTGACTAACACTGTCACCATTGGAGACAATCTTAGCTTGTTCATCCCGCTTTGCCTAAATCGACCTCAACATTTATGTTGCCGCTCTACTCAGAGACAAGTGGGCAAATAGCGAGGACGTGATTGGGATGAATTGCTCTCGACTTGGCTAGAAGTGGGGTGGAGCTTTGGAGGGAGGACAAATGTGGCGTTCAACCGAGGAAAGAGGGGATGGATAATTTGCATCAGCTATAGAGGAATGTGGGACTGTGGGAGGTGGCTTGCTTGCGGCATGGTGGTAAAATAATATTTTTTGTATTGTTTTTATAAACAAGCCCACGCAAGCAAGCTAGTGGCAGCAGCTCGGCCCGTTCTACGGAGATTGACCTCACTGACACCCAATTCGATGGTCTCGTTCCAAATGACATTAAGTTCGATCACCTTGACGCGTATGATACCGTGCACGCGAATTTCTGATTCCAGTGACATTCTTCCATTTTTCTCGATTTACTGTTGATTTTCCCTGTTTTCTTTAAGTGGCTTGACCATATTGCCCCTCGTATGGCCCACGCGGCAGTGGGAGAAGGAGATGGTGCTGTTGTGTTGGCTTGGGGGAGGAGGCGCCGGCGTTGGGGAAGGAGGTGGCGCTGCTCGAGGCGGGCGGCGGCGCCGGCGTGGGGAAGGAGGCGGCGGCGGCGAGGCGGTGGCGCTGCTCGAGGCGGGAGGCGACGGCGGCGGCGAGGCACGGCGGCACTACTCGGGCGGCGACGCCGAGGCGAAGCAGGGCGGCGACGGGCGTTGGGGGAGGCGAGGCGGCGGTGACGGGCTTTAGGGGAGGCGGCGTTGAAGAAGACGGGGGCAAAATGGTCATTGCACTAGAGAAAAATAGTGTAAATCAGGGTAAAATCCGAAAAAAAAGGCAAAATGTCACTGGAATCAGAAATTCGTGTACCCGGTGTCATACACATCAAGGCGATCAAACTTAATGTCATTTGGAACGAGATCATTGAATTGGGTGTCAGTAAAATTAATTTCCCCCAATTCTATGTGGCAAGTTGAAAATTCCGCTTAGCACTTATTCGACTCACGAACCAATCTCTTGCCAAGCTAAAATCCAAGCCGAGTCCAAGAAGCTCAGGAGCCACGAGCCAATGTCAAGTGTCAACCCTAGATGCATACTAAGAGCCTAATAGTTTTTTTTTGTGTTCAAAATTCGAACAAGAGTTTATATTTTTGGACCATCTGTAAAATTAAATTTACAAACCTTAATCCAAAAGGTGATGTTTAAACCATTTTTTGCCCTAAATGGGCTATCTTTTTATAAAAGAAACTCCCTTTGGACAAGTGTTTATTATGTTTCTTAACCCTAGGTTGCACCGTGACACGAAATGGTAGTCAATCTCGACATACCAGTCGCATAAACTTAGTAAAAGAGAGCAAATACTGCCTTAAGTATCCTTTCCATGTATTAATGTTGGTAATGTTACAGAACGCTCTAGTCCAACTCATCTGCGCTTTAGGCCTTGTTCTTTTAAACTGATCATGGCTAAACAGCTGAACACTGAAATGACTGAATTTTAAGCACTTATCAAGATAGTCTCGAGATTCGGATCCATTTTGTTTAACTTGTTTTTTAAAGCGTTAGAACCCACCTTTAAAACAGCGAAAAAGCATATTTAAAAAAATCAAAGCATATAGCTTTTTAAAACGTAGATAAGTCATTAAGTTGTTAAGCTGAAAAGAACGGGGCTTTAATACTATGAAACAATCAATCATATAAGCTTGCAACCAAGGCTCAGCAGTTTAGCACGGCTGCACGGGTAGTGCCGACTTGAAACCACACTGCCATTTATTGTCAGCACTGTTTCGTGCAGCAAATGATCAGCCCTGACAACTTGCCTTCCAATGCAATTGACCCCAAGAATCTCCAGCACTGCAGCATACTGATGCTGAGGAACAACGCATGCAAGAACCAAGACGCCATGCATTTTCAGAACTAAAACTAGCGATAGCGCTGGTACATCATCCGTTGATCTCTGCAGTGTATGCACGTCCACGGAGTCAGTGGAGGATCGAGGCAGTACGAGTGTACCCATTGCGACCGACAGACATGGCAGCTCAGTAGAAGCTCCTCGGGCTCACGACTGTGGCACTGGTAGCAAGTTCCTTGGCCAGACTACACGTTGGATTTAAGAGTGGTAAGCATTGCAATTTGCAAAACAAAAAATAAATCAAGAGGTGACAGGGCATAATGGGATAAGAGCTCACGGATGATCCAGGTAGGTCGTAGCCTTCATAGGTAAACACAAAAATGTCTGTAGAAGGTCCACAAGGAATGGTCTGCGAGTATATCTTCTGATCTGATGTACCAGCTTCGTCCACCTTACTGATCCAGGTGAAACTGGCTTTGCAAAGAGGACATGTTGAAACCTTCCCCTTAGAAGACTGAAACAGAAGATGAAATAGCATAAGCAACAATTTGCACAACAAACAATTTCTAATTGAAAATTGTTGGATGATCAAGCCAAGAAAAAGGCCTAAAAATTAGACCAATAGGTTCTTCAGTTGGGTCTAATGATTTTGCCCATGAATTGCTGAAATACAGAAAGTAATTTGCCATCTAAAAGAGCACAAAAGCATATTGCCTATGATGCACTGATATGGATACGGCGACAATTCGTCGACACGGTGATATGGGGATTCACCAATTTTCTAAAAAACCCGATACACCGATAGGAGTATACAACTATATATATTTAATAATTTAAATAATATATATATAGCTATAGATATAACAGTTTTACTCTAATTTCTAAAATGGAATAGTGAGCTGAAATATAGATATATAACTTGGTGAAATACAAAAATGTAACTGGAGTAGTCAGCAAAACGATAACAACACACACATACGGAGTATTCAGCAACCACAAGATACCAACAGTTATGGTAAGCTTCGCAAACAGTCAAGCATTTAAAGTATGAGCTTCTATAGCTAAAGTACTAGCATGTGCAGTTGGGCTGGGCTGTGTCAGAAGACCAGATATATCAGCCACGTGTCCCAGAATTATTGGGAATTAAAATTATTTATTTTATGTCGATAATTTTGCGATGCTTAACCGATACGTATGGGTGGTGTATCGGTATCCGACACAGTGCCTGATAGCGATACGTGGAGTTCTTCGGTGTATCACAGCATATTGCCATATCACATACTGTCATATTGAAGCACAGTGTATCCGTCTGGTTTCTGATATGTTGTAAATCGGTAGCATTTTTTAAACAAGATGTAGGGAGTGCTATACTCAGTATACTGATATCTTGAACCCACAATGGCACATTACTTTGACCGCAAGTAGGCAATTTAGTAAAGCACCAGATATGTCTAAAATATTGGCGTGATAAAGAGCACATGGTATAAGCAAAACTTTAAGCAACAAATTGCACTAAATAATATATGTATATATATCAACACCACGTACCAGACAATCAGCCCATCCTTGAATGCATGAATAACAGAACCGATGTCCGCATGGTAAGATGCCTCTTGTGGAAGAGAAATCTGTCCAGCAAATTACGCATGAAAGTTCTGCTTGTCTTTGTAGACTGGACGAATTTTCCATAGTGGGCTTCTCGTCATCTCCCTTTCCATTGTCAGTTACAATGCCAATACTACTTTCATTTATTTTCTCCTGGGTACAGAAAGCTGGTTCCTGTTCAGATAAACTGCCAGCTGGTTGCAAACTTCTGGAACTCTCATCCAGTGCAAAGTTCTCTTGCTCTTCACTTTTGTCTGGTTCATGCATACTGGTTTCACCATGAGCATACATACTGTCTAAGGAAGTTTGCCGAAATGATGATGAAGCATTTGACTTCCTTGTGTTTCTTCTAAGTTCTGTAGTCCGAGTATCAAACATTTGAGGCTCCTCAAAGCCGTCTGTTAAACTGTCATTTTCAGAGCTTCCTGTAAGAGAGCACTCATGCTTGCTTATCGATTTCTTTTTTATAAGATCGTTTCTTTCACCTATCCTGCTAGCAACCTCATTATGCAGAAAGACAGACAAGCTTCTCTTCTGTTTGGATGCCCTCCGAGATGAAGTATGACCTGACTCCTGAAGCCCTTTCTGAGTCTGTATTGCCATTTAAATTTGGTACATGCATAAGGTAACAGATGAGAATTAGCCAGTAAGATAAAATAATAAAAAGGAAGCAAACTGAAACAAAGAAAGTAGGTTTTATCTTTTCATCAAAAGCCATATGCTAATGCAGGTGTTAGCCTAGGTGGACTATATATTAGCACACCAAATTTTCATATTTTGGGCACAAACTTATTACAAATCACATATACATTCATATATGTGCCATTTCCAGTTTCCATCATTCACAAGTCCTTAAGTAGTCAGGAATCAGCGCATGTTAAGTGGGCAAAGTCATGAAAGTATTAGTTTACTGGGTCAGAAGGCCATTCATTTATAATTCATATACTATTATTGAAAAAAATAAAACACAGTGGTATATGATACATAAACCCTTATTACTATGATGGATACTTGATCTGGATTCAGGACTATACTGTGGAACAAAAATGTTGATCGGTTAATAAACAGATAGAAGACCTTTTCCCTCACAAAAAATAAACAGATAGAAGACCTAACGTCAAGACTGTAGAGGAATCAGGAATGGCATCCAAGAGTTCACCAGACTAAAGGTAGACAAGAAAAAAATAATCAAAAAGAATATAATAAAATAAGAATATGCAAACTACCATGGCACTTGAAAAATTGTCATCTTTATTTGTCGACTTATTCACATGCTTTAAACGCTTTCTCCTTCCCTTGACATCCGCTAAATCAATCTTCTTATAATTCCTGCCACCAACAATATTCTGAAGCCAACAGGCCAACCAAGATCCATCAGAAAATTCGTCCAAGTATACAGGTGTAGGCAATGTAACAGGCAAATGACAGTTTATAGTTACAAAATTCTTTGTACGTATCCTTCATTAATTTATAGTCACAGTGGGTTCTTGCCCACTGTGTTCCCCTCAAAAAAATGTAAAAGGCAAATCACAGTTATACAGCATATTCCAATTTTGTAAGAGCACTGAATACTTGAGAAAATGAAGGAAAGCAATCAAATCCCATAAAATAACTACACAACACAGTTTAGAAAATAAACGGATACACGTTGTGTTTAGAACACTTCTGAAAACATTTACTCCAATATTTACATCATGCATTACATGAATGCGTAATTTTTGGGGATGGCATGGCCATAATATTTTTATCTAGCAACGATTAGCAATTATAGAATGGCACATTATATGACAGAATTTTTGGCATTACCAACTCAAAATTACAGCTTAGATGAAAGCAGTGGGGGGAAACTAAGAAATTCTTGCTTTAACAACGGGTTCTAATTATACTTAAAAGAGAACCACACCACATACATGACATAAGTAACCTGCAGAACCAAAGGGATGTAATTCTATTGAAAACATAAAAACCAATCACTTCATTATTAAGTTATTCTTTCATTCAGACTGTTACAAAAAGCAAGGACAATGCCTTAACATAGAGAGGGCATCAAAATGTGATTGGTCAGAATGAAGCACTTTTTTTAAAAAAAAATTAGCGATGACTCCATGATACAGCAAAACATGAATGGATGCTAAACAGTGTATATTTGTTGTTTGAACTTGGAAAAGCATTGAAGTAGTGAAATGTAAAACATGAAAACCAAACAGGAAATATAAGCATACAATATCCAGGCATTGAAGTCAGAAACCAATTCAGATGAAGGTAATGATTCTTACTTCTTTTAATAGGGATGAATCAGGCCATCCCTCATGCTCAAAATCAGAACCTGAATCATCAACTTTAAGCACATTGCTAGCATACGAGTGACTGCAGAAATCAGCAGGTAACTCTTTCAAACATCTATCCTCAATGATTGCATTCCTCTTGGACTGTGTACGTGGAAGAGCAGGCAGCTCTGGGACAGGCCCTGCTTCTTCGCCACTGAACATCAAGCAGAACAAGTTTTCTGAGAATGACACACAGACACAGTAAACAACTTGACAGAACAACATAGCACTGTGCTACCTCCGCTGGTTTATAAGGTATCAGCTATGACAAGCATAAAGAATTATAAACATCTAAACCAAACGTAATGCAACAACTGATCATTGGGCTTCTGCACAAGGTTCAGATCATGCTAATGTGAAAACTAGGGCCAAAGCCAAAAAGAAAAAAATTAGAACTGTCCACAATAATGTGCGTCAATTTGACACAGAACAACTGCTACCGCTACAAACTTGCAGCACATGTACGAACATCAAAACCAAAAAGCAATTCGGAATATAACTGTCTGCTCCAATTCCACATTAATTCATAATAAAAATTCCCTAGCTAACCACATTAATTCAGGGATTTGTATGGTTGCATTGCAAGAACAGGTAAGAAATGGGCTACCTTTCCATCATGTAGGGGTCCTCGGGAAGGCGCCTCCCCTCCTTGAGGCAGTCTTCGAACCACCGGTGGCTCACGATGCGCGTCCGAAGCTTCCTCGCGATATCATACTTCTTCCCCTCGAGCCTCCAGCAAACCTAACCGGAGAAAGATACGTTGAATTTGGAGCAAAAATCAGCGGAGCAGAAGGGTGGAACGACGACACCCGTGCTGCAGGTTGCGGCGGCGGATCACGTACCAAGTGGGTGATGGACCTGCTCATGGCACCGACATAGCTCGCGCCAGTCTCCGAGATGAGCTTGACGAGCCTGTGCCGCTCGTCGCCGTGGTAGCCACTCACCGTAGCGACCACCCCGTCCATCCCCTCCACCGGCATGGATCCGCACGCGGGGCAGCGGAGGACGAAATTCCGGAGGCGTGGCAGGTGAGGAGAGGGGGACGGCCTCCGGATCGGCGGCGAGTGGCGGCGGCGAGATTGAGGGCGGCGCGGTAGGGGAAGCGAGACTGCGAAAAGTTTCTCCAGGCAAAATTTTTGGGCAAATTTGAATTTCCCGGGTTCCGTGTTGACAGACCTGGACATGTAAGGTGGCCACCGCCAAAATGGTAGAACCAAATCATACTAGTGCTGACATGGGTCGGTACAACCGGACCGAACCAGTCCGATCCATACTGTTTATGAACCGGGTCGGTCCAATTCAGGCCCTCTTTGATAGCTTGTTTAGTTTTAGTTTAGTTTTTGTTGATAAAATTTGACCACCTTTGAAAATAGTATGAAAAGGCTAAATAAATTATTTGAAAAATATTTTTGAGATCTTTAAGAAATACCCTACAAAGTTATTAAAAAATATTTCCAAAAAATAAAGTGAATGGTGTATATAAAAATAACAAAAGTTGCAATCCCAACAAAAACTAAACTAGAACAAGGTATCAAAGAGGCCCTCAGTGAACCGAACCGATCTGGGCTGACACCTCAACCACTCGGGCTGGCCCGATTTGGTTCGCATAGTAGCGGCCCGATTCGGTTAGCTACTGTTGTACATTTATTTAATTCAATATATGTATTTCTATATAAATTTTCTTTAATCAATAATGTATATTAGTGAAATATAATAATTTTCCTTAATTTTTTATATATTTTTTAATAAAATAAACCGATCAATAAAAAACCGATCAGCTCGGTTCGGTTCGGTTCACTATGCGAACCGAACTTGGGCCAAGACCTCGGCCGGTTGGCCCGGTTCGTATAGTAGCCAAACCGGGTCGGCCCGTTGGCCAGGTCTGAATCGTAATAATTGATCAGGCATGGGTTTGCATACCATGTGTATCCGACCCGATGGGTTTGGGTATAGGTTTTATTTTACACCTATGCATTCGGATTCGACATTTTTACACCCATGGATATCCATAGTGATGGGCGCGGACTCGGTGATGTCCTCATCACATAGTATCTGAAAAATATACTAAATAAGCAAGTGATTAAACCATCTCATGATAATACGAGGTTCTCTATAAACTTACAAGGACATAGAATCTAATTGTTTTACTAAACATGACGGTAATATGTTCTCTAGGAACAAAGTAAAACACTAACTATATATTAGAGATAATGCCTAACATATGCAACTAGTGCATATCTCCGTATGCGTCATCGAGCTCCATGCCAAAGAGATCGTCCTCATAGTCAGATGTATTGCCTTCGTGCTTCGAGCTATCAACGGTCATTTTGACGTCGCTCTTGTCCTCACAATGAGAAGCTTCCAGCTAAGCAACGTGCACCTCACACTTGACTTTTTTCTCATCATCCTTGTTGTCGTACCGTTGGTACAGCTCAACCAAGTGCTTAGGGGTACGACAAGTGCGCAACTAGTGGCCTTTGCTACCATGCCGTTAACATGGCTGTGAGGCATGGTGCGACTTATTTTCATGGGGTTTTTGCTGGACATCACCTTTGCCTTTCCCACTTTCATTTCCCTTTTCAATCTTCTTTTGTACACCAAGGTTGCCGCCAGAGGAGTTCTGAGCATAAGCGTGCGCTTCTGGCACACTCTTGATCCTTGTATATCGGATCGAATGATTCTTCATGAGAATCTCCTTATGCTTTTCAAGCAAAGTTAGTATCAACTTAGAATGCTTAGTAAATTTACACTGATGATATTGCTGCTTGAGTATGATCACTGAGAGATGGAAGGTGCCCAAGGTCTTGTTGATCATTTCCACCAACATTTCTTTCCCACAAAATTTTAATTTGGAGGTGACCTTATGGATAGCAGAGTTGTAGTCGGCCACAATTTTAAAATCTTGGGATCGTAGTTCCATCCATTTTCTCTGAGCTTATGGCAAGAGCGCTGACGATACTGCTAATGGAGTATCATCATCGAGGGATGGAAGGTGCCCAAGGTCTTGTTGATCATTTCCTCCCCCAAGATTTCTTTCTCGCAAAATTTTAATTTGGAGGTGACCTTATGGATAGCAGAGTTGTAGTCGGCCATAGTTTTAAAAATAAGATTCATAAATAATTGAGTTAAGAAATAATTCATTCTTTTCTCTCATTCCAACTTTTGTGGGCGACTAAAATATTCTGAAAAAACATTATAAATAGCCCATAAGAAGATTTAGGCATTAAAAGTAATTTCTAATATCATGATAATGGCCCATAAGAAGATTTAGGCATTAAAAAATAATTTTAAAAAATGAAATAAAAATAACAGTAATATAATACAAAGCTATATTACAAGGACCTAACCAACTGCTTGCTGGTAATGCCACATCACCTACAAAGGCCGTGTCCGCCGTGAATCACTGAGAGGCCACGTCACCCGCAAAACCCCTATCGTCTGTCCCACCCGGATGACCACGTAGGAGTAGCACAAGATCCAGCCGTCCATCCAAATTTAACATATAAAAGGTTTCCTACTGCAAGTCTGCAATCTACCTAACGAGGCGGGTAAGCGACCAACCCGACCAATTGGCTAGCTGAGCTAGCTCTCGCGCACCTAACTTTCCTCCCACGAATCTCCACGCGACCACGCCCCCTACATTTTTCACTGTTGTTTTTCACCCGTGCCTAGCTTTCCACCTACGAAATCACGCACAATTGTGCGTAACGAAACTAATGTCACGCGCCACGGGCACATAAACCTCGCTAGTTTAATACTATAAGATTAACTAAGACAATGATCCATGACTGTGAAATTAATCCAAACACATTTAATAATGCTTCTATGTGTGTGACCTTACAGTAGAAATAAAGATAAAATAAAACGAATTAAATTCCATTCCCATCGAAAGATATGGTTATATCTATTACATTATAGAGTGCCAAGCAATAAAAAATGCACCAAAGATAAATAGGTAATGCCAAATATCTTGTGGCTATAGTATAAATAAAATAAAAGGAATTAAATTTGTCAAAAGATACGGTTTTCATTGTGTTAAAGCACCTCAGCCATAAATAACACAGTGAAGAAAATAAAAAAAAGTTAATTCGAAAGATCTTGCGGCATTTATTTCATAGCAATAAACACAACTTATAGTATTAATAAATCAAAGGAATTAAATTCGGTTCTGGTCAAATCATTATTATTAGAGCATCTCCAATGGTGGAGTAAGCAACATCTATGAGAAATAAACATGACATCTATGGATAGCGCGCATATAGACAATGTATTTAATGGGCTGTCTATAGCATAATATATATAAAATTAATATGAACCCGTATGCAATGATGTACATGCACTTTGTAACCAGCTATAGACTGACTGTAATTTACTAGCTTGTATATATCTCTTCTTGTTTTCTCCTTCACATAAGCAAAATATTGAGTTCAAGGTGGAGCTAGACAAAAAAATGGCGTTCACTCACACACATCAACAGTTGAAATTTTCTACGGGTGCACAACTAATAGGCTTGAGAGGTGCACTTATTGGGAACAAATAATCTAATTGATAAAATTTTCTTTGGACCATGGTGCCCGTGCACCACCATAGCTATATCTAGCTCCGCCCTGGCTAAGTAGACGTTTTTATAGCTAGCTGACTAAACATCATTGCAGATGAAGAGCATCTCTAATGATATAGTTAACCATTAGTTATGAGAAATAGACATGTCATCTATAGATAGCATATAGACAATCTCCTCAATAAGCTGGCTATAGCATATTCTGTAAATTTAATATTGACCCAATGTAATAGCTAGTGTACGTACATGCACCTTGGAATCAACTATAGACTGGTTGTAAGTTAATAGCTAATATATATTTCTCTCCTCCTTTTCTCTCTTCAACATAAGCAAAATGCTGAGTTCACATCGTTATAGCTACCTGAAACATCAGTACTTTACTGCAGTGCATAATTATTAAATGTGTTTTTACTGTCAAATAAATGCCACAAGATCCTTCGCATTACGTATTTCTTTTTTCCATTTATCTGAATCTGGCGAGATATACAAATCTTCATGTTGTGATATCTACATTAAATTGGGGAGAGCCGGCCTGATTGCTAGAATGAACACATTAAACGCTTGGTTTTGCCTCTATATAAACTCCAGCCAAGGAGATTTGCAATGAGCACGACGCCGCGACTTAAGAGGGAGACACAAAATTAACTAACAGGGAGTATTAAGTAATCTTCTCATGGAGCTCGTTAGGGTACTCCTCCTATTGCCCCTAACGAGCTCCATGAGAAGATTACTTAGTACTCCATAGCTGCTGTTTCAATGCTACTTCTGATGATCATGTCTTCTGATCACCTCTCTCCCTGCTCTGCGATAGATGGTATGTGAACATCGCTGTTTAATTCTTTATTTTTACAAATCGATCAAAACTAAGTTTTGACCTGTATATCATTCCTATTTGATTTCTGCATTCGTACTAACCATTTGGGCTATGGACGCTGTGATGCGTCGCATATTCGCATGTGATGTTCATACAGAGAAGACGGATTGCTTCGATCTCGAAAACTGCAACTCCATTAGATGCGGCATGAAATGTGGAGACAGACACACGACACTTATTCGATCCTATTGCGACGGTGGTCAGTGTTGATGTGTCCATAAAGACAGGACGGCCTTCTATGCTGGACTACATTGATGTGAACTAAATAAATTTCATGCATGTAATTCGTCAGCTTGGTAGCTTTTGCGTGTAACAGTAGCTGTCTCAACCATTGTACATGCTCTAAATACTGCTACAACTCTACTCAAAAGAAAAGAAAAGAAAACAGAGCATCGACAAAAATTGCTACCATGTGTTGACTGAACTCGTGCCCAGAATTCTTATACGGTGAACTGCACATCCTGCGAGCTTCTTATTTGGAAATAAATTCCATTCCATTCCCATCGAAAGATATGGTTATACTAGGATGGCATGAGCGCCCGTGGCGCTCCGTAGGCAACGAATCTTAGATAAATTTTTTACATTGCGCACGTGTTATGACTAAAGTTGAGGACTATGTGATAACATAAACAGCCGGATAAATCAGGTTTGGTGGCACGTGCTTCGAAATAGATAGGCGGGTTGTGCTTTTCGATGGGCCGGCCATTTATTTGGGAGTCTCTGGTGATTAAAAATCTAAAAAGAAAAAGAAAAATGATTAGCTAACCTCCCTATCATAATTTTTTTATCCATTTTGTATTTTCCTTGTCTTTTCTAATATTGAAATGTTGATCCAATTTTTTTTTGCATTCTAAAAAAGTGACAAATAAATAGTGAGCCATTTCCTATTTTTTTATGCATTCTTCAAAAGGTATAACGGGAGGAAAGAATGAGTTATTTGTAATTCATTTCTGAACTGAACTTAAAATTCTTAGGAAGAAATATTTTTATTCTTTTATTGGTCCTTACGAAATATTATGACGCATTTGCTCTGTCGTGAAAATCTAAAATTGGGAAGAACGAAGCGATTGGCTAACTCCTCTACCATAATTTGTTATCCATTTTTATTTTAAAATTCATCTGTAAAGGTTTGGTTTTCAAAAAAAAATAGTTGGACATATTCTTTTATGGGTCCGTACGAAATACTACGACGCATTTGCTCCGTCGTAAGAATCTAAAAAAGAAAAGAATTAAGTGATTAGGTAACTCCGGTACCATAAATTTCTATCCATTTTATTTTTTAATTCATCTGTGAAGGTTTGGTTTGGAAATAATTTTTATAGTTTGGCATTAAAAGATAGAACGAAAGAAAAGGACAAGTTATTTCTTAATCCGTTTCTCAACTAAACCTACAATTATTCGCAAGACTCAATTTTTTTTTATTCTCTTATGGATCCGTACGAAATATTATGACGCATTTCATCCGTCCTAAAAAACTAAAAATGTAAAGAATGAAGTTATTAGCTAACCTTCCTACCAATATTTTTAATCCATTTTCTATTTTTCTTGTTTTTTCAAATATTAACATGTTGACCCATTCCTTTTTTTTTGCATTCTAAAAAATCTGAGGCATAAATGCTGATCCATTTTCTACTTTTTCATTTTTTTCGCGTTGTCTAAAACTGGGAAGAACGAAGTGATTGGCTAACTCCATTACCATAATTTGCTATCCATTTTTATTTTAAAATTTATCTATAAAGGTTTGGTTTTCAAAAAAAAAATTAGTTGGACATATTCTTTTTATGGGTCCGTACGAAATACTGCGACGCATTTGCTCCGTTGTAAGAATCTAAAAAAGAAAAGAATGAAGTGATTAAGTAACTCCGGTACCATAAATTTCTATCCATTTTATTTTTGAATTCATCTGTGAAGGTTTGGTTTGGAAATAATTTTTAAAGTTTGGCATTAAAAGGCAGAACGAAAGAAAAGAACGAGTTATTTCTAAAACAATCTAAGGCATATATGCTGATCCATTTTCTATTTTTCATTTTTTCGCATTATCTAAAATCGGGAAGAACGAAGCGATTGGCTAACCCCTCTAACATAATTTGCTATCCATTTTTTAAAAAAAATTCATCTGTAAAGGTTTGGTTTTCAAAAAAAAATTTAGTTGGACATATTCTTTTATGGGTCCTACGAAAATACTGCGACGCATTTGCTTCGTCGTAAGAATCTAAAAAAGAAAAGAATGAAGTGATTAAGTAACTCCAGTACCATAAATTTCTATCCATTTTATTTTTAAATTCATCTGTCAAGGTTTGGTTTGGAAATAATTTTTAAAGTTTGGCATTAAATGGCAGAATGAAAGAAAAGGACGAGTTATTTCTTAATCCGTTTCTGAACTAAACCTACAATTTTTCACAAGACTCACTTTTTTTACTCTCTTATGGATCCGTACGAAATATTATGATGCATTTACTCCGTCCTAAAAAACTAAAAATGTAAAGAAAGAAGTGATTAGTTATCCTTCCTACCATTATTTTTAATCCATTTTCTATTTTTCAAAAAACATTTCAACAGGAAGAGGTGGGGATGGGATTCGAACCTAGCCCCTGGGGCAGCGCACAGGCAGGTTTTACCAACTGAGCTACGCGCACGCTGTGAAATCCTAGGACTGGTGAGAACCAATAAAGAACAGAAGGCAGGAGAGCTAAGTGAAAAATAGGGAAAATGGCGCAGCGGCTGGGTTTCGAACCGCGCTCTGCTACGCGAGACCTTGCGTCTGTGACCAAGTGAGCCACCGCCCCGCCTTGTTCATTACGTTGGGAAGGAAATCGTTTTATATGTAAAGGAAAAACGGACGGCCGGATCTCGCCATTACTGGCGATCGGACGGCTGGGAAGGTCGGCACTGTAGCTTGTGGATGTGTGTCAGCACAGCGTTGATTTGCTCGCGCATTGTATATGTAATATGTAATATATTTATTTATTACATTATAGAGTGCCAAGCAATAAAAAATGCACCAAAGATAAATAGGTGATGCCAAATATCTTGTGGCTTTTATTTGATAGCAATAAACACACTTTATAGTATAAATAAAATAAAAGGTATTAAATTTGTCAAAAGATACGGTTTTCTTTGTGTTAAAGCATCTCAGCCATAAATAACACAGTGAAGAAAATAAAAAAAATTAATTCGAAAGATCTTGCAGGATTAATTTGATAGCAATAAACACAATTATAGTATTAATAAAATCAAAGGAATTAAATTTGGTTCCGGTCAAATCATTATTATTAGAGCATCTCCAATGGTAGAGTAAGCAACATCTATGAGAAATAAACATGCCATCTATAGATAGCGTGCATATAGACAATCTATTTAATGGGCTGGCTATAGCATAATATATAAAATTAATATGAATCCGTATGTAATGATGCACATGCACTTTGTAACCAGCTATACACTGACTGTAAGTTACTAGCTTGTATATCTCTCTTTTTCTCTCCTTCATATAAGCAATGAGTTTAAGGTGGAGCTAGACAAAATAAAAATAAAAAGGCGTTCACTCACACACCTCGACAGTTGAAATTTTCTACGGGTGCACAACTAATAGGCTTGAGAGGTGCACTTATTGGGAACAAATAATCTAATTGATAAAATTTTCTTTGGACCATGGTGCCCGTGCACCACCATAGCTATAACTAGCTCCGCCCTGGCTAAGTAGGCGTTTTTATAGCTAGCTGACTAAGCATCATTGGATATGAAGAGCATCTCTAATGATATAGTTAACCACTAGTTATGATAAATAGACATGTCATTTATAGACAACATATAGACAATCTCTCCAATAAGCTGGCTATAGCATATTCTGTAAATTTAATTTGACCCAATGTAATAGTGTACATACATGTGCCTTGTAATCAACTATAAACTGGATGTAAGTTAGTAGCTAATCTATATTTCTCTCCTCTTTCTCTCTTTAACATAAGCAAAATGCTAAGTTCACATCCTTATAGCTACCTGAAACATCGTTAGAGATGCTCTTAGTCCGTTAGAGTGTGCCAACCATAAATAATGCACAGAAGAAAATAATAAAAAAAAGAAATACGTAATGCGAAGGATCTTGTGGCATTTATTTGACAATAAAAACACATTCAATAATTATGCACCGCAGTAAAGTCATTTATCTGAATCTGGCGAGATATACAAATCTTCGTGTTGTGATATCTACATTAAATAGGGGAGAGCCGGCCTGATTGCTAGAATGAACACATTAATACCTAACGCTTGGTTTTGCCTCTATATAAACTCCAGCCAAGGAGATTTGCAATGAGCACGACGCCGCGACATAAGAGGGAGACACAAAATTAAGGCCCTGTTTGTTTGAGCTTCTAGCCAGCTTTTAGCCTCAGAAGCCAGAAGTTCAAACAAACAGCCAGCTTTTAGAACCCCCTTCAAGAAGCCAAAAGCCACCAAAAGCCTAATTTGTACTATGATTTGAGTTTTTTTTTCAGAAGCCAGTTTTTTATGGCTTTTCCCAGAAGCAGCTTTTAGAGAAGCTGCAGCTCAAACAAACAGGGCCTAAGTATTAAGTAATAAGTAATCTTCTCATGGTGCTTGTTAGGGGCAATAGGAGGAGTACCATGTACTCCATCGCTGTTGTTTCAATGCTACTTCTGATGATCATGTCTTCTGATCACCTCTCTCCCTGCTCTGCGATAGATGGTATGTGAACATCGCTGTTTAATTCTTTACTTTTACAAATAGATCAAAACTAAGTTTTGACCTGTATATCATTCCTATTTTATTTCTGCATTCGTGCTAACCATTTGGGCTATGGACGCTGTGATGCGTCGCATATTCGCATGTGATGTTCATACAGAGAAGACGGACTGCTTCGATTTCGAAAACTGCAACACCATTAGCTGCGGCATGAAGTGCGGAGACAAACACAAGACACTTATTCATTCCTATTGCGACGGTGGTCAGTGTTGCTGTATCCATAAAGACAGGACGGTCATCTATGCTGGACTACATTGATGTGAACGAAATAAATTTTATGCATGTAATTCGTCAGCTTGGTAGCTTTTGCATGTAAACGCGTACATCAGTTTGGTGAAAATTCAATAAACATGTTTCGTAATACTGCTACAACTCTACTCAAAAGAAAAGAAGAAAAGGAAAACAGAGCATCGACAAAAATTGCTATCATGCGTTGACTGAACTCGTGCCCAGAATTCTTATACCGTGAGCTATACATCCTACAAGCTTCTTAGAAAAATGGATTCCCACTCATATAAGTTCCCACGTGCACCATGCATGTATGTTGAATTTTGCATCGAGATTCACACGCCACCCCACTCTATCACAGTTCTCGATCTACTCCCTCTTTCCTCTCTCACATTTCTCTCTACTCCTCTACTCCCTCCCTCTTAATACTGCTACAACTCTACTCAAAAGAAAAGAAGAAAAGAAAACAGAGCACCGACAAAAATTGCTATCATGCGTTGACTGAACTCGTGCCCAGAATTCTTATACCGTGAACTATACATCCTGCAAGCTCCTTAGGAAAATGGATTCCCACTCATATAAGTTCCCACGTGCACCATGCATGTATGTTGAATTTTGCATCGAGATTCGCACGCCACTCCACCTCACTTTTTTTTTAAACCCACTCTCTCCCTCTATCACAGTTCTCAACCTACTCCCTCTTTCCTCTCACAGTTCTCTCTACTCCTCTATTCCCTCCCTTCCTCTTTTTAGCTATCTCTCTCTCAAAGCTCTCTTTCCCTCTCTCACGGACTCTCCTCTCTTCACTCACAAGTCACAACTCACTCCTCTCTTTGCTCTTTCATCTCTCGTGGACATCTCTCTCCCCCACTACAAAAAAGATAGGAGTTTCAACTGACATACATGCTACGTCTCGACGGCCAAGAAAAGACCATCGAGTACACCCAATACTCTTGACAGCTACCAAAAGTATCGATTCACCGTCTTTTCTTGAAGGTTCCATAGAAGTCGTCAAGTCCCTTGTCCATGGCCACTTCATGCACGGGACGAGAAGTAATGTTGTAGCCTTCTCTTGATAGCCCACTGTTAGATGATCAAGACAACCCATTCATGGACTTACCCGCAGATCCATTTAATTGTTGAGAGTGAGAATTTTGAAAAATGGTCAGCGGAGGTGCGGATTCGAACTCTTGACTGTGTAGGTGACTTCTAGCATTGATAATCGCTTTTCCATATTTAGTATCATCGATATATAGGGGCATGAAATCCTTTTCTGTCTTGGAAGCCATGGCAGTCTCTCGAGGCGTCCTCACAAAGGATCGTCGAGAGTACCCCACCAAACGCTGTTGGAGATAGGAGAAATATAAGGAGAGATTTTTTTTAAGGGAACCTGTAAATGAGGCTATAGGGGATCAAATTTAGGGGTTCCTATTGGAGATAGCCTCAATGGGCTAGAAATTAATTGTTTAGAGTGAGAATTTTGAAAAATGGTCAGCGGAGGAGCGGACTCGAACCCTTGACCGTGTACGTGAGTTCTAGCATTGATAATCCGTTTTCCATATTTAGTATCATCAATATATAGGGGCATGGAATCCTTTTCGGTCTTGGAAGCCATGGCAGTCTCTCGAGGCGGCCTCACAAAGGATCGTCGAGAGTACCCCGCCATGCCCTCTGCCACACCTGTCCCCCTCTATTACCTAGAGGTCTAGATGGGTCAGTTCAGGTATTCAGCTTATTGCCCATTGATCAGCAGGTTTTTGCAGCTTGCTATTCAGCCCAAATCTTGCTCGTCCATCTGGCAGGTTTATAAAATTCACCCGTTGGATTGGTGGGGTTTATGACCTATCAGATGAAATGGCGAGGGACGTCTATTTATTTTATTTTATTTATTCATTTAAAAAATAAAAAATAAATATTAGAACCCAAAACCCAAACCGCTTTAGACATTTATGCCCAAACCACTACCAAGCCTACCTACGGTTGCAGATGGGCTAGTTTGAGTACTGCTTAGAATTTTCTTCCCACAATTCTTCAGCACGGTAGCCACAGGGCCCACCTACTGCCAAGCCTAGATCGCTCGCGGAAGCACCCCCGGCCGCCTTGTTGATCACACGCCCGCAACCCTCCCGCAGTTTTTTTCGATAAGGAAAGTTTTATGGATATCAAGATAATTACATCGGCCCAATAACGAACCCCCACTGAGCTGCTGCTCGGCCTCCCCTACTGCAACGCCGCGCCCTGCCCGGCCCGCCTTCGTCGGCCTGCTGCTGCTCCCGGCTTGCACACGCGACGAAGCTCCACCCTCACGGCCCAGGTGACACGCGCCCTCCGTCGGCCCATCAAGCGGCACACATCGCTCCACACACTGCGGACGCCTCCAGCCCGAGGCACAGCCTCTTGGGCCGCCGCCGCCGCCGCCGCCGCACCCTCTCATTGGGCCACCTCTGTTGCGCCACGCTGGACCGTAGCCCAGCTTGCAAGCGCTTGTACAGACGGTACAGTGCAATTCCGCTGCCGTACGTCCTGCGACGCATCCTCAAGGACATTTCCGTGCCGCTGAAAAATAAAAAAACCAAAAAAATTCCTCCGTCTCTAGATCCAATCTTAAACCCTCGAGCATGCATTCCAGCGCACCGCCATGTACTCTTCGTGAACGGCCACATGACGCACCAAACTGTGCATGGACCGACACCGAAAACACACATAGTGTCGTGGTGACGCTCCCATGCAACATCCGGCCGATCTATCAGGCCAGCTAGTCACGTTTGGTGTTCAGTCTGATCGCAAGCACCGAAACCACCCTACTCCAGTTGTTTTCATCATCCATGCCATTAGCCCAATCACCACGTCTGATCGATTCTTGCCAACAACCCATCGAACGGTGGAGACCACCCGTCCGGAGTGTTCGACTCCAGCGATTGATTTGTCAATCGCCGACATGCTCCACTTTACACCGAATTGTGTTTTTTTCTCGGCACACACATGTACATTGTACGCATAATATTCGCACCTCCACCAAGATCATCCATATATATCGCTGAATCTTAACTCTGATACCACTTGCTAGCAAAACAGGACATTGATGTTAGATCTGAACAACACCAAAGGTACGATGTTGGTAATGCAGTTTGGCTCTTAGCCTATATCTGTGGGATAATGCACTCCTTCCCAACAATGCACCATATCGGCTGTCGAGTCATGGTCAAGAGTTGGCCGCAAGTACGACCCCATGGCTACGCTGCTACTTCGTTGCAGGTTACAACAGAGGTGCCCTCTTTGTATAGTCAACATATGAGTCCGACCCAAACAAGATCCTCCTCTATCTATTATAATTCAGAGTCTATGCAACCTACTTGTACATATATTCGACACAAATTCTAATAGATGCTTTGATCAGGTGTACGGTTCGCTGTAGGTGCATTGTCTATAGCTAGCACATTGCATTTGACATTTTTGTACATAGGTTCTTTCGTCTTAAAAATATTTTTACGTTGGTTTTCCACATCCTATATGAAGCTGATTTAGTTTGGTCTTACAAAGCTACACAACATGATTATTTGAGGCCACCCTCTTAGTATTATCTAATCAAAATATTTTTCTTTCTGCTATGTTATTACTTATTTGAATTTTTGGTTTAGCTAAATGAATGCTCATATTTGCGTCTTTTTTTTTGTTTCTTATTTCAGCAATTTTTCCCCTCCAATGTATAGGATATTTTAATGATTTTAAGCACCAAAGAGCGTGATGACACCATGGAAATCAATTAGGTTTGTTCCATTACCTAGCTTTGAAATTTACAATGCCAGGAATGGATAATTGTAGATTGTCACATTTTGCAGCGGCTACTTCTTGAGGCGGTGGCACGGCTACCCCGATGGTGCAAGGGGAGGGAGGGGCGGCCCAGACCCGCGGCGGCGAGGCTCCCCATGAGGCAGCGCTGAGGACCGCTACGCGGGAGGACCGGTGCGGAGGACTGACGACATGAGGCGGCGCAGGGGAGGGAGGCGCGGTGGACCGGCGGCGTGGAGGAAGCGGCGCCGTGGACCGGCGCGGAGGAGGACCGGTGGCGCGCGGGAGGAAGGCGCAGTGGACCGGCGGCATGGAGGCGCGAGGTCAATTTTTGTATAGATATATTTTGTTTTATGTTTATTCGTAATAACTTCGTATAGCATACATTATACGAAGTTATACGACATCAATTGAGGAAGAATAAAAATGCAGTGGAGGAACCTCGTTCTGTTGCTTTGCTAATCTCAGGTGATCAAGGCGGTCATGGGCCGAAAAAAAGAACAAGAAAAATAACAGGGTGGTGCGGTGCTTCAGATGCAATGAGTGGGGGCACATGAAGAGGGACTGTCCAGGTCCACCAAAGGGAGCAGATGCTAATGTGGCAATAAGCTCGTATGACTCCGGAGACGACAGTGCTGAGGTTCTTCTATTAGAATGGGGTTCTGTTGCAAGTGGAGCTGCTAAGCATGTTGCAGGATTGGCGTCGTTTGTTTTAAAATACGGCGAGTTTGATGAGGACTCGTCGGACGGCCCACTGTAGGCTGTAAAGAAGGAAGCAACTAGAGTCCGGGTGCACGGGTACGCGCAAGACGCTGGAACGACTTCAAGATGAAGAGACCATATTCTCCAAAGTGGAGTTTGCTAGGTATTGTGTCGAATATGTTTACGAGTATGTTACAAGGACTCTGTGTTGTAATAGGTAGGGTTGGTTAGTGTTAGAGTCGGACTCTATCCAGGCCTCCACTATATAAAGGGAAGCAGCCCTGGTGTAATCAAGACAACGACTTCATAATAGTAGCATAGGCAAGAGGAGGTCAGCGACCGGCATGTGGTCGTGACCTGGTTAGCCGGGTTGCTGCGGTATTGTGGATTGGGGAGGAGCGCCCATAATCAGAGCCCTGCAGACGTAGGCAGCGATGCCGAACTGCGTTACCAAACATCGTGTCTCCTGATGTCGTTCGTGATCTTGCATCGGCGTATTTCCTAACATGGCGCGACCACGGTGGGGCTTTAGGGCGGCGGCGGATCTCGGGTGACAGCTAGCGGTGGCCAGGCGCTTCGCACCGACCCGCGAGGCGGGGGCGACTTAGCGGCGGTGGTCGACGCTAGGGAGGAGGCGGCGGCGACGACAGCTAGGGGGAAACCCTAGCGTCACAAGAGCAACTCTCTTGCCTAGTGCGTATGATCACAATTTTATTCTTTTGGCTGTAGGGCTCAAGTGATTACCGTGTTGCATTATGACAAGATATTTCACAACCTTGCTTGACCTATTCAGCTTAGTTCTGTTATGTATGCTGTGTGAGAAGCAAGTAGCTGCATGAATCTAAATTATAGCAAGTTTACACTTCTACATGTCGGCACCCATAGGATAAGGTAGGTTTAATTATGTGCTAGGCTGTTAAATTTGTAGTTTGCAAACTAATGTTGTTTTTGCCTCCAAAAAAATATTCTTACAAGAGTTCCTGCTTAGGTATTAGATTTTGTTTCTAGAGTACTGCATCACTCAGTATTTTCACATATTTTGACATAAAAAAAAAGCTCCTTGATGGATGGGTTTTACCATTTTCAGGTAACGGGGCATCCTTCCCTTTGGAATTCCAAGTTCCACAACATGAACCAAAGGATTACCATGTTTTAGTCTATAAATAATAACTTGATTTATGACGATGTTGTTTATCACATTTTTTTATTTTTGTTAGGCTCAAAACTGGTGTTTTATAGAATTAATTTGAGTGAACAGTCTTATTCCTTTCAATGGATTATGAATTCCAACTGTTCCCTATGAGTCTAAATCACATCAATATTTACATCTGGACATCATTGTGGAAAAATATACCACACTTCTTAAATTCCGAGGAGGCTGAATGATTTTTTTTTAAAAAATAATGATCAGATGTTATTATGCATGTAGTTTTGGTCTTTTCTTTTTTCAGTTCAGCCAAATGCAAGAACAGTTCTATACAGATTGAAATTAAAAAAAATGTGACTCCAAATTCATACAAAGCTTAGACTTTCAATAAATTATTTTTGTGCAGTATGTTAAACTCTGACAAATGATATGTGATGTGATTTATGCTATTTGTGACTAATGATATATAATATGATTTATACTGTTTGAAATTTTGAATACCATGTGATGCATACGATACATCAGAAGATAGCTACAACATCGCACAATTGGCGCACAATCCTTACTTGTTTTCTAACATGCATGCTAATTTTTAGTAACAACTAAATTAATTTAAAAGAGATAAATATCCGCTTTGTTGTTATATAATAGAAGGTTCTTGCAAATATAATATCACCTTTGCTAGTTATCAGGCGACTGAGACTTATTTATCTCTCAGTCAATTTTCTCACATACGTGGATATTCGTTGGATCTTGTATATGCCCTATGGAGACGTTTGATCAACGGCTCAGAAAATCGACTGAAAGATAAATAAGTCTCAGTCTCTTGATGAGAAGTCAGTCCCTTTATAATAACGTTTATGTGTCAAGGGGGGTGAAACGTATCGAGGAAATGTCGTCGAAGTTTCTAAAAACTCTTGAAAACAAATATGTGTAGGAAGAAAAACTTGAAGAATGTTTGGTGTGTAGTCTTGCATAATTTTTGAATCATGGTTTGAATTTCTTTCAATACGAGGACTTAGACATAACAATACAACCGCTTCATCCACTTATGTCCTTAATACGAGGACTTATGAACAAGGTTATAACAGTACACAACTTGAGCCGCTGCAGTTATGAACAAGGTTATAACAGTACACAACTTGAGCCGCTGCAGTATTTCCAAAGGCTATATAGCGCGTAGCGCTAGGAGCCTTCCGGCAGGGCCACGTCGCCCGATTTCCTCCAGTCGTTCGTTCCCGTCCACGTGTCCAACCTCCCTGTCGTCCGATCCGACCTGGTGGTTGTGCACAAACAACCTCAATGTTTATGTAATTTATGTTTAGATCCTCATCTGTTCGCGCACGGGTCCCTCAGTAGTTCTCCCGCGACCTGACAGGCTTACACTGAACCCCCCAAAGTTTTTCGTCCATCTCATCGCTACCCTTTTGGCCTTTCAGTACACCCAGTGTTCGGCGAAATTACCCGCCATGCCATTCCAAACCCTATCCCCGTCCACGCTGCTACCCCGTTCCCCTTCTCCCCCGCAGTCCGACTGCCGCACACCTCCCTCTGCCTCTTCCGCCACCTCCCCTCGTCTTCCGCCACCTCGCCTTCGCCTCCGCCGGTGGCGGCGCTGCCTCCCCTCTTCCTTGCTCCAGATCCGCCTCCTCCGCTCCTGCCGCCTCCCCTCCCCTTGCTCCTCGCCATGCCTCCTCCTCTCGCCGCCGCCGCTTTCTCCCAGGAAAGATCCACTGCCACCTCCCTTCCACTGCCTCCTTCCCCGCCGCATCGCCGCGCCTCCTCCTCCCGCCGGCATCGCATTCTCCCAGTCACCGCTTCCTTCCCCTCCGCCTTCCTACTCCTACCACCGTGCCGTCGCTCCCCGTAGGCGCTGCGTCCGTTGCCGCCTCCCTCTCCCGGAACTGGTCGCGGCTGGCCCAAGGTCGACGCAATTAGGCCCCACCACTGTAGTTCTGAGGCAGATCTCTAGCCCTACCCACCGCCCGACCTGGCTGCGCAACCCATCCGTGCCTACGCCGCCGCCTTTCTCCTCCCGCCGCCGCCTCCTTCCACGCCGGCCAGTAAATAGCAGAATTTTTTATACGGTGAATCACAGTAGTTTAAAAATACTACTATGCATTGTCTAAACTTCAGATAATAGGTTTTTTAGATATGTTGTTGTCATATTT
>SPJY01028189.1:188493-247114 GCA_005191435.1 Raddia distichophylla | reverse complement strand
ACGACCGGAAGATCTGCAGCCGCGACGGCTCGTCGGGGAGCGGGATGTAGATGAGCTGGTCGAGCCGGCCCGGCCGGAGCAGCGCCGGGTCGATGATGTCCGGCCGGTTGGTGGCGCCGATGACGAACACCGTCTTCTTGGCGGTGATCCCGTCCATCTCCGTGAGCAGCTGGTTGAGCACCCGGTCGGCCGTGCCGCCGGCGTCGCCGACGCTGTTGCCGCGCTTGACGGCGATGGAGTCGAGCTCGTCGAAGAAGAGGACGCAGGGCGCCGACTGGCGCGCCTTGTCGAACAGGTCGCGGACGTTCGACTCGCTCTCGCCGAACCACATGGTGAGGAGCTCGGGGCCCTTGACGCTGATGAAGTTTGCCTTGCACTCCCTGGCGATGGCCTTGGCCAGCATCGTCTTCCCGCACCCCGGCGGGCCGTAGAAGAGCACGCCGCGCGACGGCGACATGCCGAACATCTCGAACATCTCCGGGTGCTCCACCGGGTACTGCACCGTCTCCTGGAGCTCCAGCTTCACGTCCTCCAGGCCGCCGACGTCCTCCCACGACACCTTGGGCACCTCGACGAGCCCTGTCTCCCGCAGCGCCGACGGCTTGGTCACTTCCATGGCGTGCTTGAGGTGGTCCATGGAGACCGACAGCGAGTTAAGCACCTCGACGTCGATGGTCTCGTCTTCCAGATCGATGATATCCATCTTCTCGCGGATGCACTGGAAGGCCGCCTCCGAGCAGAGCGCGGCGATGTCGGCGCCGACGAAGCCGTGCGTGTCCCTGCCGATGCGCTCGAGGTCGACGTCGTCCGAGAGGGGCATGTCCTTGGAGTGGATACGGAGGATCTCGAGCCGGCCGACCTCGTCGGGGACGCCAATGTCGAGCTCTCGATCGAAGCGGCCGAAGCGGCGCAGCGCCGGGTCGAGGCTGTTGGGGCGGTTCGTTGCGCCGATGACGACGACCTGCGCGCGCGGCCGGAGCCCGTCCATGAGCGTGAGCAGCTGCGACACCACGCGCCGCTCCACCTCGCCGTGAGTCTTCTCACGGTTGGGCGCGATGGCGTCGATCTCGTCCATGAAGATGATCGACGGCGCCTTCGCCTCCGCCGCCTCGAACACATTGCGTAGGTTGGCCTCGCTCTGCCCGGCCACCATCGACATGATCTCCGGCCCGTTCACCACCATGAAGTTGGCGCCGGACTCCGAGGCGATGGCGCGCGCCAGCAGCGTCTTCCCCGTTCCCGGCGGCCCGTACAGCAGGATCCCCTTGGGCGGCTTCACGCCGAGCGTCTGGAACAGCTTCGGGTGCCGCAGCGGCAGCTCGACGAGCTCCCGAATCTGCGCGAGCTGCTTGCGCACGCCGCCGACGTCATCGTAGCCCGGGCCGTCGAGCCGCTCCTCGTCCTCCCGTTTGATGGGGTTGTCGCTGGCGCAGTAGATCTGCGTCTCCTGAGCGACGACGACGGCGCCGCAACCGGCTGGCTCCGTGTCGACGACCTTGAACTCGACGGGGTGCATGTTGCGGTGCACCACGAAGCGGTCGCCGGCGCGCACCGGCCGGTTCATGTCCTTGAAGTAGGGCTGCAGGTAGGGGCCGAAGAGGTCGCCGGAGATGCCGTTGACGGTGTCGGCGAAGGGCCGAATCATGACGGCGGCGGCGTTGGGGGCGCTGTGGCAGCGGTTGACGGTGACGACGTCGCCGAGGCGGAGTCGGAGGTTTCCGCGGACGACGCGGTTGAGGCGCGCGTAGCCGTCGGGGCACGACTCGTCCTGCTCCGCGTAGCACGCCGTCTCGCGGCGGCGCTTGCCGCGGAGCGAGACGACGTCGCCGCGGAAGAGGTTGAGCGTCTCCATGGTGGCCGGGCTTAGCAGCACGGAAGAATTGTCGAGCGGCACGCCGCCCTCGGCGTCGTCGGTGAGGAGGCGGTTCGGACGACTCTTCGGCTCCAAGATCGCCATGCTGCAATCCTTGCCGTCTTCCGGCATGCCTGAAGCAATCGACGAAACGAGATGATTTAGGCTGCGACCTTCGATTTACAATCTACGAGACGTGAAAACGGAAGGCGTTTCAATATATATAGTAGGGTTAGTTATCTGGCAGTACGTATCATAGTAGGACTCGAAAGACGCTACCATATATGTGCATACGACGGCGGATCGATCTGTTAGAGACCGACTCGGAGTTACATGGGAACGTATCCCATTGTTATAACCCTAGGAGGTTTATGGGCCGGAAGCCCACATCAAACCCTAGGGGTATTATGGGCAAAACCGAATTTAGACTAGGCTTTATATATGAACTCCATTGTACACAAGAGAGATTATCAATAAAGATCATTGTGCTTGGCTTTGTCTCTCTCTAGATCTATCTCCTGTCCATTGATTTACAACACCCATCATGGTCCAGTAACCTCGTGCACCCGTGCATTTCCGTCCATCAGGGGCTTCTTAGCCGTTCGATCTCCTGCTCTCCCTCCGCCAAAATCGTAGCCATCGGCTCCCACACATCCTACCCCCGAAAACCCTAGCCTGCCCCGCCCCCGTCCTCACCTCTCTCTCTCCACCCTCACCACGCGCCCCTCCTCCCACGCGCGTGACTTCGTCCGTCTTCCGTCGCCCGCCGCCTTCTCACTGCCAAGCCCCAAGCCTCGCGCGAGGACGAGATCCAAACCCTAGACGACGCGGGGCGACTCTGCTCGAGGGCGGCCGCCGCCGAGGGGCTTAGGGTTAGCGTTAGAATCAGGCGGGCCGTCCGGCCGGACGGTCGCTGGCCTGCCGCCGGGCGCCGCCGCGATGGCCAACTACTTCGCGATCCTCGACCTCGCCGGCGACGAGGACAGCGAGGCCGCCGTCGCCAAGGTTGTCGCGAAGAATATGGCCGAGGCCCAGGCCGTCGAGATCGCCGCCGCCGAGGCCAAGGCCGCCGAGAAGGCCGCCGCCGAGAAGTACATTAAGCACAGCCTGTACTTCCCGCAGCGCCGTGACAGTGGTACGCATCCCTGAGTCGATCGATCTCCCTTTTCCTCCTCCTCTGAGGCTCTGACCATCGATAGGATTCTGCTCCTGGCATTGCCGTTGATCTGCGGTTGATTATTTGATTCCATGTTTTGGGGGTTATTATGTGAGGGTTTTGTGATGAATGAAATTCGGCGGGGGTTTTAATTTTCCCCCTTTTGCGTGTGTTATCGCGCTATGTACGTTAAGTAAAAAAGAGATTCATTAGTTTGAGTGCAGATGCAGATTGATTATTGAGGAGTCGTGCACTTCTGCCTGTATTTAGATCGGCCCCGTTTATGCATTGCTCATCTGGTTGAATCTAATTTATTACTGCCTCGTTACTGTATTCAATTGTATTGTTGTGTACAATCTTAGTACGCCCTGGTTTGATACGTGTATATGCATATATATAGTAACTATGCCAAAATTATATTACAAATTTATCTTGTGGCATGTGATCTTGTGATTGATATCATAATATGCGGTGTTTGCCATATATATAATCTTTGTTATGCATTGCGAAGAACTATACTTAACAGGTGTCTTTTCCATTGTGTAAATATTTAATTCCAGGTACAACTGTGTCACCTTGGATTGTGACTCTGGATGCACTAAAGCCTTTTGCCTGTGAGGCTCCTAAGCAGGTTAGCATTTAGTTTGTTATTACATTGTTATTAGTATTGTTTCTTTAGCCAATCAGCATTTTATTCTTCTTCTGAGAACTAATTTACTTTATGTTGCAGGAACCTGTGCCTTTGCCATACTTAGCTGAAAAGAATCACATAAACTACGATATTAAATGATTATTTTGTGAGTGATCTTGGTGTTTTTTTGTGTTTGCTAAAAGTCTGCACGGTTGTGGATGTTTTATCGTGTGTCTGTTTAAATTTGTGAAAAATATGTTGTCAATTGATGCAGGATCATGTCTAGCCTTTATTCCGGGAGTGTCTACATCTGGAATTATCGTAAAGGTGCGGCCTTCTTTGCCCATTGCCCTCAATTGCTTCCATGGTGAAAGAGGCCCGAGTTCTTCCCTATTTTTTTATAGAAACTTGATCTATTAAAGAAACCTTGTGTACTTGTACCGTTTTTAATTTTTTGAAGTACATGAAGGGGAAAAATGCTAGCATTTTGCTGCATCTATATTTGTGTGAGATTATACTGTTTTCAAAATTCTAAATCAACTATTGCCAATGTGCTCTTCATCAATACTCCATCCATCCCAAAAAATAAGGCATATAATTTTTTGGTGCGGTCTTTAAAGCAGAGCGTTGACCATCAATTTCTTTCAAAATATATTATTAAAAAATACAAAATTAATATCATATAAAAGAACTTTCAAATACCAATCCAATCATATTACATGCATAACACGAAAAATATAAGTTTTTAGCTTAAATATCAGTCAACAGTTATGATTGTTTACTTTTTGAAATACATCCACGCCTTATTTTTTGGGATGGAGGGAGTATGCTGCATCTATGGCTTGAGTGTTTGTTCAGGAGTCTGAAAAATACTACAACTGTGAGTTATTGTTGTAATCTGTTCTGAGCTTGCAGTCATCAGAAGCATTGTAGAACTAGAAAACAGCTTGCCAGCTGTACATACTACATAATGATTTGTTTATATGACCTTCTGGCTTCTAGGTGTTCTCTCCAGCAGTCATATTGTGGACTAGATTGGATTCTGAACTGTTTGCATTTTGTCCAAGTGAAGGATATGTACATTGCCACTAGAACTGTGCATTGCACTGGTATCATGCTCTAGGCACATTTGGTCAGTCCAGACGTACATCTTAACACCTAATTGTTACATTTCAATTCAAAAAATTTCTATGCCATTTTAATGTTCCAAATGCAAGGTCCAACTATGCTTCAAATGCAATTGCATGTGTTGTTGCTTACAAGTTCTTTTCATTCACCAGGAAGCTTTTTGTGGAGACCGAGAAGTTCAACAAATCAATAATAGTTTAACATTGTTCTTGTGTACCAACTTAATGACCCAGGGATTTTTATTTCGGAGCAGTGTACCAAGTTTCTAAATTTTTTGTTCCGGAACATATATACCAAGTTAGTGAATTAGGAGTTTTATTGTCATAAATTTTATTTCTCTCGTTGCAAAGGACGAGCATATTTGATCTGGTTGGAAAGGTACCAGACTCCCCACCATTTAATTAATAAAAATATCCAGCAATTTTATGTTGTTACAATATTTTTTTTCCCTTCATCCATGAACCATTTATATTTGTCGTTAAACAGATGATGTCATGGGCCATGCTTAGGGGCTAGGGCATGCGTGAACTTTTATTTCTCCCGTTGCAACGCACGGGTATTTTTGCTAGTTGTACACAAGAGAGATTATCAATAAAGATCATTGTGCCTGGCTGTGTCTCTCTAGATCTGTCTTCTGTCCATTGTAATTGTGTTTGCGTGTGTATGTGACGACCGATTTACAACACCCGTCCGGTAACCTCGTGCACCCGTGCATCCAGCAAACTAGCAACCGTTTCTCATCTCCTCATCTCTTTTTTACAGAATAGATAATGTATTAAGATGTATAGACTGCTTATGTGATTTATGATCGAGAATTCAGTTTCAGAATTAATTGGCAAGCTTGATTGGGCGGCAGGGAACTCATTCAATTATTTAGTCCGTAATCTTGATAAAAATGGTTCCCATCTTGACATATTATCTTGATAAAAGTGAAAATTGCACCGTTGCCCCGTGAACTTGCAGTGTCTCTCACTTGACCCCCTGAATTTGAGTTTTACTTTTTCACCCCCCTAAACTTATCTCTGTTTGCACGATTGCCTCAAAACCGTTAGTGCAACCGTTAAGTGCTGACGTGGCGTTTACGTGACCGTTAAATGTTCATATGCATGCCTCATGACAGCTGAAGGATGATATGGCAAACCACGTGGTTAGTTATTGATGAGAAAAACATAAAAAAGAAAACAATTCAAAAAAATCATAAAAAATTTTAAAAAATAAAAATAGGGGAAAACATGCAAATTCATAAAAATTAGAAAACGGAAAAATCACAAAAACGGTTTTATGATTTTGTACGTTTTTTTATAATTTTTATGAATTTGTATTTTTTTCCCATAAATTTTTTTTTTCCAAATTTTTATGTTTTTTAATATTTTGATTTTTAATGAATTTTAGATTTTTTTTCAAATTTTTATGAATTTGTACTATTTTCTGAATCTTTATGACTTTTTTGAATTTGTTTTCTAATTTTTATTAATTTTTTCATCAATAACTAGCCATGTGGGTTGTCATGTCATCCTTCGGCTGCCATGTGGCATCCATATTAACAATTAACGGCCATGTAAGCGCCATGTCCGCACTTAACGGTTACCCTAATGGTTTTGAGGCAACCGTGCAAACAGATACAAGTTTAGCGGGGCGAAAAAGTAAAACTCAATTTCAGGAGGTCAAGTGAGAATCGTTGCGAGTTCTGACGGTAACAGTGCAATTTTCTCTAAAAACAACATATGTGATGTCTATCCAGAGCTACCACAAAAGGATGAAAGCTGAACGGTTGAGACTAAAATTTGTTAAGCTGAAGACTGAACATATATTGTTTTTTGTGTTGAAAATGTATTTTCAGAATATGTGGAATGTGCTTTTTTTAGTGGAAAATGTCAATCTACAAAAAGTATTTTGTTTCAGCTGAAAATGTATTGTCAAAGCTTTGTCAACAATAGAGATGCATGTGTGTTGTGCTCCTGTTATGTCAGAATTCTGTGAGCAGGCAAGAATGTTGCCACTTTTATGTCATATATTCCTGCATTTACATTGCTTGGAGGCCCAGGAAGGGTGATTGCATTCATTTAAATATCAATTATGGGCAATCAGAAATTGATAGAACCATTCCTCCACAATCAGTGTTGACATTTTGGGGCAACTAGAACATATATGCTCAGGTTATTTTGTACGAACAAAAACTGAACTAATGGCTTCTTTTGGAATTCACTAATCTTTTTTGTACATTTCACAATTCACATCTTGTCCCCTGTTATGGCTAGCTTCTAAACAAAGTCTGGTGGTACAACTGCTGGTAAGTACAAACAATGCCATACAGAACCAGGACACAGTAACTATGAGTCTATGACATACATTATCTCAGTAGGATGCTCGTGAGTTAGTTACCACATGTTAATCATGCCAGTTTCATGCTCGACAGGTCCATCAACCAACATTAAACATTCAAACTATCCCTCTTTCTTGACCATTTTCTACCGGGGGAGGACATACTTGGACCATTCCCTAGAGGATCCCGCGGCAACAAGTTCTTGTTTGTTGCCATTGACATGTTCACCAAGTGGATAGAGGCAGAGCCCGTGTATATATGGGATCATGACTCAAGCGGCCTTAAAGTTTTTTTTTACAATAACATTGTCACGCGCTACGAGGTATGGAGCAAATTCATCGTGGACAATGGGACTCAATTCATGAGTGAACTATTCCAAGAATATTGCGTGGAAGTGGGGACAAAACTATGCTTCACCTCTGTAGCACATCAACGGAGTAACGGTGAGGCATAGTGGACTAACGGCCAGATCCTTCAAGGCATGTAAAAGTGTGTCTACGGCAAGGCGCTCCGCTCGGGCTGAGCATGGGCGGAAGAGCTTCCCAGCATGCTCTGGTCGTTGCGGACAAACCCCAGCTGGGCAACAGGTGACACCCCGTTCCGGCTCGTGTCTAGGTCAGAGGCGTTGCTTCCTGCCAAGCTAGCCTTCGAATTGCCGTGTGTTAAGGAACCGAACAGTGGGGCTAACCAGTTCGAGCGAAGGCTAGATCTAGACTTATTTGAAGAGCAACGCACCGACGCCATTTCCAAGTGGCTAAGTATGAACAGACCCTTAGAAGGCTTGTTGAGAAGTCAATCAAGCCAAGGATGCTTCAGGTTGATGACCTCGTGTTGCGGCACGTGCAGAACCTTGAAGGAGCAAACAAGCTAACGCCGTGATGGGAAGTACCATTCATGGTCATGTCTACAACACGTCCGGGGGCTGTGCGGCTTGCAATGGAAGGTGGTCGTGTCATGTCTAGCTCCTAGAACATCGTCCAACTCCGTAAGTTCAACCCTAAAAACTCTAACTTGGTTTTTCTCTTGTTTACAAAAACTTAGCGTTGTTCAGGTGTGGTCCAAGCTTTTAATTTTGGTTCCCCCTTGAAACTTGCTGTTAAAAGTCGCTTCTTGTAAAGACAGTTTCTTAATGCTACACCAGTTATTTCCTTGGCAGGGCCGCACCCAATTCGCTCCTCTTAGTATCCTTGAGTGCTCCCATGCGCGACGCTGCTGGCTCGATGGGCTCGCTCCTGAATCTCTAAGTTATCAACCTCCAGTCATTGGGACTTTGCTCTGATAAGCTGATCCACATAGCAGCAAGCAACCCAAGACTCGACATAGCGTTGAGCAACTTAGCGACTGGCGGACAAGCCTAAGAGCAAGCAAACTCACGCATCTTCTAGATCCTCCTAACTTCTCGCCTTGGTTGCAAATTTAGGGCCGGGCGCTAGAAGAAGGTTTTTGGATCGAGAGCGAGAGGATTAGTTGTTCCACGTTCTTAAGCGTCCCATTTCAAAAATCTCTAGGGTTTCGGCGTTCGCGCGTTTGCTCGGGACCAAGAGTTTTGGTGGCAAGGAAGGAGTTAGACGTCAGATCCACTACCTTTAACTCACATTGCGCAAGCAAGGAGGTGACGAAGTCGCTCTCTAATAATCTCGTCCTCTTAGGGGGCTGGCGTCTCCTTGTTCCAGAGCAATTGCCAGCTATGGGGATCGATTGCCCCAAGTAGCTCCATCCTCTCTAGCATATGCTTGGTCAGCTTGGTCTTCCCTAGCTAGTTTGCCCATGACGAAAACTGGGGAACGAGAGTGCTAGAGGTTTGAGACAGAAGGAGATGGGGAATGACAAGAATAAGGGAAGAATGAGCAAGAGAGAATTCCCTTACCTTTGGGTCCTCTTTTATAGGCAAAACGATTCATTGTGCCCTCCTACAAAACCAATGGCCAGACAAAATGCATGGCTATGAGCACAAAACAGTCAGAGGAATATGCTGCGCCTACGCACTGTTCCACCGGCTAGTAAAATTCAAACGTTACTGTAGTTTACCAACGGTAAAACCCCGGCACTCACAACTCACAAGTCACAAAAAACTCGCCGTGTGGTGCTGTGTCTCGCGGACGCCTCGGCGACTCGCGGGCGACTGGGCGACCTCGCTGCCGGGCCCCTCTCTCCTCCTCTCCGGCGTCCTCGCCGGAGACGGGAGGGAGAGGACCCTGGCTTTCCTCCTCCCTCCCTCTCTCTCCTCCCTCCAGGTACTCCTCCTGTCTCCCCCCTCGGCCGTCCCCCCACCCCTCGCGTCCAGATCTGGACTCCGCCCTGTCTTCGTCGGCAGCGGGCTACAGCTTCCTGGTTGTGTAGGGGTGTTGGCGGTGGCCAATGGCCAGTGGCCGGTGGCTTGAGGATGAGTTCTAGTAATTTAGGGTTAGGGTTCGTAGGGTCGTGTCTCGCTGGTTGGATCTGGTTAGGGTGCTCGTTCCTCGTAGCTTTTTGGTCTCCTGCAGGTTCTTCTCGGTCGGCAGCGTGGCCGGCATTTGAAGGTACTTGTCGGAGTTGGTCTTCCCCTCCGATTAGCCCCGTGGGCTTCTCGGCGGCGGATTTCCTTGTCGTGGTGGTGTGGGGGGAGGGCTCCTGCGCCTTCACCGCTAGGTCGTCTGTGTCTCCCCCAAATCTAGGAGTGGTGCGGATGAATTCCTGCTTGACATTGGCGGCCTCGTCTTCCTCTTTGGGGATGGTTTTTTCTGTCTCCCTTTCGCCGGCGGAGGCCGGCCATGCGCCCCTTTGGTTTATTTTTTTTGCTTGGCCACCGTTCTTCTACCCTGTGCCAAGTTGGCGGGGCAAGGCTGTTGGAAGCGGCTCGGACGACAACCTCGGCAAGATTCATCTTCACCAGTTCTTTAGAGTTGGAGGTTTAGTGTGTTGGCTCCGGCATTCTGTTCGTGCTATCGATGGAGCTATGTCTGTGACCCCTGCGTGGGCTCAAATCTCTGGTTGTAAGGCCCCTACCTTTGTACTACTTTGGGTGGCTGGCGATTTAGCCGTCACTCCTATTTGGTAATGTATTACCGGGGTTCTTATTCTAAAAAAAAAGGTAAAACCCCGGAAAGGCTACCCAGGATCCGTCAGGCAGGTTTGCTGTTTGATTGAATGAGAAATTCCCACCCCGTGCAAATCTCGCCCGATTAGACATTTGTTGCCCAGATGAGGTGTTCCCTACCTGGGCAAGGCGACATGGCTACACTACAGATGTCAATTTCCTTTTCGAGTGTTCTAGAGACTGACGGCCTTAGTGTGGGGACCAATTCCCGGTAAAAAATTTACCCGAAACTAATCCCCTGGGATAAAAATTACACTACTACAGAATTAGTATAAATTTATGTTTTATTATCAAAGTGAGCAAAATACAATACCAACTTGAGGTAAAACACAAAATACTCCTACCTCTAAGTTTGTGATATAGGATAAACTAGATTTTTGAGCTGAATGATCCATATCTTCCAAGGGAGGGAATAAATTCGAAATCTGCTGCGGAGAAAAAAAAGGGGTTCTATTCATTTAAAATGAAATAACAGGTAAGTACCAACCGTATGCAGTTTTTTTTAAGGAATATGGTTATTAACTATATGCAATCAGAATCGAGAAGGGTTATGGCTATATTTCATGTGGTAATAATGTGATATTTATATAAAGACTTATCACTTAATTAAAGCACATTTTAAAACTTAAAAATGGATTTTAAACAATTATGTCTCCTTTCACCACAACTTATCTCATTCATCTTTTCAAAAATCATGAGTATTATGAATAAAAGAGGCATCACCAAGTTGACACAACCTCATATACCAGAGATAGGGTCCATCAATGTTTTTGTTATTAGCTCTACAGAATCTACCCAACTTTGCCCATTTAACAGCTTCTTATATGGTTGGATGCTCAATGTGTCATTTTATTCAATAAAACCCAAGGTTTTGCAATATCCCACTTACAATGCAGATATTGAGAAAATAACCCCAATAATGCTGAGCTCCACACAATCACCACGGTAACCTTGCTAGTGACTCACTCGCTCAAGCATTGTGGAAAACTGCGCAAGCAATGCGAAAACACTAAGGCAATGCCTCGCCCTCCAAGTCATTACGATAACCTTGCTAATGACTTGAGCCTATACATTTCCATTTTTCTCCACAATTAATTTTCATATCAATGAACCACTTTATCATATGGACAATGATTACTATTCTACCTTTGAAATACACATATATAGATTTTCTATTCTAGAGTATGTAAGGTTTAACCATTTTAGGAGAGCTTTTAGCAGTGAAGTTTGGATTATCTATGCTACATAAAAATGATGCTAAATATATAATTCAAGTAAGGGAATTTAAATAAGTAAATAGCTAGAAGGTAATGCAATGATTAAATTAACACTGATAATTAGGAATTTCAAAGTGCATCAAAGGAAAACTTGCCTTTAGTAGATTACTTGGATCCCATGAATTCTCCAGATATTTGTGAGCAATTGATCCAGGCGTCAACGTCTATTCATAGAAAAGTGGAAGAAAATCCAATAAACAACTTAGTTATGAAAATGAATGAGGCATGAATGCATGGGAAATGGATTTGGGTGGGATATTTTTCGAGAAAGAGTTAGGGTTTACTTGTATGGTGATGGTTTGTATGATTTTTAATGTTTCTGGAAAATTTTCATAAATGGAATGGGTAAAGAGCGTTTGACTTTAGCTAAGATGATGAGAGATGGTGGAGGATCATTTTGGGAAATTTCTAGATGGGAAAGGATGACAGGGGTATGGTTTGATCTGGGGTTCGAATTCCAGGGGATCAAGGTTAATGATGATTTGCCTGAGAAGGAAATTTTCGAAGTCAAAAGGGTGGAGATTTTGAAAGCACAATATTAAGATTAATTTCTTGATGAAATGTTCTTATTTGGAATTTTTGGGGCTTTTGAGAATAGGGGTGAATTTAATAGACATTTTTTCCTAGGAAATGCATTTTAAAAATAAGAGAGATAAAAGAACTTATTTATGGGAATAATTCTGGTAAATTGGGTGAGATATTATGATCATAATTTTAGAAATGGAATATTTATAAAGAAATAATTTTATTGGCATTTTCTAAAATAAAGGTAAATGTAAAAAACATTTTCTTTATAAAAAGAGGAAGAAAATTATCTTATTTTTGAATTTAATTCTAAAAAGTGGGAATTTTATATTTTTTGTAAAATACTACTTTGAATTCTAGAATTTTGAGAATTTTTGTAGAATGTTTGGATGGAATTTGCTAGTTGAAATAAATAGATTGCATATTTCTGGATTTAGAAAATAGTAAGGAAAAAGAATGGGCTAACATGCCGAAGCTGGGCCGGCCTATTTGGGGAAAGGCTGTGCGGGCGGCGCGTGGGCTGACACATGGGATCCAGCTGATGAGAGGACGGGACTGGTGGGTAGGTCCCATCGGTCAGAGAGAGGGAGGGAGGGAATGGGGAGGAGGTGACGGGGATCACCGATGACGGTGAGCGGTGGCCGGATGTGGAATGCTGGTGTTCGGGAAATGCAATTGGTGGCTTGTAGAATCTAACCAAAGTGGCGGCGATGCTTAAGGTGGCCGGAGATGGTGGCGTGGCGAGGTCGATGCGGCGGTGGTTTCGCGAGACGACGGCGATGATGCTCCGGGCGGTGCACAAGGCTGGCGATGGCGGCGTTAGCTTGGCGGCGAGGAGTGGCACCTTTTAGGTGCGGAGGTTGCACCGGGATATGGCCGGAGACGGCGACGCGGAGCTTCATCGGAGCTCGGGATGGTGGCGGCGCTGAAGGGCTCTTGGCAATGGAGGAGAGGGAGAAAGGGGCACGGGAAGGAGGCTTGGAGATCTAGGAATTTGCAGAGGGCCCTATTTATAAGCCGGTTGCGTCGATGACGAATAGGGGATGACAAGCTATGTCGGCAATGACCAAGCTACGTGGCGGCAAGCAATCCATGCGGTGCCGTGGCCGAGTAAGGACGCTGAGGTAGAGGATTGAGATGCCACAGAGGAAGGCTATCCGCTGGGGGGGAAATGATGGCGAGGGAGCGTCGGGAGCGGCGCCGGAGGGGATATTTTACGGTCCGGCGGCGGAAACCGGCGACGACTGCGGATTTAAGGGCGGCGGTGAGGTCTGGAGGTAGACGACGAGCGCGAACCATACGATCAAATGGAGAATAAAAGAGGACCGTCGGATTTTATTTAGTTGATGAAGGGGTACGTGGTTTTGATGACGTGACTTCTCCAAGGGCGTTGGATTTAAGCGGTTTTAATTTGGGCCGTCTGCAGTCACTTATGCGCTCGGGCGGCTGCTTTGGGTTGGATGGCCACGGGCCTGGATGGCCCATAGCTGAGATGGGTGGGAGGAAGGGGATGATGCCGAAGGCGTAATCCAAAAATGGAAAGTATATTCGGGCGAGTTTCAGAAAAGAAAAGATGGGGTTTAAAAATGAGAAAATAAATTCTGGAAAATTTATAAATGCTTCAAGAATTCGTAGAAAATTGCAGGAAGCTCAGAAAAATGTGATCTTGGGATCCACAAATCCAGAAAAATGAGGGGAATACAAATATGGGATGAAATGTGATATTTCATGAGATGGTTTTCTCTGGAAAGTTAGGAGAGAATATTTTCTTAATGGGATTAAATGGGAAATGTATTTGGAAAATAATAGGAAATGCATGGTAGTTTTGGGGATTTGAACAATGATTTTTGCGAAAAAAGTTTCATACAAAATTTGGAAAATTTGGAGATGTCTGCTTGAGTCTCGAGATCTAGCTGTCGCGATTGAGCTTTGTCTCCCCTGGATAGTTAACTCATGTTGAGCATGCCCTGGGTACCAATTGCCCGTTACATAGGGGCAGGTAGCTATCAGGGACGATAGAGGCGCTACAGGAAATTCCTTACCCTGTGCTTGTTGATCAGAACTCCTGAAGACTTTACCTCAAGGCAATAGTCTCCGTGGCAACTAGTCCCGTTATGGTTAAACGCGTTAGGGCCACAGATTGCATCAAAGCAAGGATATTTTAGGGATTGATTGTCATGTATGGTTAACTTTCCAGTTTTGCATCCCTATGCCTTAGTATAAATACCCTATCCCGCATGAGGGTGGGGATATCACCTCCATCTGATCTTTTTTTCCTCGCAAACACATACATTGCACTTCATGCATCATCATAGCAAAGCACTGGACGTATGGTTGTTTTCCCTTGCCCAGAAGGTCTAAATCAGAATAAAAATCTCTCCCATGTCTTTTTTGCATCTACACATCAATTTCTATTCAACAACTTTAAGTCGTGATCGTGACATAAAGGGGTCTCTTTGATCCGTCAATTTATGAATAACATCAGCTAGGGAGCCTAATTCCCCATCGTCGACAATTTGGATGTATAAATGACTTCAAATAAAAAAGTTGTCAACTACAAAGCTTTAGATCTCATCGAGTGCTAGAATCTTCGTATAAATTTTGTCTCCATCTGACCCATATGGAAAGTTACAAATTTCAGAAAACAAGCTACAATACATTATTTATAACCCCCACCATTATCATGGCATAGGCTAAACCCGGCAATCATGCTTCACTGCCGGTTGGAGGTTAAAACTGGCAATGATAGGTCCTATCATTGCTGGTTCTTAAGTCCTCATTTGATTTTCTTGTTGTTGATGCTTAGTAATGGACGCCGATAAGTTATCACTGACGTTTCTAAGGAAAGTTCTTTAATACTGGGATTAGCCTGTCAGCAATAAGAATCCTTGGAAAGACTATCCTAGTAGTAATAGTTAAACAAGATAATCACCATAAATAGTGAACTAAAAAGTGAAAATTACAAATTCCTTCCGTTTTGGCGGTCCATTTTGCAGTCTTGCCTGCGAACCTCTCCTAGGTCACCATGTACACCAGAAGGGTGTCCTCCCATCGGAGGACATCCCATTTCTGCAGGAGGAATTTAAACTTGTATTCACCAATCTTCAGCGTTATGTGTTTAGAAACTGTGGGCTTGTGTTTTACGGTACAAATTAGCAAATAATAAGATGATAATATAATTTAGATCTGACCATTCATTCAGAGATTCTTCCACACGAAAAAAACATGTATCAACTGTAGCAAAAATACTACCTAATTATATTAAAAAAACAATCTAAACCGTTAATCGAAAAGGATGGACGGTTCATACTCACTAGTGTGTACAGTAAAATTTCTCTTGTCCAGGATTCCGGGAACACTAGAAGATCACAGCAAAGCCAAAGAATGGTAATTGAGTAGCAAGGGCCGTTCTCAATTGTAATGCAAAAGCTCATAAGGGCCATTCTCAATTGTAATAGGAATGTGTCGACAACAAAATTTGATTATAGCCGATGCTTCTAAAAGATTCTAGAATCGGTTTGAGAGAGACCAAATCAGCTAAGGAAAAAAAGGGGAATATCTGTCGGGTCGGCTAAACAAGGAAAAAAGAGTCGGTCAAAGCAGATAAGGAAGACGAAAGAAGATCCACTTGTATAAGGAACGAGAGGATGATTCGAGTCAGGTTCAAAATATAATTGGTAAAAAAATAGCATCAGTTCGTGTCGAATAAGATGCGTGGAAAACATGCTGATCCTCTTTGTAAAAACTTAGCCTTTGGTTATGTAATCGATCATCGACATCCAACAAATACAAAAAAAAGTTCTATCTTTTACATTGTCGTCTATTTTAGTTTTAACATATTTTAGATTTCAATTGACTTGCCCACATCGACTTTCAATCAGATTCAAGGTACGCCTGGGGTTTGTGCTGTCTCGATTCAGTTCGATCCTCCTACATGGTTTCCACTTTCTATTGGCCTGTCGGGTCAAGATTAACAGTTAAATTGTTACCCCCTTTCTAATTGCTGGTTGATATTATCAACTGCTCTGTAGTCTGTTTATCTTCTTTGTACTACTTTGTTTGTTCTATTGGCTAAGTAGTGCACCGTTTGTCCTCTTTCTATTGATATGTTCGTTTTATCGGGCTAGTAGTAGATTGGTGACCCTTACTCTTTTATCAAGTTGATTTAATCGGTTTGATTAGTAGATTACCCTTTGAATCTATTGATTTGGATCTAAAGTCGACAGTTTTTTTTATAATTCTGTTTGGTTTCGATTTGTGTTGTTCTGATTACATCTTTTCCTACAGATTACAGGAACAAATTAGTTGACACGCCTAGAACCTGATTTTGTTGCAGACGTTGGCTCTAAACCCCAAGCTCCACGGTATGTTTGACCAATTCACTTTTTTTCGAAGCATTATTCTGTTACTTCAATCCAACTGAGGGGTTTCCTGAATATTTAAGCACACAAAAATGTCATGGTTATGGAAAAAAGGATAATATCCTAAGTGCCATTACATAGCTGCTTAACATCTAATATGCCATCGCTTAGTCATTTCTCTCTTCTATGCAATTGCAATTGCTAAAATTATTGTCTTATGTGTCACCGGCAAAAACTTCTATTTTTGTTTAAGCTATATAAACATTTCAAAAATTCACAAAAAAAACACATTCTTATTATGCATGCGACAAATATACAAATTGTTTTCATTTAAGAAGCTCTATATGCAAAGTTAACATTATTTTTTACATATATACTAATATTGTGATTTTTAGAATTTTACGATATATTTACATAGCTCAAACAAAAAAAAGTTTTGTTGCTGACATGTAAGTACAATAAATTAGCAATTGCAAGGAATAAAAGAGAGTAACAGCTAAGTGACGGCTCGTGAGACTTTAAATGACTTTTTTTTTACTGAAAATAGTCCCGCGGAAATTCGTAGAACTGAGGCCTTACCGCTATCATGTTGTTAAAAAACAATTAATAAAAAAATTCTTTTTCCTTGAATTAATTTTACCAAACTTTGTAAAGTAAAAAAAAGATATTATTGGACAGCGATTAGCTTAGGTCTATGCTACTAACCCGGCGGGAATGTTCTTCCACCATAACCGTGTTGGGTTAAAGCTCCCGAAAACCAAGTGTTCGTAACTTTTTTGTCTGATGTTCAAAAGAGTCAAAATTTTTACTCAAATTTTCGTAAAACCTGCCATGTACGAGTACAACCGGCGGTCCTATCGTCAAATTTTCTAATTTATTTTTGATGTCGATTCGAATTCGGATCAAGCAACAGCTATTCGTAAGCTGCACGTGTACAATATACGTGTACAAACTCCTACCGTCCTACGATGTGTGCATGCATCGCGCTCGCGCGATCGGTGGTCAGAATCCTTACGTGCACGTGCACGCTTCCTCGCCGCCATCTTCCTCGCGTTGTTGTTGCTTGACCGGTTGCCGCTCCAAGCGCCGTCGTCGCCGACACCCGATGTGCGTGACCCGTCGTCGCTCCTGCACCTCGCCCCCGTTGTTCGAGTGCCTGCGCCACTGCTGCCGTGAAACGCCGTCGCCCCTGTAAGACATTAAGGCTTTTCATTTTTCGTTTATTGTCTGGTGTTTTTTCTCTACAACTGTAAGCCATATGAAGATGATTTCAATCTCGGTTCTCCAACAAGTTGCATAGGTTTATTTCATCTCACAGAGAAGAAGCAAAATCTTGAGTTTTCTATTAAGTTGCAAAGATTTATTATGTTGCTTTATATATTACTTCAACGTGCTTTCAACGTGCTGCTGTGCAGTGTACGTTTGCTAGTGGGTATTAAAAAACTAGATAAAAATCATCTGAACTTTTATCAGACTCGTCATTGTAAAAATCAGCTGGATTTGTAAACACATTGTAAAAGTCAACGAAGGTAGCATAATATTCGCCGCCACAAGGTCAGCGGCGACCATCGCTTGTCACAATCCCTCGAAACGGACTAGCCAGAGTAAAATTAAAGCATGTTTCGCCGAACGGGCGGAGTCAGGATTTGGACATAGTAAGGACTAGATTACGGGGGCAAAATGGTATAGCCATACATCTATATCCCAACATTTGATTTTTAAAAAACCTTAATTATTTTCTTCATCTCTGCACAACACACTAAAATTGAAAGTACAAAAATAATGTCTTCTATATTTCTATACCATACAATTCAAAAATTGAAAAGCTAGACAGTTAGGTATAATATATGAAATATAGATACATATATAATGATAGAAATTATTAGGGGTGGGCATTCGGTATTTTCAGTATTACGATTCGGTATTTTCTGTCCAAAAAAATTTGGTATCCAAGAAGTGTCTACCGAAATTTATGGGAAAAATTTTACTATCGAAACCAAATATACCGAATTAATTCGGTTCGGTAATTCGGTATTACCGAAGTTACATTGGCCACCTATTATTAAATCCCCAGTGAGAAGAAAAGAGCCATGTATTTTTCAATCGTCAAAGCTGGTAGAAGATGGATTAACATACCAATGAAAAGCGCGCCAGTTGCTAGCAGCCCGCGCCCTTCTTTCACCTCCTCCTTCCCCTTCCCCTCCGCGGTGGCACCGCCTAGGGTGCTGCCTCGCCCACCACCACCTCTAGCGGGGGAAGCATCATCACCGGGCAGGGCCGGTCGGATCCTCGAGCCCCGAGAGCCGATAGAAGGGCAAAGCGGCTGTGGCCTCCGCGGCGCCTGCTTGGCTGCTTCCGTAAGCAACGCGAGAGGAGGGTTTGGGGTGGAGACCGAAGCGGCGGCTGGATGGGGTTTCGTGTGGACTTGGAGAGGAGTGGTGGGTGAAATAGAGGCAGTCGGCTGGCCGTTCATGGTTTGGGCCTTTGGGGGCGTGCACGGGGGAGGCCAGAAGCCCAATTGCCCAAAGCAATCGGTAGTTTTGGTATGTCGGTTCCCAGCAGGTAGATACCGAAACCGAACCAAAAAACCGAACTTTCTGAAAATCACTACCGAAATTAATACCGAAAACCGAAAAAACTGATTATTTTGGTATTTTCGGTTCGATTCAGTTTGGTTTTTCAGTTTCGGCATTTTTTTGCCCATCCCTAAAAATTATTGAATTGGACTTGAATTATCGATTATTATTATAGTTTAGAAAAATATGGATTGCATATTTGTGCATGGAGGGTCTTATGTCCTTCCCACGCAGGGGATATTTCTATGCTAAGCCAAGAAATATGATTATATTGTCTAATTACACACCAGCAAGGCTTTAAATATGTAGCAATAATGCTACTAAGATGTCACGTTGGTTATCTCTCACGTTTCAGTCGTGGGCAGAGCACGGTATCCCATGTCACATGATCTGGTCTAATCCGACTCCGGGGACCTTGCCGCACGCCCCTCCATGCTGCTTGGTTGCCTACGGTGGTGATGCCTTGGGCGGGCAGGAGCTTTCCGGGATGATCAAGGGAAACGGATTTTTCGAGAGTTTAAGGATCCTTGCAATCCTACTCGCTACTTCTAGGACACGTGGTGCAATTGAAAGAATGACTACCCGAGGAAGGCTCGAGACAATCCCCGATAGAACCGTCACGTTGCTTCTAGGACACGGAGGAATCTCATGGAGATGGATGGTGCTTAATTTTGTGTTTTCCTTTTGTTTTTTGGCTTAACAGGACAAATTGTTTGTTATTTCGCTTTGGATTAAAGATTTGTAATGGCTATATGCATCCCTAGTTGGTGTAGAGTCTGCAAATTTCTCCCATTATCTAAAAAATAGTGTTATGCATGTTAGGAAATCTCAAACAAATCACCGTAGTTGCAGTTATTTTTTAACAATGGAATTACTTTCGGCCACTCTATTCTAAGATGTATACAACACAATTCTTTTATAGGAGAAGGCAAAACGGTCGTGAAATAAATTTAGAAAGGAAGCGAAATGTGTCAAGCAGCACATAACCTATTGTAAGTTCTCTAACCATATTGATATTTTATACATACTATTTCTAATGATTGACACATCATGATGATAGATGAGTGATCCTTTTGTAATATTGCACACTGTCGTAGCCATTATTCTTATCTAAAGATTGTCAAAATGAAAGCATTATCTTCACCTGTCAAAAATAAAATCATGGAAAAACTACTATTGTATTTATGTGCCTTGTATTACTTACTTGCCTACTCGGTGTGCCAAAGATTTTTCTTGATTTTTCTATGCATTCACTACTAAAGAAATGCCCATCCTTGACTCTCATCGCTTCCGGTTTTGCCTATAACGGCTAAGCGCTAATGATCTAGCCCTTCCCACCTAGCAAAAAGAAGGGTAGCCACAAACTGAAAATCACCAATGATGGAACCCTATCATTGGCGGTTCTTTAACCGAAGCGCTAGTGATATTTTTGTTGGTGGGTCCATAATCTACCCACCAGTGATATCATGTCCTATCACTTGCCATTTTAAACACAACCATCAGCGATACTTTCACTAGTATCACTAATAATTTTGTAAGTGAACCATGACGATAGGGTACTATCACTGACAGTTCTAGCCAAAAAACACCATTGATGTATATTTTTACAAATCTCTAACTCTTTTGAATTTCATAATTTGTCCATATCAACTAAGATGAAAATAAACTTACATATAAATTATAGTTCTGGAGAAGATTTACAACTTTGAAATTGTTTTTTAAAAACAATTTAGATGCTTAAATATTCACAAAAATTTAAAAAATTATAACTTATTCAAACAGAGTCGGATAAAAATGATCTTAACACGAAAATTGTAGCTCTCAAGATTGACAACCTGTAGTTGAAAAATTTTGTATTCAATGCCATTTACATAGTCATAAAGTTGTTCAAAAGATTCCAAAAATAAAACATAAATGGCATACATATCCTATATAGATAAAAAAAGGTGAATGGATGAGGTGGCTAAGAGGATTGTGTTAAGAGTCAGAAGGTCTTGAGTTTGAATCCTAGGATATAATTGATTGGAGTGTGGATGTTTGGCCGATATTTTCATGTGACATAAAAAAGAAGTGGTTTTCTTTGTACACACAACTATAGGGATTTTGTTTGGTCTATTTAGGTGGTGGCACAGAATATCGTGCCATCGGAGTAGAAGGCATCAATAGCGATATGCAAGGCGAAGTTGACCGGATATTTCAAGGCGTAAAGCACATGTGAAAGGCTAAGGAGGAATCCGATTTCACTCTACACCTTTTATGATTGGACAATGTTCTAAGATACGAGGATCGTCATGATCATGAAGGCCAGCAAGATTGTGATGATTGAAGAGGAATCAGATTCACATCTTTTCAAGGTGCGAGGGAGTACCATTGTAAGTGGAGATATGAATCAGGGATTTGTAAGGTTAGCAGGGTTTGTTCAAAAAAGACAGTGACTCTGAGGTCAAATTAGACTCGTCAGACGGTTCAACGTGAGGTACAAAGGTAGCAACTAGAGTCCGGGTACATGGGTTCGTCCAAAATGTTGTGACAACTTTGAGATGATAAAGGACATATTCGTCAAGATGGAGTTTGTTAGAGTTGATGTCAAATATGTGTATAATTACACTCTAAGTTGTACTTCCACCGTTCTTTTTTATTTTTCGCCATTAACTTTTAGACATGCCCTTTGACCATTCATCTTATTCAAAAATACTATTTAAGTATCATTTATTTTATTATGCTTTGTTTTATCATTAAAGCTACTTTAAGCATGAATTATATTTTTGCATTTGCACTAATTTTTTGAATAAGACGAATTGTCAAGGGGCATGTTCAAAAGTCAACGGCGACAAATAAAAAAGAACGGAGTGAGTAATGGGCGGGATAGATTAGAGTTTGAGTTGGATTCATATCTTCCCCATATATAAAGGAGGGCCTCCTAGTGTAACGTGTAATGACAAAAGTAGCGGCATAGAATCGGGATTTGCAAGGTTAGCAACTTTTGTTGAAAAAAAGGTGGTGGCTCTAAGATCAAAATAGACTCGTTTGGCGGTTTGGCGTAAGTTGCAAAGGAAGCAACTAGAGTCCAAGTACATGGGACTTATTTGTCGAGGTAGAGTATGATAGAGTTGGTGTCGAATATGTGTACAGGGCGGAATACAATTGGACTCGGAGTTATAGCTGGTAGAGTAGGTTAGAGCTTGAGTTGGACTCGTATCTGGCCCTATATAATTAAACAAGGCATTGCTGGTGTAATCTGTAACGATAAAATAGCATCGTAGCCTCGTAGGTGCACATGGATCACGGCTGGCTTGTGTTGTGGCGTGAGCTACTGGCATGGTGCGGTAGAAGAAAAACGTCTATAATTATTGCCCCGCAAATATAAACGAGAGCTGAACTCCATTATTAATATCGTGCCTTTGGTGCCATTTTGTATGTCGTGCATGACAAGTCGTTTTTTTCAACAGTAGTATTTTGCTCTTGAGATTAGCACCCGACAGGATATACCGTCTAAACTTTTTGTTTATCTCAGGTTGGACCACAGTTATGAGTATTTAAGCACCAGATAAAAATTAGCTGAACTTGTAACAATCAGCCTTGCCATTGTAAAAATCAGCTGGATTTGTACACACCGTAAAAGTCAACGAAGGTATTAGCGCCACAGGGTCAACGGCAACCATCGCGTGTCATGACTGCACGTGTCCCTCAAAAGGGACAAATCAGAGAGTAAAATTAAAACGTGTTTCAAAGCATGCGAGTTCATGTCTTCTTAATTTTCTTACCTTCTTGCCTTTCTCTTTTACTATTCTACTTGAGTGTGAGTCAAAGCAAAAGAAGACATTGCCAAGCATGTCCACGCGTACGATCTCAATGGCAATGATGCACTATTATATTAGTCTACTTGATAGTAGTCATCTCAACGATAACATCTTACCTGCGAAGTGCCATGCATGCAAGGACATCCCAAATATCATAAGATGTATAACACAATTGTTTTATAAGAGAATAATAAATGATTGTAAAATAATGTTCGAAAGGAGGTGAACAGCACTTAGCATTAGAATTTAAAAGTTCTCTAACCATATTAATTATTGAAGAAATTCATGGATATTATCTCTAATAATTGATCCACCTTAGAGTCTCTATCTTAGTCTTTAAATTTAGAGACTCTCTACAGAATCTCTATATTTAGATATTCTCTAGGGGATCTTTAAATCTTTTTAGGATGAGACTTTGATGAAGATGATAAATTACGTTCACCTATCTAGGGTTTGGAGCGCAAGTTTCAGTTTATCCATACCTAAATTACGTTCACCTATCCAGGGTTTGGAGCCCATCAGCCTATTGCTTACAGGGAGGCGGAGAAGACAAAGGCAAGATGGAACAGGAGGCATGACCATGCTCATTCGTTGGCACGAATGGACCAAGCAAAACCAACAGATCCAGTCCTGTTCCTGTATCCCGATGAAGCTTCCATGCATGGCCATGGTCATTTCTTTCTCCTTGTTCCACGCTTCAACCCATGCCTCAATCTGTCGATTAATCTCACGACCATTCTCTCTGCTCACACCACAAATTGAAATTTCGAAGCGATGACCACAAATAATCCAAACGTGCAAATTAATCTCACGTTCCAGCCTAAGAGTATAGTATATATATGTGTGTGTCTTGTGTGTGTGTATACCGAACACTTGATTGCTACCAAAAGAGATCAATCCGAAGCTCTCCCAGCTGTTGACCATGTACACGACCAAGCCGCTCTCCCTGTTCACGAGCCACCCGGAGGCCGCGTCCCTGCCGCCGCCGGAGGGCGGCGCGTCCGGGCACCTCGTCCTGAAGAGCTCCGACGACGTCGGCGCCGCCGAGACGCGCTGCTGCGGCCTCCTTTGCGGCGGCGGCGAGACGCGGGTGCGCGAGCTCCCCTTCCCGCAGAACCGCGTCATCACCGTCCGCGACCCGGGGCTCGGCGAGTATGCCGAGAGCTACGCCGACGCCGTCGTCTTCGTCCCCGTCCCCGGCGTGCCGCTCTCCTCCAACCGCTACTACGCCGTCCTCGCCGACGGCAAGCGGAGGGGGCTCGTCAGGGCGTGCTCCAGGGAGGCCGACGTCGCGACGCGCTGCTTCTGCCGCTGCGTCCGCGACGCCAAGCCGCGGCCGTTCGACGCCGGCGACGTCTACCAGCAGATGGAGATCGTCCCGACCGGCAAGGGCGCGTTCACGGCGAGGGCAGTCGCCGCCGACGGCCACCCCTACTTCCTCTACCGGAGCAAGAGCTGGCAGGCGTACGCGTCCAAGCCCAAGAACTTCGACCTCGGCGAGGCACTGGGCCTCAACGACCCGCTCCGCTCGCGGCAGCTCAACGGCGGCGCCCTGACCTCGCCGGCGGCGACCGCCGCCGGGAGGTGGTACTGCCCCTTCTTCCTCGTCAAGGAAGACGGCGTCCCCCTCAAGATCCAGATGGACCGCGCCACGTTCTACGAGGTTGTCCTGGAGCAGCGATGGGAGGCGGCGGCCGCCGTGCAGTCGAGCAAGCGGGTGCTCGTCGGCGGGAGCGTCGAGGGAAGGCAGGAGCCGGAGAGCCGCACGCGGCACGGCGACGGGTACGTATGGTTCGCCGCCGGAGCGGGGTCCACCGGGCAGAGGGTGGGGGTGTGCGCGAGCGTCTGGGAGAGGATACGGGAGGAGGAGCACCGAGGCGGGTGGGTTGACGAGGACGGCGGCGCCGGGAAGAAGGTCGCCGACGGGGAGTCGGTGATGGTGGAGAGGTTCACGGTGAAGAGGATGGATGGCAGCGTCGCCGTGGCATTCGACTTCGTGCATCAGAACAAAGTCAGAGCAAAGCAGCCGTAATCGCGGACTAGCTACTTGTCCGTCGAGAACATTCACAGTTTTGACTATTTTTATCATCCTTTAATTGGTTATATACTTATCGATTGAATTTGTTTCATGTTTATTTTGTGATTCTTCCGTTCAATTTTCACCGTCGTTTGTGTATATAAATTCAATCATTCAATAAAGCTGTACAATGGCACACTTCTTTAGAATGATGGGAAAAAAGCAAAAATAAAAGGGTTTGAGATCCTAAGGGGCGGGTAGCTCGCCGCTTTGAGATCCTCTGCCGTTGTGCCACTTACGGCAGAGGATATCCAGTCCCCCGCACTCCCTTTGGTTTCCACGATCTCACTAGAATTTGAAAGGTAAAGGGGTTCTTTTTCTCGTTTTTAAGCTACTGATTTTTTTTGTCGGATTTGGTTTTCTAGGTTAGAGTTTGGTGTACGTCTTACCGTGACAGCAATTTAGTGTTGTAATAAACTTCCTTCGAAAATTACGCGGTGAGGTGTTTACCTTTGTCGATCTCCTTGGCAGTGTTTTAGGTAAAGTTGGTACCTGTGGTTCTCGATCTGATAATTTAGTAAATGGGTTATTGGAATTTGCGTCACTTTGTGATGAGATTTTTTATCGAATTGTTGTGTAGAGTTACTCTTCACAACAATGTTAGATGGTTTTGTGGATCTGTAGATGCGGTCAACAGAGGTAGATAATAGAAGAACGGTAGAGAAGGTGAATTGGGATGTTCGTGTATCATCTCTGGCAAGAAAAAAAATGCTTTTTAGATTGTGCAAAAAAAAAAACCGAATATGATACTAGTGAAGCATTGCACCACTCATGATATGAATGTTTGATCTAGACTAGAAGAGTGCAAGTTGATCTTGATATTTCTTCAAGTATGAGTTTGTTCAATGGGTTCTGTTGCATTGTAATATTTTTTTTCTATTGTTATAAGTTTTGCTGATGACCTAATAAAATTTTATTGTTCTAGAAAACAAACTAAAAACACGTTTGGATGCTTAATAATTTTGCCCTAGCTCGTATAAGCCATACAAACTACATAGAGCTATGCTCAGTGCATGCATCTACTTGTGTTTTATTGCCTCCATTCACTCCTCGGGAAATAACCTTTAATCCCAGTTGGCAATTGGCTTTAGTTTCGATTGCCACACTGGGACAACCCATTCGGGACTAAAGGACCTTTAATCCCGGTTCTTCCAACCTGGGAACAAGCCTCTCCGCAGTGTAGAAAATATCTATAAAAATATGGCGAACCCAAGACTCGTATCAGGAACCTTCTGCCACCACGAACTCCACATTCACCCTTGTAACCAACCCACCCAGCCACGCATATTTAATAGACTAGGATATGCATTCTTTTTAAAGTATGCTGGAACAAGAAAGGCTTACATTTAGTCCCAGTTCGTAACACGATCCGGAACTAATGTATGCCTGTGTCAGCTGGCATGTACCCATTTGCCAAAGAGCTCCTCTGTCTCGGTTCGTGACACGAATCGGGACTAATGTAGGTGAAAAATTGTGCTTTTAACCCAGTAGCCATGAACCGGGACTATTGCCACTATCAGTCCGGGTTTGTGGTTAACTGAGACCGATGGGCCGGTATGAAAGGTCGTTTCCCTAGTAGTGATTTTTCTAAGTCTGGACCATGAGCCGATGTCTGGTTGGCAGTATCCGTGCCCTGCATCCGGTTTAAGACACTATGCTCAAGATTAAAGAAAATCCCTCTAATAGAAAGTAGTTGAAAAAGTCTATATAGCATATGCTAACATATCATATTTTGCAGTCCATTCTAGACTAGGGATGTTCTGTTCTTCTATTTTGATTTGATTGGGAATGATTTCATCCATTGTACGAATGTTTTAGTGTCCTTAGATCCATTCAATAATCAAAATATATACATATATAATACTCCATCCGTCTCAAAATATAAGTCTTGCATGATTTTGAAGAAAGTAAATATTTGTTACTTTTGACTAATAATTAAGTAAAAACATATATATTTCATGTTATGCATATCATTTAGTTGTATTAATATTTAAAAGTACTTTCATATGATGTTAGTTTTATAGTTATTGATGATATATTATGAGGAAAATTAATAGTTAAAGTTCTACATTGGAGACCATATAAAAAACTTATAGGCTATATATATTTTGATACGGAGGGAGGGAGTACCATTTTAATAAACTATTTATTTGTCGTATCTTATTATATCTTAAATCAATTATACTCTCCGATGTACTATGTTGTAGTATAATATATTGACCTTGTATTAAAAAAATTAAGACTAATCTAACCTTTAGATGAAGAGTATTCAACGATTTATATTCAGTAAAGTGTATTATATTTGTAAAAGGAGCCCTATTTTTACATCTTGCCCTCTGCACTTCATGTGGTGCCTAGCTATGACCTTTACCCATTCTTCCTCGTCAAAAAAAGTACGACGTCCCCCCTCAAGCAGATTAACCAAGTACTGACGTACACCACGTTCTACACGGTTGTCTGTGAGCAGCGTTGGGAGGTCATGGGCGGCTTAGCAAGAGGGTGTGTCAACCCTCAAATTTAACTTACCTTGATAGTCTGGAATCCCATGCACTAGTCCCTGAATCAGTACACTAGTGCGGAAGATCACATAGCCAATACAAGCATACATCGATTAATCATAATCCCTAAATATTACATATCAAGTTACGCCCTTAGGCGAATTTAGGCCCTGTTTGTTTGAGCTTCTAGCCAGCTTTTAGCCTCAAAAGCCAGAAGCTCAAACAAATAGCTAACTTTGGAACCCCTTCAAAGAAGCCAAAAGCCACCAAAATCTTTATTTGTACTGTGATATAAGCTTTTCCTATAAGCTAGTTTTTATGGCTTTTTTCAGAAGCAGCTGTTAGAGAAGCTGCAGCTCAAACAAACAGAGCCTTAGTATGGCAACCAACAGAAGCCTTATATTACAAAACAAAGTTCAGAGTATTGCAGCTATCCCAAAATATGTACCCAAAATAATATCCTATCGGCTAGGTGTCGAGCGACTGGAGCATCCCCTAAGACTCGTCAGGCCCACCAAAAATCATGTCCATCGTCTTTGTGGCACTCGTACGGATCCACCTTGACCCCATCGTCTAAAAGAGTATAAGTAGGCGAGGTCAGCGTCACCCAAACGCTGGCTAGTTAACACTTCCCTTAATGCACTTAGTGTATAGAAAGCTTTATTTGAGGGAAAATGGTTATTTTATTTGCGTAAAATCAGTTTTTAAATGAGTTTAGGAAACTCCCTATCTAGCATTAGATTTGTATCAGACTTTATATCACAAGGGTTTAACATCATAGCCATGCTTCCCAAGCCCCCCCCCTCCCCTCAACTGAACAACCGACCCTTACGACCTACCCTAAATAGACCAAACCTCGACCAACAGACTCTCGTCTGTATACATCACCATACCAAACTTCTTGTTGCCCCCAACATTTCCTAAGTCTGCCATCTTTCCAGGATTTGACAATCCTGTTGTGGACCACACTTGCCATAGACTGCCCACCTCGGCCTAGGGGGTTGCCAGCCCGCACTAGCCTAGCATCATCCTGGAAAAGTTTTGGCCTTCATCACATCCGGTGACGACCCATGCTGATCCCTATCGAGAGTGGTCCCAGAGGGCCTCCGTAGAGGTAGAAGAATAGAGGGTAGACCTGATAGCTCACAAACCCTAACATTATTGTGGTGAATTATTCAATTTGCATAGTTTCGACGAGTGGCTTCAAGAAACTGAAGCTTATGGTTAACATGGCCTTCAACGACTCGAACAAATAATATTAGGGAGGTTGTTTATTATGATTCGGCTTTGTGGTATGTTTCTTGCAAAAGCTAGAAGCATCCGAATCAAGTCATTTTGAGTCGGGCATATAATTCAGGGGAAGTGTCACTTTGATCCCTCAATTTTTGCGTTTGGGCCAAATTGGTTACTAAGGTCAAAAACCACTTTTAACTGCCCCCAACTTTCGAATTCGTGCCTTTTTCATCCTTTGGCTGGTCAAACCCAGGTTTGAGATCTATTTTTGCTAACGTGGCGTTCATCTAGATGGTTTTTGTGCACATGAACGTTGATTTGTATCGAAATGGGGAGCATGGCAAACATGTTAGCTACTCTAATACAAGTGAAAAAATCATTTTAATTGGAATTTTTTCATAGGACCCACTTGTCATTCTCTCCCCTCGTCCTCTCTTTCACAACTCTCTCACCCCGTCGCCCCTCATATCTCTCCCACTCTTTCTCAACCCCCCGTCTCCCACCTCTCTCCCTACCTCGTGCAGTAATGGTACGCTATGGTGGTGTGTCATGTGTGTGCTCCAGTGAGCTTAGTTGGCAAAGTGGCAGGGTGCGAGCTTAGCACAGTGACAGGGGCGAGATCGACTGGGCTTGGAGATTGAAGCCACGGCGAGACCAACACGGGGTGGTCACAGCGGAGTGGTGTAGGATTTGGTCACCGAAGCTTCCCACTCGGCCTCCCCTCGCTGCTGGAGATGCCCGCGCCGCCTCCTCCTCAACGCTAGAGCTCCCCGCGCATGCTGCCTACCCTCGCTGCGACCTTCCCTTTTCTCTTCCACCCTTCCTACCATCTCTTCCACACATCCCCTTCCTCGCCACCGGAGCAGCCCGCGCGACCTCCCCCTCAACGCTAGAGCTCCCCGCGCGCGTTGCATACCCTCACTGCAACCTTCCCTTTTCTCTTTCACCCTTCCTACCATCTCTTCCACACATCCCCTTCCTCGCCACCGGAGCAGCCCGCGCGACCTCCCCTCGCAGCCGAAGCTTCCCAGCGCCGCTGCGTCAGATCCGGTCACGTCGACGGGCACATGAGAGGGAAGGTGAGTGATGGGAATAAGATTTTAAAAAAATCACACTGTATGCCACGTCAAGCCACATCACCCACAAATACCACGTAGATCGCAACGTTAGCCAAAACTTCTCTGCCCTGGTTTGACCGATCAAAGGATAAAATGATACGGTTTCAAAAGTTAGGGGCAACCAAGAGTGGTTTTAGACTTTAGGGACCAATTTGTCTCAAACACGAAAGTTGAGGGGTCAAAGCGACACAATTAGGTTGTTGAAAGGTAGTATATATATACACACGTAGAGATATACATGTTCACAAATCCAATTTACACAAAATAAATTTACATGATAAACCAATCGAAAATAATAATTAAGATCGACTAAGTTGCAACCACCAACATAGAAGCATCTATTATAGTAAAAATATGCACTTAATAACAAGCACTTTAAAATTTCCACCATGACAATACCTTTTTCTATAAGAATATATTGTGGAAAACATGTGAAGTGTGTTGGAGAAAAGATAAAAAATAGCATGTGCGATCCAACCGAGCACGGGCAAGGATAACCTAGCTGGATCCGTTTGAATTTAACAATGCATTTTACCAACTGATGACTCATTTTTTTAAAAGAACAATTATGGTAGAAAAACACAATGATATGAAAATTGCTTGCGCGATCTACTCAAGTGCAGGCCCTACAATATCACCAAAGTATTATGCTACTGTACAAACAGACGAGACAGTCATCGATGTAAAAAGAAGAGATTGTAAAAATATAAGAAAAATTAGAGAAAGTATAAAAATCAAACGAACAAGACGAATGATCAAAGACTTGTGCAAAATAAAAAACATAAAAAAACCGAGATATAGTACAACCCAGTGCAAGCAATCGCTAGGATGAAATAAAAAAGAAACACAACCCAAAGCATCACCAAAGTAGCATGTGAAATGTACTGAACACATGAACAGACGGGACGCTCGTCAGTGTAATCACTAATCACGCCGTCAACCTTGTTTTGTCCTGACTCCTGACCTTGTTGAGGTGGAAAAAGTCAACGGCCACCACCACGCTGCCGTCCATCCTCTTCGCCACGAACCTCTCCACCAGCACGGACCCCCCGCCTCCGGCCGCTACCTTCCCGGCGACCTCCTCCTCGTCGACCCACCCGCCCCTGTACTCCTCCCACCGCATCCTCTCCCACACGCCCGCGCACACCCCGACCCTCTGCCCCGCCGCCGCTCGGAACCACACGTACCCGTCGCCGGCCTGCTGCGGCCTCGCCGCTTCTTGCTTCGCCTCCACGCTCCCGCCGATGAGCACCCTCTTGCTCGCCATGGCGTCGCCGCGCACCGGCTCCCAGCGCTGCTCGAGCGACACCTCGTAGAACGCGGCGCGGTCCATCTGCTCCGACGGGGCGACGCCGTCCTCCTTGACGAGGTAGAAGGGGCAGTACCACTTGCCCACGGCCGTCGCCGTCATCGCCGCCGGGAAGGCGTCGCCGAGGAGGTTCACGCTGGCGAATTGGCGCGACCGGAGCGCGGTGTTGAGCCCCGGCGCGTCGCCGAGGTCGAAGTTGTCGGGCTTGGTGGCGTACACGCGCCAGTACTTCTTGCGGTAGAGGAAGTAGGGGAAGCCGTCGGCGGCGACGGCCCTCGCCGTGAACCGCCCCCGGCGGCGCTGCACGATCTCGATCTGCTGGTAGACGTCGGCGGGGTCGAACGGCCGCGGCTTGACGTCGCTGATGCAGCGGCAGAAGCAGCACGTGGCCATGTCCTCCTCGCGGGAGCACGCCCTGACGAGGCCCCTGCGCTTGCCCGTGGCGATGACGGCGTAGTAGCGGTTGGAGGAGAGCGGCTGGTCGGGGACGGGGACGAAGACGACGGCGTCGGAGTGGGTGGTGCTGCTCTCGCCGTGCTGCTCCGTGTAGCGCACCGTGAGCACGCGGTTCTGCGGGAACGGGAGGTCGCGCACGCGCGACCCGCCGCAGGTGCCCCAGCAGCACGTCTCGTCGTCGTCGTCGCCGGCGCCAGCACCCTTCACGACGAGGTAGCCCGTGTTGCGGCCCTCCGGCGGCGGCAGCGACGCCGCGTCCGGGTTGCTCTGGAAGAGGGAGAGTGGCTTGGTCGCGTACATGGCTGATGGATGGCTCGATGAGTCGATGTGTCTGACTTACCAATCTGCGTATATATATATATAGCGCTTAGTGTTTACTTAGACACGAACAATTGACGTGCATTTATATTTGAGATGGTAGGGTAGACTCGTTGGCACGTAGCACATCGAAGCAATGACAAATTTCGCGAGAAATTGTTTTTGCATAACGTGATACTGACATATGAGAAGAAAACAAAGTCGCGATTTTGTTCTCTGGACTAGCCTGCACCAAGCAAGCGCGTCTTTGACCCGACTAGTCGCAGCTCGCGACTCGCACGTAGTCATTGAGTACGTGCCATCGATAAATGATTGTCCATTCAAGTGCACATGCTTCTTAAAAATTCAAATGTCTTCCCGATGCTAATTAGCTTAGATATCTTAATTTCATAAGCGTGTATACTATCTCTCCAAGTCACAGTTTCGCAATTTGGGCTATTTATACCATTTTTATATTTGAATCTATATGTATTATTTTACCTTGAAAGTTTTCTTACTTGAATATTTTTATTGTATAAATAGGTTACGGTAGTAGTTAGGGTTTAAAGTTGTATTTTTAAAACTATCCTGATGTTTAAAATAACATATTTTTTTTATATCCAAAAGTCCTTTAGAGAGTTTCTCTAGGGATGCAAAAGGGTCGGCCCTACGGGCACCCTAGTACATTTGATATGAACTAAAAACTCAATATCTAGTCCACTTTTCCAATTTTCTATACAAACAAATGAACTAGAGAGGATAAAAGAGTACCCTTGGGTCAGTTCTTTTGCATCCCTAGCTTTCTCGGTGGCCAAGTATTGCACGTACCTCCTTCCATGAAAATTAATTCGACGACGCAGCCATGATGAATCACATAGCACAAATTGAATTATCTGATTCAGTCCTCCAGTTGATCTTAGGATAATAGTCTTACTTCTAGTACATTAATCTATAGGAAAGAATAATTAATAGATCCAATGATTTGTGTAGCACGATATTTAATAAAAATGACAAGACACTTTGTAGATCTCAATGAAAATGTACTAAGAGCATGGCTAGCAAGTTTCTTAAAAGGGTCCCTAGAACACTATTACAGACAACCTTAGTCTTTATAATATTTTAGCAGGGTCTCTATCTCAAACTCTCGGTCTCTAAATTTAGTGACTCTCTTTAGATAGAGAATCTATATCTTTTCAAGGATAGAGATTCTGCTGGAGAGGATGAAAATATAAAAAACAAATAGTGATTTAGAGAAGGGATATAGAAAACAAAATACTCCCTCTGTTTTTTTTTGTTTGACGCTTTTGACTTTTGGACACAACTTTGACCATTCGTCTTATTCAAAATGATATTTACATAAAAATGTTTAAAGTACTTTTGTTGATAAAACAAATCACTATAAAATAAATGATATTTACATAAATTTTTTGAATAAGACGAATGGTCAAATGCGTGTCCAAAAGTCAAAAGCGTCAAATAAAAAGGAACGGAGGGAGTATAAGAATCCTGCTATCGATGCTTTAAAGGAGCTCGAAGTCTCTACCTCCTGTCCATTTTTTCCTTTCTCTTGGAGCTTTATATATGGTGTTCTCAAAGTGTCTTGAACAAGGAATGTAGCCTTCTGGATAGATATGCGTCTCATTTTCTTTGGTCAAAAAGAGGTCCGCAATTAAGTATTACTCCTGTCACTTGTTCTTGTTGTCATGGCGGGTAGGTCTGAAAAAATAGCTCGCGGCTCGAAGGTTCTACCGAGCTCGAGCCGAGCCCACTTTTGAGGTTCGGTAAAATAGCGAGCCGAGCCACTCGTTGGAATCTTTTGAACACGAAAACGCCTTTGGTCCGGCTCGGCTCGAACAGGCTCGGCTCGGAGGTGCTACCGGGTTGAGGCTCACTAGTTTTTGACCGAGCTCGGCCGAGCCAGGCTCGGCTCGTTTCCACTCCTAATGGCGGGGTATTTTGCATGGTTGTGCATTTTCTTCCTACGTGCCAAGTGTTGATCAATTGTGCAGCGTCGTTCTGATAGCTTGGGCACATTGTCATGGGCTTTGTCCGTGGGTTTTGCTAAAGCTCTCTGATTATACACTGAGGAGGTAACCCTCTTATATGGGTTTTCCATCTTGTTCAGAGATTGATTTTACGTTGGTTTTCTGGGTTGTCTAGTACTCGGAACTTCACAACACATCTTTGAGATCAAACCTAGCACTCTCTTTATTCCTTTTTTAATTTTATAAGTTTATTTATATAAAATAACATGACACATAAAATCCAAAACATCATAACACATTATGGCCTCATAACACACAGCATGCCACACTATCACGTTTTTAGATAGAGAATGGAATATTGTTCCAATGTTTTTTAAGAGGTTACAAATAAGACACACACAAACTCATCCCATCACACACATACAACACACGTGTGTCTGAACATACGTTAAAACTATAAAGTAACATCAAAGACACACAATATGTGCATATTCATTAGGAATAAATTTTGAATAAGCGTATTTATTCTCGTTAGCAGAACGCTGGATACGAATTGATTATGAACAAATGTGATCTCAAGCCATCTGTGTCTGGACCTTGTTGAGGTGCACGAAGTCAAAGGCCACCGCCATGCTTTCGTCCATCTCTAATTCACCACGAACCTCTCCACCACCGACCATCCTCCGACGGCCATATCTGCCCTCTCTGTATGGTCTACCATTTCTTCAATTATGTTCTCCGTTGTTTCATTCCCTCCTCCCTATCTTGACCCAGCATGTCGATTGAACTCAGTCCGAGCAAACACACTAAAAGAAAATCGCGTTCAATCGCAATGTCCACATAACGCCTCCAATTTTGTGTAGACATTATCGATATCAAATCCCAATAATATTTTTTCGTAGCATGACTAACCACAACACTAACCCTTATCACATATTTTTCCAAGTTTAGTCTAAGGGCCCGCAATAACCATTTTTTCAACTCCCGAACGTGCTCATTTTCGGCATAGATATCCCTAGTGTGACTGATTGAAAATTGGAAGAATTACTCCGGTTTCACCATACAAAATCTATTTCCCCCCATAAATTATTTGGAAACAGAACTTATCTTACATTATACATGCTCACAAAAAAGACCCAAATATTATTTCAACGTAACCAATGTAACCAATATATGTAGCGTTAAAATAAATCATGACATCATGTATATGCAAAAAGTCTGAACACTACTATCTACAAGTAACTTACATATATCTATCTTAGATCTAAGTTATAAATTTTACTACAAATATACTATATCCCCGATTTACCCTATAAATCACGCTAATACTAACTGGTGTCACTAAACATTACACAAGTTTACCACTAACAATATTGTCACTAAACATTACACAAGTTTACCACTAACAATACTAACGTACTCCTCTACCTATCACCTAACTACACATTATTTAACTAACCTAGATTAAGTTTATTTCTAACTACATTACCGATTTTCATAGATAGCCTATCTTGTTTTCATATTTTATAAATATAGTGCCAAAAGAAATTACCTCGCAGACCGCAGAGACAACCATCCTCCTTCCTCTTCTCTCCCTCTCTCTTCTTCTCTTCCCCCCTCTCTTCCTTTCTCCCTTCTCTCTCTTCTCACTCGGTTGGACGCTCAAATGAGCCCCACAGTCTCTGGCAGGCAGCGGCGCGTGCGGTTATATATTTAGGCAAATCCCGTCATTTCATCTGGTGGTTATTCATGCCCTCAAAACCCGTTGTTTTGTTTGGAAGATTTTTCCTAGGACGAATCCAGCCGTAACATTTGGCATGACATTTGACAGGCAAAGGAAACCCGCAATTTCTTTCGTCGGGACATGCCTGCCATGCGGCCCTAACCATTGTGACTATATATCTTGCCAATATATTTGACAGGAATTAAAAATAGCCGGCTTTTGTTATATCGGCGGGACATATAGCCAGCCAATTAGTAGGTGGAATGATGTTATTTATTTAATATTAATAAACAAACATTTGTACATTTAAATTGGAAAATTTTCAAATATATTAAAAAATCCAAGGGCATCGAAACGAACCCAGACGTCTTTCATTTTCCTCTGTTGAAGCCGAACGAGCGCAGAGCCTTGCCACTTCCCGTTCCAGGCCTAGACGCGCCTTGCTTCTTCCCCTCCTGCCCACCTCAGCGAAGAATTCATGTCACGAGTCACGCTCGCGCGTTGTCGCCGTCATCGTCATCGTCCTCCTCCTCCTCCTCCTCCTCCGCACTTCTGGACTAGCGCGGAGTGAGCATACATTCCATCGGAGCTTTGCTTGGATTGGTTTCTTCTCTCACCGGTAATGAAGCCCTAGCTTGCTCCCATGGTGGTTCTGCTGTTTTGGCCTGGGGGATCATCTCTCCTCAATCCAATCCATTCTGCATTTTGCGGATTCGCTTGCTGCGTGTTGGGGTACTGGATCACAACCAGTGGCGAACACAGAAATTTTCAGGAGCATGGGCAAAAACTAAATACGTGATCCTAAAAAAATTAAAAAATTTAACTTTCTAACCAAAATATTTCATTTTTAACATTTTAATGTATACATCATCTGAACTTAAAGGTAAGCTCAAATTACACAAAATGGTTGCAATAGAAGGTTTATGAAATGAAAATATAGCTATCTATATTTGTTAAAAAGATATTGTAATGTTATGAGATAATATGCAATGTATAATTTATGTCTTTGTAAACTTAAAAGTAAGCTTTAATTGGACATAATGATTAATACAGGATCTCCAATAATATAAAGGGGAATGTTCTATTTATATATACTATTACAATGTTATTATGATGTAACATGTGTTAAAATCTACACCATATAGCATAAATCTATAATCATCTATAGATATTTTCAATTTAGATCTTTCTACCTAATTATCTAATATCTAGACAATTTTTTACTTATCCATGAAAAATAATATTTATGATAAAAAGAGCTTCTAGATGTTCTAATACTTTGATGCGAAACATTTTCTATCGTCTTTATATATATTATTCATATTATAAAATTATAAACTTTTAATAGAATTTTGTAAAATACGTTTTGCTAATTCTTGTCACTTTCATACTTTATATTAGTTTTTTAATTGGGGTCCGGTCATATTATTATTTTATTTTAGATTATTCCATATCCATCTACTTTTCATACGTGACTTTTTTTATTTTCAATAAAAATAAAACTTCACGAATGATCATAATTTATAACGTGCTGATGAAACATGCTTATTATGTTCACTGTATAAGATATAAAGATAATTAAAGAAAAATGATAAGATGGTGGCCACACTTATAACAAGCATCTCTAGCATATATAAATCGTTTACCCATATGAAGTTGTGAGGTTAGACACATGTAAATCAAAATATGAAGTTATGCAGTGAGTACGTTGTCGATTGCGAACGTGGATATGCTCAGACTTAGCCTGAGCAAAACATTGAATAACATAGATGGCCTAGTCCTCTTCTTGTCCATGGGAGTTAACAAATGGGTTCTTTTTGTCCATAGGGTTAACAAATGGGTTGATTATGATTGATAGGGTAGTAGGCCATACTATACTTTATTCTAATTTTTTTTGGATATGGGTAGAAAAAAATCGAGTTCGACACGGAGACAGTAAAAAAATGCAACGCAAATTAGCATATACATCTGCATCGACATTTCTAAATGTCAGCAAGAATTTTAGGCATTCAAACTTATCAATAACAGAACATAACATTATGATTGTGAGTACTTCAAAAGAAACAATGTTTTGCGAACAAAGGTGACTTGACACCGGCATGGACAGGAGGTGGTAGGCGGCGCATGGAGGGTCAGCGCTCGGCGAAGGAGCCGCGTGGGCGACGACGAAGGGGCAATGCACAGAGGCGGTGAGCAGCGTGTGAAGTCGACGGCGGAGGGGTGGTGCATGGAGGCGGCGGGGTAGGGATAGAAGGTGGTAGGTGACGCACGGAGGGGCGACGCTCGCGAAGTGGCGGCGTGGGCGACGACGAAGGGACGATACACAGAGGGCGGCACGAGCGACAGTGGATGGGCGGTGGGGCGCGCACAAAGGGGAGACGGCAGGGCGATGGGCGGGGAATGGCTGGGCATGAGACAGGTGTCCTTTACGGATAAGGCTGTGGGTACTTAGTTTCTTAAAATATCTTATGTGTCTGTACCCGACCGATCAACCGGATATTTGGCCGAATATTTATCCGACCTGTGCCCGAATATATACTACAATCCGATACTACATGTACCCGACGTCAAAGTCTTCCTCCTCAAATCCGATTTTCCGACAAAATCCTTGTTTGTTTCAGATTAATGTAGAGTTGCGTTTTACTGTAGCAAATTTATGACCCTCTTAAAATACGTTTTACCGAGTTCAAAAAATTATGAAAAATATATTTTACAAACTTTAAGAAATACTATTTAAAACCCCACAAGAATGACTACAAAACATTACATCATTTGGCTTATAAAAAATAACAAATTTTCATTTAATTTAAATTAATCTGAAACAAACAAGGCCAAAATCTAAACCGGAACCGAAGGGCTGTCTCGGCGATTTCTCTCCTGAGATGGCTGAGGCGCTGGCGGTCCGAAGGGCTCTGTCCCTGGCGGTCGAGGAGGGCTTCAACAATATCATCCTGGCTACGGACTGCTTATCAGTTGTCCTCAGGCTGAATTCCAGTACCAAGGACCGATCTCATGTTGCTGTTGTGATTGAGGATATTAAGTACTTAGCTTCCCTGTTTTTAGTTTGTTCATTTCAGCATGTTAAGCGCCTCTGTAATGTTGCGGCTCATACTTTGGTCCGTTCTGCTGAACGGTCTTGTGCTCTTATTCGTCATGTAACCCCGGAGTGTATCCGGGAGGTACTCTGTAACATCTTAGTTGATCTATGCTATGCTGCAACTTTCTCAAAAAGAAATCTAAACCGGAACCGAATCGAACAAAGGTCGCTGCCTGACTCCTGGAGGGCTGGTTCGCTGCTCCGCCCTGCTCGTGCTTCGCCTCCGCCTCCGCCTCCGCTCACGGCCACGCGTGCGACCGCGGCAGGCCGGCGTCTAGCCGCCGCTCCCCTCTCGAGACCGCTGCGCTGCCTTCTCCTGCGGTTCTCTCCTTCCCCAGCCTCATCTCCCTTCCTCCCTCTCTCTTTGGTACGTTTTCCCCTAATTTTGGACTTGAAACCTACATTGTTGATGATACTTGGCATCCGCGGGAGCCCGGGCAGTTGCCTTCCCTACCCACGGGGGAGGGCGCGGGCGGCCAGCCGGCCAGGGGCAGAGGCGAGGCCCCGTGGTCGGCGGCGAACTCCATGCGGCGCGGCCAGACCTAGCTCTCGGGTAGTGGCGGAACCATCGGAGAAGCCAGGGGCACAGGCAAAAATAAAATGAGGAAAGCGGGCGTCCTTTTGCAAAATGATCACAGGATGCGATTTGGGCGCTAGATCTCGATCCAATGGCTGGGAACGCTTGGTTGCAGGGGTGCACCTGAAGCCTGGGTGCACTGGATACGTTCTGTAATAACTATGAACATATAAATGTTGTACAATTAATTATCCTACCGTGGGCCCCTTCTCCTTACATTTTAACGGTACGATAAATATTATACATGAAATGATTGGTTCAAACCCCGTACTTTCATTACAGATTATTTTAACAGCACGATAAATATTCAGTTAACTAACTGAAACTACTAAAAACCTGCACCTAAAAACGCATGAAGGTCATGATGAGTTTAATGTGTACCACAAATTTTAATATTTGCACCCCTCATTTGTTCTTTCTAATCCACTGCTCATTTTAGAAACCTTGTTGTTTTTAGAAATGCCATAATATAATAACGCATGCTCATGGCTGTTTAATAAAATGCATACCTTGTTAAAATTTATGCAACAAACACTCTTTTACTAGATTTTTTCCTCTACCACTCAACGTACCAACACCTGCATGCACATTCAGATGCAACATGTACTGAGAAAAATAAAAAACACGAGAGTCCCTCAATGAGAACAATGCGAAATCAAAACCAGCAGAGGCTTCACTGAGCACCAGAGCAATGAGATGTGTGTGCAGCGAGAAGAGTTGCTGAGCACCGAGCAGCACAAATGCGCAAGCGCAGGCACCAGGCAGCACAAATGATGTGCAGAGAACCGAGGACCACTCCTCCTTATATAGCCGAGCGTACGTAATTAAATCATCATAAGCATGTAATTTATTAATGGCTAATTACTTTTTTAATAAATTAAACGTATGTTTAACACATAATTGGGAGACATGAAATGACGTATATGACAAATGCGATGACAAGCCACCTACCAGCACTCGGCTTTTTCTGCATGCAGCCACCCACCGTTCATTCAGGCACACATTTTAATACATGCACGCACTTCAACGCAGAGGGATCTGAGGCGGGGGAATCCGAGGCATGGGCGGAGCCGAGGCGCGCGCAGCAGCGGCCGCGTGTGCAGGCGAGCCACGCTTCCTACGCGTGGGGTGACAGAAACGAGCTCATTTCTGTAAATCCCGAGATATGTGCCTTGTACATTTGAGCTTAACGTAGCGTAGCGTAGCGTTTCAGCAAAATTTAAAAGTATTTAAAGAGAGGTTTAAATATTATAAAAAAATAATTTAAAAATATTTTTAGGATCTTTAAAAGGAGTATTAAAAACCCGAGAAAAATCAATACAAATTACTAAGGCAAATAGGCTATGTAAAAAAGATAAATTTTACAGAAACGTTACACTACGCTACACTAAGCTGAAATGTATAAGGCCATGCTGTATACTTTTACAATTTGTATTTACATGTATATTATTTAACCAATTTTTCCCTGCCTGCCTCCTGGAGGGCTGGTTCGCTGCTCCGCCCTGCTCCTGCTCCGCCTCCGCCTCCGCCTCCGCTCACGGCCACGCGTGCGACCGCGGCAGGCCGGCGTCTAGCCGCCGCTCCCCTCTCGAGACCGCTGCGCTGCCTTCTCCTGCGGTTCTGTCCTTCCCCAGCCTCATCTCCCTTCCTCCTCTCTTTGGTACGTTTTCCCCTAATTTTGGATTTGAAACCTACATTGTTGATGATACTTGGCATCCGTGGGAGCCCGGGCAGTTGCCCTCCCTGCCCGGGCGGTGGATCCGCCACTGATCGCCACTGATTGCAGCTTAATTTCGCCAACTTGTTCGTGGGGGGTTTGATGCCCACGTCAGGTCCAGCCCTGAGCTCGCTGATCAGCATCATCTGGTTTCGCAATGCTGCAATGGACGGGCGGCTCGAGGAGGAAGGTGTACACCGTGAGTTTCTCCATCTCCGCCTTTACCCTGTGCTCTACCCTGCTTGATTCGAGAATTTAGCTTGATAATTGGATTGTTTTGTACCGCCACATGATTTGCTGGTTGGTTTTGTGGGAAGAGCAATCATTGCATGCATGTTTGGCATTGAAGTTTTGTTATGTTCAAAATTTTAAAATCGGACGTTTGGTTGGCTTCTGAGAGCAGTAAGCACTGACGTTTGGTTATGTTTGGAAATCGGACTTTCTGCGTGTTGGCCTGAAATGATCAGACCAGGAAATCAACTCAGAGCAGGTAACTTTGTTGGCCTCACCACCAATCTCAAGTCGTAAAGTTTATGCTGCTGTGGACAGCCACTGTTCTCTTCTGTGGATGTAATTGGTTTTTGATGATTGGACATATCTCTGTGCAGGCAGAGGCAGTACTTCGAACAAAAGAAAAGACAGCAGCAGAGGCCAGGGCTAGAGAATCAGATTGGTATTAATTCTATTGAAGGCACAGGCAGTCAAGCTAATCCTTGTCAGGCTCCTCGGTCGCTTGATATTCTCAGCCTGAACAATTTGGCAACTTCAATCAGTCATCCCAATGGCTCTGAAAGTCAGTTTTTCTACATTTCTTTCAGTCTTAATAATGCATTTTCTGTACATGAAGTATTCATGATTACTCCATTTTGCTATTCTAGCACCTTTGGAATTTCTTATAAAGTAAATAGACTAATGGCACTCTACAAGTACATTGGAATGTTATGCCTTAGGAGCTTAGGGACTGGAAAATATGGGATATATGTGAACCCAACAATCAATGGATCTGATTTTGTTGTTGGGTAGAATTTAGAGCACAATGTTCTTGTAGCCGCATATGATAATTAGTGAGAGTTTCCTGGGCTGCACTGTTAATAAATCATTACTGGAATTTATTTAGCAGATATAGATTTGACCATGCACTTTCTGTGCTTTGCACAGGGGCTTTTCGGCATTGCATCAGTAATGTTGCATGTTTCATCTTGAACTTGAATGTTTGTGCTTTTAACCTCTCATTTTTCTTGGTGTGATCGATTCTCTATTATACCAGATGCAGAAGGTGTTGTTTCACAAGTGGATTGCACTTCTTTGAATGTTTCCCCTAGAGAGGCACTAAAGAACATCACTTCTTTATGTGATAGCAACAAGAAGGAAGCAAGTAAGAGTGTAGCCTCCTTGTCATCTTCTTAACTATTTTATTTTACCATTGTACCATAGATACACTGAAAATGTCATATGCATTCACAAAATGCACATCTTAGGTAGTAGGCTTATTTGATCTTCTCTTCAGTATCCACCTGTCAAAAGACGAATGTCAAATGCTATTATCTGATGGATCTTGTATGCCTTTTGGAAAAAGTTGTTTTATCATTTTTTTTTCTGCTTTTCTGCAGATTCGCAGCCAAGGTCAGTATTACCATGCAGAATGATAAGAGTGTGCCTTGTTAATTGGACTTGTAATGTGAGATCAGCTTTGTAAATTATAGTGTGGTCTAGTTATGTGAGATCAGTCTTGTAACTTGGCAGATTGCCACCATTCTTTGATCATCAAGATGTTGCACCTGCTGTTAACCCTCATGAAGATTCATTCGGTTGCAAAATATCCCCATCTAAAAACAACAGTGCCGAGAAACGGAAACAAAATGTGCAACTCAACAGTGGTATGTTTTCTTCTCTACTACCAAAGAAATAATCAATTACTTCTAATTGCCCTTCTGATTAAATTATTGTTTAAGTATGCGCATTGTAACTATCTGAAAAAAGGAAAATTGTTAAGGTCATTTATAGCCATAATAGAGGTGTTAATTTGCTGACAAATTGTTTCTTGTAACCAAAGGCAATACTTGTATTTTCTAGATGTGGATCTGTTTACATGAAACATTGGTTTATAACCTAAGCTGTACTGATGAGATTTATCCTTTGTTATACATTATTAAAATTGTAAGTTGACTAATCATCTGTCCTTGCAGAAATTTCACTTATTGATTTGGTCAGTGATGAGGGACCAAAAAATAAATCTACTGCAAGGCCTACCCGTGAAGCTCATGTTTCATTTTCTGTCAAAGGTGAATATTTCAAGAAGTGTATAGTTTTAATGAAACGGCAGAGCTCCTGCCCCGTTCGTTTTAAAAAGAACATTTAGTGCGTAATTATATTTTTATCTAGATTTTGAAACAATCTTAATTTGGTTAAAATCCTTACTGGCTCGTTGTTTATAATATGTAAAATAATGTTGTCATGGGCTTTTTCTCGAGTTGATTATGATTAGGAACAAAGTTTGCAACTGTTGGGAATAACAGATTAATAGTGACCAGAAGTTACCTGTGCTAACTGGGTGGAATGTTATGCATACTTGCAGTTCACTTTACAACAATAAAGTGTTGGCTGGCATATCATTTGTGGTTGCTGCATTACTATATATATTTTGCACACGTGCACCTAAAACATTCATGTGTTGATATTTGTTTCCTCCAGGTTTTAGCGGTGACTAGGTGCTAGTCGGATGGCAGACTAGTGCCTACCACCTTGGTGAATACTTGGCTTTTGTGATCACAAATACATTTTTACAGCTTACATGATCGAGAATATATTTCACTACATCATGATGGATATGTGATGTGTGGCTGTTATTAATTTATTGTCCTTGATGAAGCTAGTCCATTGCCTGTGCTTCATTGACACCATACAAATTTGTTTATTAGGCATCTGTGTGTTTCCATTTTCAGGCCTTGGCTATGTCAAGATGGAAACTCCTCCCCAATCACCAAGATCCATCAAAAGGTTGTCTCATATGAATGACTATTTCAGCTATATTTTTAATTTAGGTGTCATTTTTTCGCCTTATCTTAAGTTATCTTAACACATTAGTGTAAATAAGTTTAAATAATAAGGAGCCTTTTTTATTTTACACAAAATAGTAGTATTAACTCATGTATTTATTTATGGATGTTTCTTTTAGAAAAGTATATTGGATTTCCTCAAAACAAAATATCCAGGGTCTCATGTAATAGATAACAGTTGCAAATTTATTTACCTTTCATGAAAACATTCATATCCAGGGGCTCATGTGATAACTGTTGCAAATTTATTTACCTCGATGAACACTTCCTTTCATTAAATCAAATTATCTTAACAAGTATTTTGTATCGTCAAAATTTTTAATTCTTTAACATATGCCCGTGAGACCTAGAATAGGATAGGATTTGGTCCAAATGATCTAAGTTTTGCATCTTTTTGGTATAGATAGGCTAAGCAAAAGGGCTAAAAAGCTCCTTGCTTCACACACACAGCCATTTTTGAACCTTTCACACGGGTTCGGTGCTACATCCCTAACTATGTTGTAGCTACGTTGGTTTTGCAGGATTTTACCTTTGCCTCCAAAGGCCACACGGTACACTCGAAATAAAACAAGAAGATCTATCCCCTTTGATGCCACAAAGGAATTGGTGAGAATTTCAAATGTCTCATCCTGTCTTTGATATCAGATCCCAATCTTATATAAGATAGGCACAGCAGAATTTGAAAACAGGTATAGGGCATAGATATAATGTGATTGTTTGAAGGTGGATTCATTACCACCACTGAGAACTGGTTACCCCTACTTCATTCAATACTTGGTTTTCTTACCTCAGAATTCTGTAGTGAGCACAATTTCCACATACAGGCGATATGATATATGTTCTTCATCAGCTTATCAGTAGCTATATTTTTGTTTTTTCTTTGCTAGCTACATGTATTTTGTAAACTTCTTTATCATTTAAACAGGATTCCATAATAAATAATATGAATGTGCTGAAAGAGAGAAGACATTCAGAGAATATGGGTAGTTTTTTGGATGATATAGGCTACGAAAGGAGCAAACAGTATAATCTTCCACATTCATTTGAGAAGCATAATGGTAACATCTATTTTGAGGATGAAGACATGGTTTATGAACCTCAAGGTGAAAAAGGTTGGCAATGTAAGTTTTGATGTGTGATCTTATTACTGAGTTGATCACTCAAGTGTTGTGGCCTCAGATAATATTACATCTATGACTCATGGTTCTATTTTTTGCTCTGAGCAGCAAAGTGTGGTAGAGATGATGACCTTCCTCATGTAAATTCTGAGATATTGTGGAAGATAGAACCATTTAATACAGAGGGTCATTTTCCTACTTCAAGAGTGGAACAGTTTGGTTCAATTAACTATGGTTTTAAGGACAGATACTCTCCAGAACGAAGGTCAGTTCTCCATAATATTTAGGTTTTACTGTTAAATTCAATGGATAAAAATTCTTTTTCTTCTTGCAGACCTTCAACAAGAACTAGCACAAGATTTGAGACTTCAGGTTAGAATTATTTTTGTATATTTTTCTTTATTTCAATAAAACAGACAGAATTCTATGTTGTTGTCTTCTATTCTCCATTTGATTTCCTACTGGGTTTTATCCGGAAAAACGATACTAACTCATCTGTTCCTGTGGTATAGTACATAGCATTGGTAATATGTAGCTTGGTAAATTGCCTATCTGGTTTTACAATTTCTTTGACATTTTCTTACTCATCAACCACCTTGCATGGTTAAAAGTACACTTGAAAAAACTTTGTTCGTATTCATGTTATTTCTGCATTTCTATGATAGGAGATGGAGATGCTTTAATTTCTGATATACTCTCTTAGTTTCTCCTAATAAGTTTCAACCCCACCAGGAAGCTTGCATTGCATACTTGTCATACTGCTATAGTGCAGCTCCTTTCATATTGTGAGATTTTTCTGTTTCCTAATGGAACTTTTTCTTGAAGGAATTCCATCATCACATGACCTCTTTTCTGACCATTCATTGATGGACAGTGATGAGGATATGGTACATTTTGACTGGGAAAAGTAAGGACATCAGAGTCTCCTGGAAATTATATTAGCACAACAAATTCTGACCTTGTTATCATTCTGGCTAGGCACCCGGCAGTTAAGAAAATGTCCAACTCAAAGAGCTCTTTTGATCCTTCTGTTTGGTCTTTTGACATGGCAGATGATTCAGAAAAAAGGAGGAGCCCATTGAGGTAATAGAGGATTAAGTTCGATTGTTTTGTGTCACTGGGTTCAGTGCTTCTAAAAATGTCCTTATATCATGCAAAATTATTGGGAATTGTCATGCTGACCATTCCAAATTGCAGCGAAGAATCAAGCTCATCTGCTGCAGGTCAGTAACTTTCATTCTGTATTTTTGCTTTCGTTCTCTAGCATAAACTCTTTTGTGTTGATGATGTTATGCACATGTTTTCTTTTATCTTGATCTTCCTTTTTTTGGTTCAATTTCAAAGTAATGAAGGACAGATCCTGCAAGGAACCAATGATGAACAAGAAGGATCATTTCCATATAAGCCTGGACAAGTTAGATATTCCAAAAATGGATGCAGATCTGGATGGAATCTCGCTATTCAGCAATCCAGAGGAATACCATATAAGGACAACTGATCAGAAGAAATTTGAAACAGATTATTGGCCAGATAAGGCTATGGAGCAACAGAGTCCTCGAGAACCAAGCTGTCGTTTATCACTTGAAGATAAATTTGCTAATTTGGGTTCTCCTACTTCACATCTGAAGGGTGACACTGAACTAAACAACCCGTCAAGTCACACTGTAATACGTGAAGATAAACCTTTTAATTCCTGTCCAGATATGAGCATGCATGAAACTGTGAGTTCAACTGAAAGGAGACCTGCCTCAAAAGTTCCACCTGTTTTTCACATACCTGATAATTCCATTTTCGATGATGGCATTCACCTGGGGAATCCTGTTTCAGATATATTTGGCAATAAAGTTGAGCATACAAACCCTTTCTGTGCAGTGGACCTTCAGAGTGACATTGGTATGAGAAATTTCCTGGGACAGAAGGTAGACCAAAAGAAAGAAGATAATTTTGACACTTTTAAGAACCCAAATGCAGACGTATTTATTGCAAAGAAACCTGTGAGTTCTGTAAGCCAGACAATAGTTGGTCAATATAGCACGTGTTCTCAGGCATCTGGCAAGGATTTATTAAGGCAAGGCTTAAATGCAGGCATTAGTTTTCAGGAATCCAAAATAAATTCATTTTGGGAGGATGTCCATGCTAATGATGGCACATTTGAGGGAGATCTTGAGCTGAGTGGTCTGTTGGCAAGAAAAATTGGTGATGAGAATAAAGACAAGATTGAGAACCACAAGCCAGAAGCCAAGATATTGAAAGAAAGACCTCAACCTTCAGCAACTTGCAGGATTGAGATGAGTGAAACTGAAGCATGTTCTGGTTGCTCAGAAGTGACCAATTATCCTGGAGTGCAGAAGGATACATCAACAGCAGCAGTAACACAACTTCCTGCAAACTCAATTTGCCTCCAGGAAACCTTGGGAGAAATGTTCCAAGCTCACGATGAATGTGTAACAAAGGAAAAGATGTAAGAAATGTGCCTTCAACTAATACCTTTTCATAAATCGTTGTCTATTTCATAGATTTACATGGTATCTCTTTTATTCTCCATTACCAGAGAAGATCCTGGTGATAACTTCAAAGGTCCATTACATTTTACAAACAAGATCCATGATGTTGCAGATCATTTGTTCCCATCTCCTTTTGTTGGAGGTTTGTTGCCCATTTCACTGTAGCTCATCATTTCAGTCTATATAAAAAAAATATTTCTTTAGAGGCTTTTTCATCTATATTTATTTTATGTTTGCTAGAGGTTGGGATTGAGAAGAAGATAATAGCAAGCGTGTCACCAAACAACAGTGATGTTCAGTACCAAGTTATGCTTGAGCATCGGGTACTCCGTCGACTTTGTGTTCAGAAGATAGTGATAGATACACCAACGAAGGACAGGCTAGATAAGGTAGTTGAGAACCGGGCAAACCAGACAAGCTAGATATGCCTTCAAATGGTTATACATGCCTATAGGTTATTGGATCCTAAGGATAACCATCATGTGTTCTAAGGATATCCTTTTGTTCTGTTCTAGCTTTCCTCCAAAATATTCTGCTGACGTGCAAGTTTATTTGATGTATAATCTAGATGGCAATGCTCGCAAATGTCGTTGTCAAATATATTATCTTATGGATACCATACTTCTCTCTCTCTCTCTCTCTCTCTCTCTCGCTCTCTCGCTCTCTCTCTCTCTCAGCAGATTAGTTAGTTTATGGTATGTTTTCTTTAATACAAGACATGCACGGATGATATGATGGAAGATGGATCTCATGACCTTTCAAAAAAAAACATCTAAACAGTTACAAAATAGGAATAGGATAATTCTTTGTATAAGTGACTTTGGTGTGTTGATGTAAATAGAACTAAAATGTAATGAAGTGTGTTCAGCACATTCTTTTAGCCTGTTCAAATTGTGCTGTACGGTGCCGTTCTCTATATTTGGCTGTAATTTGAAATTTTGTTTCGCGGTTTTTTTAATGATTTCAGAGGGGAGGCTTATCTGGTGTCCTATTGTTTGTTAATCTGTTGTTTCCGTAGCTACAAGGATTTTGAGAGCCATCCAATTGTGCAACAGGAACTGTGCCAGGCCTTTCAAGTCTGAACTTAAAACACTCAACAATAATCCCCATTGTGCCATGGCATTAAGTTAGTTTTCAGGACATAATTCAGATTACACTGAACATGAGGCTAAAGTTGCTAGCACGGCTTTGTTCCCTGACGAATGTCTCCCGCGCACGCTCTCAATCATCTATAATCTATAATATAAACATAAATCAAATCAGGCCGCATCAAATCAGGCCGCATGTAAGCACGAACCCTTCCTAATCCTAGCTCCTAGCTAGTCTCCACTTGCTCGGGAGCCAATTCAAGCTAGTCGTCTCCGGCAGCCACTCGCAGAGAGGAGGCGATCCCACGAGCTGGAGAAAACTCTTTGCTAAGAAGCATCTCCATGACGTGCACTGATACCAATCCTGCAAGAATTAAGATACATCGCACACGGCAAAGTTGAGTTAAGATCAAAGGATTTAATCAAGTTTACGGTGCTCAGGACACAATTCAGATTACACTGAACATGAGGATAAAGTTGCTAGCACGGCTTTGTTCCCCGACGAATGTCTCCCATGCACGTCCTTAATCATCTATAATCTATAATATAAACATAAATCAAATCAGGCGCATGTAAGCACGAACCCTTCCTAATCCTAGCTCCTAGCTAGTCTCCACTTGCTCGGGAGCCAATTCAAGCTAGCCATCTCCGGCAGCCACTCGCAGAGAGGAGGCGATCCCACGAGCTGGAGAAAACTCTCTGCTAAGAAGCATCTCCATGACGTGCACTGATACCAATCCTGCAAGAATCAAGATACATCGCACACGGCAAAGTTGAGTTAAGATCGAAGGATTTAATCAAGGGAAAATTAATTATATGCCACTCCAAAGAGTGGCAATTGATAATATGCCACTCCAAAGAGTGTTATTGATAATATGCCACATCAAAGGATTACTCATTGATAATATGCCATCGATAAATTTCAAGTTCAAATTCATCGTATATTGAATGTTACAAATTTCAAGTTCAAATTCATCGTATATTGGATGTTACAAAAAGATTAAATTGTATCAATTTTGAACTCGTCGAACCATTAGTTTTTTTCTTTTTTATAACTTTTAATGTAAAATGAATTTTGCTTTAAAACTTGTAGAGTAAACATTGAAGTATATTTACAAATTTTTTCAGATTTTTAAAATTTTTAATAGTTCGGTTACACGGCGGTTGCAGCGTAAGCTTGATTGTGCATCATAAGTTCCCAAAAATCAAATGTAAATGTTGCGACTAACCGCAGATAGCATCGTGCATTCGTGCGTGTTGTGTTCTTCGTAAACTTGTGTCGTTCTTGTCAGATTGTCCGTACATCTTACCAATGTAAAAACGGAGGACAGAATCAGAGATGCAGTGATGTACCGTGAGACGAAGCGCAGCTATGGAAGCGACGGCGACGGCGACCACGGCGGCGACGAGCAGCAACGACCTCGCCTTCGCCGGCCGTACCCTGCCACCTTGGGCCGGCCGCATTGGCGCTCGATTCTGCAGCCACGCCACACGCGTACGCGCAAACAGCAAGAACAAGAATCACACACGAAGTAGAACACCGATGGAGCAATCGGAGATTCGGAGACTCTAACCTAGGCCAAAACCACGAGAGAGAGGGGATTACCTGAGACTGGGAGTGAGATCCTGACCTGGCGGCGCGCCCCGTCGGCTTCTTGCGGCGCCAAATGGAGGGGACCCGCGGCGCCCGCGGCCACATTCTCCGCAGGAGGCAGAGAGCCTTGCCGGCGCGCGGATCCTTGGGCTCCGTCGACGCGGGCGCGCGGCCGCACTGCGAGGTGACGGCGAGGCGGAGGCGGCGGCGGAGGAGGAGGAAGGAGAGGCGCTCCCCTCCGTGGCCCCACCCGGGGAGGACGTTCTCCGCGGCGGCCTGGATCTCCAGCCCACCCCGGTATCTCAGGCACAGCGTGAGCGACCATGCCGGCGGCGGCGGCGACGCCATTCGGTGCTTGAAGTCGGAGAGCGTGGGTTGCTTTTTACCAGGACAAAGGTGTGTTTGGTTGCGACTTGTGAGCCAATTATACACTGCATAAAAACTTGTAAAAATTACTGTATCTCAAAGAAACTTACAAATGGTTGGCAACTCGGCAAAAGTATCGACATGTTTTAAAATTTTTAGGCAATTAAAACAACAAAAGTTGGAAGCGTGAGACTGATTTTTTTAAGTAACTGCCATTTATTCAAAGTGAATGAGGTAGAAATACAAAAAGGCGTAAATATTACAAAATAGATTGTGTCAGGATAACAAAAGTTACTCCATTCCGCTTCCATGTCAGAAGGTCGTCCAAAAGGAGGTCGAGGAACACCTTTGGTTAGATGTTGTTAAAGGTTTTGGCATTTTGCTTGAGCCACAGGTTTTAGAGGGTCCTATGGGCGGCGGAGCCTACTGCCATGCAAGAGTGGGGAGGTAGCGATCCGGCTCCTCTGCCTTTGCGCTTGAAAAGACACCATGCCGTTTGACTTAGCGAGCAAACGCACGGGCCACGCCGAGGAGCGCTCCCTCTCGAGCGCAGGCTGGCGAGCGTAGTCCATGAAACCAGCAAGGCCCACGAAGCCGGCAAAGCCCATCAAAGCATTATGATTTGTTGATTTCAGCTTATTGCCGTTGAAGCAATGCGATCCGACAGGCTAGATATACATGGCAGTTCACAGATTTAAAACGATGCATTCCTCACGTCAATCCCCCCCCAAAAAAAAATATAAGTCATGTTTAAAGTGTCTTTAGTGATAAAACAAATCACAACAAAAATAAATTATGTCAAATATTTACGCCGGTAGCACCTTTTTTCATAGGATCATTTTTATCAGTGTCATTATAAAGTTATCTTTCTTCAGATTTGCCATTTTAAAGTTGATATTGTTTTACATGTCATTCTTTTATGGTATATCTAGCGAGCTCTTTTACGGTACCTGTGAAAAAAAATACTACCATGATAGTATATTTTAGATCCGATCGTTCATTTTTATGCCTGAAGAATGTAAGTTCTTGTCGTATAACTTAGTATAATGTATGCTATACGAAGTTATTACGCTTTAAAAAATTTTCAATTAAAATGAATACAACATTTAATCTATTAATTTAATAGATTACTTATTTGTCTACATGTCTAATTATAGTCAACGTCAATTATACCCTTTTTTAAGATATACTCTCTCCGGTCATAAAAAGAAGTCATAGTAGGCTTTTGAACACATCTTTAACCATTCGTCTTATTCAAAAAATTATGTGAGTTATCATTTATTTTGTTGTGATTTGTTTTATTATCAAAAGTACTTTAATCATGACTTATGTTTATGTATGTTTGCACTAAATTTTTGAATAAGACAAATGGTCAAAGATGTGTGTAAAAATCGAAAGCGACTTCTTTTTATGACTGGAGGTAATACTATAATTGTAGTATAATATACTAATCTTGTAGTATAAAAAAGTTAAGACTGATTTAAGCCTTTAGATCGAAAGGATTGGACGCCTCATGTTACTCAGAGGGTATCGTAAAAGAACCTTATCTAGCCTGTTGGATTGCATCATGATGCTTCAATGACAATAAGCTGAAATCTCAAGTCATCAACAAATCATATCCTTCCAAAAAAAGCTCAAGTGAGCCATCAAGTAATATTTACTTTCTCATAACATGGGGATCAGCCTGCTCCTATCAAGCGCATCGCGTCGTTCGGCCCACAAGGGAGCTGTGCGCTCCTGGCCCATCCAATTCACTCGGCTTCTGCGCACATGAGGCTGGCTCTCCTGCTGTGCGCTCGCTCCACGTAAAAAGGCACCGTGCCTTTTGACGCCCGAAGGCAGAGGATCCGGATCGGGGGAGGTAGAGGTAGAGGTAGACGAATGTCCTCGGTTCACCCACTAACGAAGCTGCTTCGGTGAGTCCACCTAGTAGGATTGAGTGAGGCGAGGTGCTATTGGTCTGCAGCCCCTATAAAATTCTAGTGTTGAAAGTGCAATGTTTCCATGAGTAGGTGAAGTGTTTTCAGGCTCCTATGGCAGAGGGGGCAGAAGTATCCATTCATAATGTGTCGTCGGAGTAGGGTATCTGTGGTGAGCACCCAATGCTGTAGGAGCAACCAAACGAAGAATTTGCATTTGGATTGCACCCACGATTTACATATGAGGATGCGCATAGCGAAGGTAATCCGAGTCACGCACTGTGACTCGTAGGTTGATTTAACAGAAAAAACGTCATTTGGGGAGAACCTCCAGATTGCTTGGTTTCAACGTCAGGATTAGGTGAAAAGAGAATCTTGCCAATCAATGATAAAAATATGACCATAAGCCAAATTTGGTCAACCAACAATTGGTAAGGCAATTATTGATACAATTGGTTATAAACAAAATACAACTAATATGTCCTAAAGTTGTGGATAATATGACAAAGTTGGTGATTTTGATAGCTTTGGTCGCTTTAATTGATACTATGGCATTTTTCGAAAGTTTGTTCATTTTGTAGAGGTACAATATACTGTTGGTTTTAATGTTGTCTATAGAAAAAGTAGTGGTCCCTGAATTTTACTCTCACCCCATTTTCCCATTGTTGGTACCCGAATTGTAAAACTGAGTCAACTTAGTACTCAAACTATCAAAATTAAATTAAACGGATCATTTGATCGGTCAATATGATGGTTTTTAGGGCTTTTCGATGATGTAGTGTCTACATTATCTGTTTTCGCTTACATGTCAGGCTGTCAGCCATGTGGATGAGAAAAGAATAGAGGAAATTGACATGTTAAGCAAGGTCTAATGTGACTTTACTCATACATGTCACATGTAATGCATAACTTCCCATTACCTGGTAAAGACAACTAGTTCAGTTTTAACATTTCGATGACCGAGTTAACTAGGCTTTAGTTTTGGAGTTCTGAAACCAAAATGTGTGAGCAAGAAACTCCAAGGACCAAAAATCACTATCAACCATCTTTTGGGGCATATCATTAATTGGTGGGCAATATCATTAATTACCCTTGGCGCGTAATTGGTAGTGGGTAGGAACTGGTTGTCACAACCGTACGGCTAGACGTGACATACCAGTACCTTCGTAACTTTTTGACAATAAAGTGTGTCAATAAAGTGTGTGGTGAGACGACGTTAGACACATAGCTATGAAGAATGGTAGCATATTAAAAACACTATAACATAGGTTAACATCAATAAATCATAGGATAACAAAGGTCCACATCAACATAAATCATAACATACAAATATAGGTCCACACAATAGCAAATTAGTAACAAATAAGTCATCAATAGGGCAACGATACTATTATTTCTCAATATTCATCGCTTTACTCATCGGCAATATTAGAACCATTGATGTCTTCTCCATCACCACTTCAACATCATTGGTTGGAGGCTCACCAAGATCATCCATAAGCCTGACCTGGCGCGAGTCCACCCCGAATATGTTAAACACTAGCTCCTCTAGGAGGCAGGGCCATTGCTGGGTCAGGGCCACCAAGGCAACCGCCCTGGGCCCACGATTTTTGTGGGGTCCCGACCCAGCGCCCATGTAGACTACTACAGGGCTTGAGGGGCAAGACAGAAACGACAATGCTTCTCTCTGTGCAACGGTTGTGCGCTGACTGCTCGTCTTCTCCCCCATAATCTGCTCTTTCCTTCGCCAAAATCTATTCCCAATCCACTGATCTCATTTCCTAGGCCATTGATTTTGCATTGAATGGCATTTCCGTTGGTGATTTGGGGAGGAATTAGTGGGATAAGTACCACATCCTACAAGCTACAACTACAAATTCCCATCGTGTCGCTGTTGTTTCTCTAGCTGGGTCATCGACGACGCCCGTTTGGCCATCGACGACTCCCAGATTGAATTTCCCGAGTTTCAGTTTCATCCGTCGTACCTAGTCCAATGAAGTGTTTCATTTGGGGACTTAGTCGCTAGGAGCCGGTGGCTTGGTCGGATCCGGTCCGACGGGGCTAGATTTTTTTGGCCACCAAGGCAACCGCCCTGGGCCCACGATTTTTGTGGGGTCCCGACCCAGCGCCCATGTAGACTACTACAGGGCTTGAGGGGCAAGACAGAAACGACAATGCTTCTCTCTGTGCAACGGTTGTGCGCTGACTGCTCGTCTTCTCCCCCATAATCTGCTCTTTCCTTCGCCAAAATCTATTCCCAATCCACTGATCTCATTTCCTAGGCCATTGATTTTGCATTGAATGGCATTTCCGTTGGTGATTTGCGGAGGAATTAGTGGGATAAATACCACATCCTACAAGCTACAACTACAAATTCCCATCGTGTCGCTGTTGTTTCTCTAGCTGGGTCATCGACGACGCCCGTTTGGCCATCGACGACTCCCAGATTGAATTTCCCGAGTTTCAGTTTCATCCGTCGGACCTAGTCCGATGAAGTGTTTCATTTGGGGACTTAGTCGCTGGGAGCCGGTGGCTTGGTCTGATCCGGTCCGACGGTGGTCGGACCTAGTCCGACGGGGCTAGTTTTTTTTGCAACCCACTTAGTTTTGGCTATCTCTTTCTCCCTTGATGTCTCGGCTAGGGTTTTGTGCCATGTTTGTCGACTTGTGAACTCAGCGGGAACATTTGAACATTTAGGCGAGAAGTTTCGCACCCACAGAAAATATCTGGCTTTGAGACTTAGCGGCTACGAAACCCTGGATAGCTGTTACCCCAAAATACTCTCGAACCCTTGCCACTCCAGAAGCCCTTGGACTCAAACCGAACATCCCGGAACACTCTCGAAGTACTCAGAAATGTGTTCAGAAGGATCTACAACCGGAGATGATCTTCGCATGTGACGATGAGTTGGATGGGCCGGAAACAGACATGCACACAAGGAAAATAGAAGAACTAACAACTAAGGTACTTAGCCTTGAAGCAGTCGTCGGAGGCCTAGTTGACATCAATTACCAAAACATTAAGCCCCTGGGAGCTTGTGCTTTTAGTCGCTCGCCCCCTTGTTGTTACCGCCTTGCACGGCGCCAGCAGCCAGAGCACTGACGCACCGTCTTCTGCGGTTCCGTCGACCGCTAACCGCTGGACTCTCATGGCAGGGCCTCTCACAGTGGCATAGCCCCACCTGAGGTACCACGTTGCCCAGTCCCGTCTCTTTAGGACTTCTCTATATGTGTGATCTTCTAAATATTCTCCATCCATATTACTATGTTTTTCTTTTGATGTATCAAACATATTAGGCGTTACTTATATTTTTTTAAATTGATTTAAACCTAAGGAATAGGCTAGGATATAGGTCCCAATTTATGTTTGAGAAAAGTACATTATTGCCCCTTAAAGTTGTACAAAAGTCTCACTTAGCCCCCGGAACTTTGGAATTACTTTTTCGGCCCCCTAAAGTTGCTTCCGTACTTTTTGGAGCTCTTAAAGTTGCTTCCATTTGCACAGGGAGTGCCGCGTTGTGAATCCAACACCGTGGATTGATGATCTGGCCATGAGTTGGCACTGATATGGCTTAGAAGTTGGCCACGACATTCTGTGAGACTATATGGGTGAAGTAAAAAACTCCTTTCTCACCGATTGAACCCTAATCGTGTGCATGACGGCGGGCTCAGATTTGGTTAAAACAGTATCAAATCATTACATTTGCCCACATGTCAACCACATAAGTTTATATGGATGACTCATCACCATATTCTATGTCAAGCTAGCGTCCAACTCATTAATTTACGACTGGATTCACGGTGCAGAACTTCTTATGTAAGCAAAAGCAACTTTAGAGGGCAAAAAAAGTACGGAAGCAACTTTAGGGGGGCGAAAAAGTAATCTTCAAGTTCGAGGGGCTAAGTGATATTCGCTACAACTTGTGGGGGCAAACCGACAATTACCTCTTTATGTTTCTCCCTGAGGCCCCAAACGGCCCTGGCAGGAGGGCTTGCCCCTCCCATAACTTGCTCGACCACAGGCTAAGCAATGACCACGTGCAGACAAGCACCAACTATGGATGGCTTAGAGCGGAGCTCGAAATATTAATGACTGAAGTCCCGTTTCGTCAACTAGATTACCGTCCCGCGTCGCGTACCTAAGTATCGGCTAAAGTGCGTAGGCTGATTCCAGTGCATGTTGCTACATTGATGTTTTTGCTGCAAACATCCTTTCAGACTTTACACTACACTCTAAAAAGATTCCCTCACCTACCAGACACTCTATACGTGCTGCAAATTTACAACACCATATAGAGCTTCTACTAGCTTTGCTCTAAGTATCGGCTAAAGTGCGTAGGCCCATTCCAGTGCATGTTGCTGCATTGATGTTTTTATTTTCTCGCATGAAGCGAAGCTGGATGTCCACCTCCACTAGTAGGGCTGGATCAAAAGCTCGGGCTCGACAAGCTATTTGAAATCGGATCGAGCTCGAATGTTAAACGAGCCGATCTCGAGCCCGGTCCTGAGCTCGAGTCTATTCGAGCCGAGCTTGCGCTCGTTCCCGAGCCTTCATCGAGCCCAATCAAGCCTGAATAATCATCATTGCATAGCATATTTCTCTCTTTAAATCTAATTCTTAAACCAATTCGAGCCGAGATCGAGCTTAAAATCGACTCCAAGCAAACTCATATAGTTTCAACTTCCCATTAAAACAACACAAATCCCTTCATTCGAACTCAACCGAGCTGATCTCGAGTCTAGCCGAGCTTTCATCGATCTCGATCCCCAGCTTGACCCTAAGCTCGATGTTGATTCAAGCCAAGCCCGAGCCGAGCTCGTGCTTAATCGAGCTCAAGTTTTGACAGCCTAAGCTCGCTCAGGATCGACTCGAATCCACCCCTAGCTGTAAGGCAAGATATTCGGTGCACAAGAGAACTCGGTGCACAAGTGAAAAAATTGAATCTCAGCCCTTCATCTAAATCCAACGGCTCTGCTCTTTTCTTCTACCTCCTCACTCAGCCATCGAGCAGAGCAGAGTACGGGAGGGAGTTGCAGCGAGCGAGCGTGCGGCGGTGGCGACGACGGCGGCGGCGAGCTGTGGCGGCGGCGGCGGCGAGCTGCGGCGGCTTCGGCTTCCTTCCAGGCAGCAGCGATAGGCGGCGACCTTCGCTTCCTCCACAAGCTCGGGCAGCCCCACAGCGGCGAGCTGCGGCGCAGCCTCAGCTCCCTCCACAAGCGAATGAACGCTGTTCCCTCCCAAAGCTCCATCCAGTCATGCGCCGTTGCCAATGTTGCCTTGCCTTTGCAGCAACTTCCTCTCGATCCCAATCGATTCGCCTCCCCTTCAGACACCGACATGGAGCCCCAAGACGAGGTTGCGCCCCACCTAAATCATAGTGACGGGGACATGACCACGCCCTACGGCGGTGGCAGCATGGCCCTCCAGGACTCTTGGCTGCCCCAGTTGAACCCTAGCAACGGTGACATGGTACCCGAAGACGAAGGGCTACCCGAGCTGAACCCAAGCGATAAGGACATTAACATGCCCTACGACGACGGCCAAGCAAACACTCCCTCACTGGAAGATGGGTCTAGAACTCCACAAAAGCGCATGCTTCCATTTTGTGTTAGTATTGTTGATTATAATTGCTCAATCAGTCAAAATTGAATGTGTCAATTGAAATTCTGTATTAATAGCATATATTTTCTCAAATGCAGGGGATAACATACACACCGGAATTGTCCGATGACGTGAAGCCGGCAATAGGGATGGAGTTTCCGGACTTGATCTCAGTAAAAAATTTTACATGGAATATGCTCATTTTACATTAACATGCCCTACGACAACGGCCAAGCAAACACTCCCTCACTCGAAGATGGGTCTAGAACTCCACAAAAGCGCATGCTCCCATTTTGTGTTAGTATTGTTGATTATAATTGCTCAATCAGTCAAAATTGAATGTGTCAATTGAAATTCTGTATTAATAGCATATATTTTCTCAAATGCAGGGGATAACATACACACCGGAATTGTCCGATGACGTGAAGCCGGCAATAGGGATGGAGTTTCCGGACTTGATCTCAGTAAAAAATTTTACATGGAATATGCTCATTTAGCTGGGTTTTCAGTTCGTGTTGGACAACAGACCATAGTGGGTGGTGAGGTGTTGTGGAAGCGGTTCTATTGCTCAAGAGAAGGCTTC
>SPJY01028189.1:163788-187311 GCA_005191435.1 Raddia distichophylla | reverse complement strand
GGACTTGACCTAGCTTTTAGCATCTGATAGACACCTGATCATAGCGCATTACTTCCTGTCACCCATAATCTCGCCGAGACTTGTTCGTCTCGTCGAGCCACCTCTTGTATTCATCTCTGATATATAAGAAAGGCTGGACGTAGGGCTATTATCTCTCCCGAGAGGCCTGAACCAGGATAAAAACCCCTGTCTCCTGTTCGTTGCTGTTCGTGGTTGTTCGGCGTGTCTCCTATCCTCTCCTTGAAGAACCTTGGTTGACTTGGGTCGATATCCCAATCGTCGACACATATATAATCGTAGCAACAGTTTTTTTGTTCCAATGACATGCTATGCCTCTTTTTTGTGAATTTAACTAATTTCCGCGGTAGCCGTTCAATTGATTACGATCTCAGCAAAGCACTCTTCTTCTTTCTATATATATAAAAGTGGCATATGGGATAATTGAAATTTTGTTCTGTTGATATCACAAATGTCCAGGTTTTTTGCAGCAATGTTGCTTATGGGGCAAGGGGCTTGCGAGGATTTTTATTTTTCCCGTTGCAACACACGGGCTTTTTTGCTAGTCTTATCTAAAACATGTGTAACCACCTTTTTTTTTGCAAGTGTCCACGACAGCATTGATAGGAGATAGAGGAAAATACAAGTGCCCGTGACTGACATAGCTACTTAAGTGCCTAACAAGAAAGAAACAAAACAAAAAGAAAAGAAAGCAAACCTAGGCTAGGATTTTCTTATAACTTTCAAACAATAGGTGATTATATGTATCACATATTTGCTAGAAATGAAATTCCTAAACAATAGGTATCAATGATGATATTGCTGACTCTTAATTCCTGTTGCCTTTTGTCCATTAGTTGTCCATGTCGTCCGTCATGTATTGCATGCATGTCCCTAGCTACTACTTATAATTAGCTTAGTTTCTAGTCTCTTCATTGGTAAGAACAAGGTAGATCCAAGAATGGAAGCATCACCGACAAGCACATGCATGCAACCGCGCGTGTAGATGAATGAAGAAAGTGATTAATATGCACTCAACAATTCAACATATATCTCGATGTCTTATATATAAACGTACACTGCTTCAAAATTGAGGAAGATCGAATCAACCAGACAAAGACATGGCCGTGCATGTTGCTACTTAATTCTGCTATGTCCGCTACTCCGGATTAATTAACTCATGTTAGAACCAAATACATCCGACCTCGATACTCCTTGACTTGTTTTCCTTGATACTCGCGTAATAACTTCGTATAGCATACATTATACGAAGTTATACGATCGGCCTATCATTTCCAATTTCTGGGCAGCACAGGTTGGTCCTTCGGAGACACCATCTGGAAGGCACAGACAGAAAACAAATGCAAATTCTTTGCCTGGTCTCTCGTCCATGGACGCATTCATACGGCTGACGTTCTGGCTCGAAAAGGATGGCCACACCAGCCCATCTGCTCTTTATGCCAAAATAGTCCGGAAACCATTAACCATCTGACTCTTCATTGTTCGTATTCTGAAGAAGTTTGGAATGAGGTTCTCAACCAATATCCTCAAACGCCTAGATGGACAAACAACATGAGTTTCTGCGACTGGTGGATCGCGGCCTCCTCCCAGACAGCCAACAAAGCGGCCAAAAGGATCCTAAATGGTCTCATAGTCTACACTATTTGGAATCTTTGGAAGGAAAGAAATAGACGTATTTTTCAACATAAGAATCTTCCTTCTAGGATGCTGGTTGATAGAATTTTGGAGGAGGTGAGGGGATGGAGCTTAGGGCTCCTTGCTGCCTCTTTGTAATTCTTTTTTGTTTTCCTAGCTGTGGCTAGGTGTTTGTACAGTGTACAGTTCTCTTCTTCTTAATGAAATGGCAGAACGCCTGCCCCGTTTGTTCAAAAAAAATATTTCTATAGACAGCACTATACCTTTCTTCAATTTCGACAGAAAATCATATATCCCATTGTTTGAACTACAAGAAGATGCCGTTTCTACCCAATGATCGGCATCTAAGAAACACACATTGGAAAAGCAAAAGAAAATGGCAAATGAAGTGGTCAATTAGTACAGACTATCTTTCCTAGCTGACTATCTTTCCTAGCTGGCTAGCTCCCAGTCTTTTCTCGGATATGCTGATTGATTTTTGTCGCCGCATATTAATCGAGTCGCAGTTCAAGAGGCCAATAACTAAAAAGTGTTTAATTTATTTTCTTCATGGATTGCTGGCCTTATGGTTTCCTTTGATTTATGGATGATGTAAACAGTTTGTGCCAAGAGATTTCTAGGTCTGGGACATTTTGCACCTTTGTCAGGTTACCAACAAGCAGAATTTGGTATTTCAGTTGTGTGGATACTCCCACTGAGCTGCATTTCCTGTTATAGGTTGTGTTTTTGTTGACAGCTTTCATTGCAGGAATATTAGGCTATTATATTTGAGATATATGTTTGAATGGAGAAAACCCGTTGTGCTAAATATGCCTCCCTTTGAATGAAGTGATGGGAATGAGGCGAGTTACCAACTTCATGCTAATTTTCATCTGCTGTCATTACTGCAATTGAAGATAATGGTATTTCAAGCAAAGCTCTTGTTTGCTCTATTGACGATACTACTATTTCATACTTAGCAGCGCTGCTCCATTTTGTGCTTGAAAGTATGGCTTTTCAATGGTGCCAATGTTTCTAATTAATGGCTTCTTTTGCAGATTCACTAAAATAAGACCATGGTGTTTGTGAGATTGTGAAACCTATCGCATCACAAACGGAGCATGTACCATGGAGAGCAGGCACCACGAGAAGATGGTAGAAATAGCAGGGAATGTCGAGTGTCGACTGATTGTTCAGGGATGATTACAAGGCGGGCAATATATTCCTATAACTTTTCTCATTTGGTAAACATGTTATTTATTTTTATTCCTTTTTTTAATGAGCTCGATGGGTTGATCCAGGTGGATGAAGCAACTTGTTCAACTCCAAGAAGGCGGCAGATTGACATCCCAAGTAGTGAATCGATTGAGAGCTTGATAAATCCACCGGAAGAGCTCGTGAAGTTATTCTGTGATAGTAGAATACTATCGAAACTGGCGAATGAAAATGGGACGAAGCACTTGGATTCCACACCGGAAACCCAGAGACTTCCTCTCACTATAATTAATTAGCCTACTATATGTATACTATACTGTGCAAATCTACATGTTCAGTGGTGGAGATTAATTTATGTGTTTGATTGGTAAGTCAAACTGGTCTGAAACCTGAGTAATAAATTTTCCTCAAAAAAAAAAGAAACCTGAGTAATAAACCCAAGGACATTGATATTGGTCTACAATCTATTTTATTACAATGAAGACGCATAAGTGTGAATTGATGTGAAAAATTAAAAATCCAAGTAGCAGCATACATGTATATGATCATTGTTGGTCGATCCATGTAGCTTCCTGTGAGGTTGCTCTGCTATCTGGTTGTTCATGATTAGGTGATGCATATTGTCGGGGATTAAATTACGGCCCATTGCCATGGCCCACTCCCTGACGGCCCGATCAAACAACCTACCAGGGCCCAGCTCCCTGGAAGGTTCTATCTGGTTCATATGCATCTTGCCGAACAGCCTCCTGGCTGGCGTGGTGCGTAGTGGCCAAGGAATCGTGTTTGAGTCCGTCTCGAACAAGAGTCCTGCACGGCTACATGAAGACCCGGACGTTGGTTTCCCGGATTGGATTAGGAGTCGTGATCCCCAAGACTAGGAGTATGCCTTATCTGCCTCGGGATATATTTGGCATGTATGAGTTCGTTACGATCTCGTAGTTAGCCCGGCCCGGTATTCCTCGGTAGGTCGGTTTGCTCTGCACTATATAAACAGGATCCCTACGGCGTGTAGGGGGGACGAGGCCCTTGCATAATACTTCCTGTACACCCATAATCTCGCCGAGACTTGTTCGTCTCGCCGAGCCACCTCTTGTATTCATCTCTGATATATAAGAAAGGCTGGACGTAGGGCTATTATCTCTCCCGAGAGGCCTGAACCAGGATAAAAACCCCTGTCTCCTGTTCGTTGCTGTTCGTGGTTGTTCGGCGTGTCTCCTATCCTCTCCTTGAAGAACCTTGGTTGACTTGGGTCGATATCCCAATCGTCGACACATATATAATCGTAGCAACAGTTTTTTTGTTCCAATGACATGCTATGCCTCTTTTTTGTGAATTTAACTAATTTCCGCGGTAGCCGTTCAATTGATTACGATCTCAGCAAAGCACTCTTCTTCTTTCTATATATATAAAAGTGGCATATGGGATAATTGAAATTTTGTTCTGTTGATATCACAAATGTCCAGGTTTTTTGCAGCAATGTTGCTTATGGGGCAAGGGGCTTGCGAGGATTTTTATTTTTCCCGTTGCAACACACGGGCTTTTTTGCTAGTCTTATCTAAAACATGTGTAACCACCTTTTTTTTTGCAAGTGTCCACGACAGCATTGATAGGAGATAGAGGAAAATACAAGTGCCCGTGACTGACATAGCTACTTAAGTGCCTAACAAGAAAGAAACAAAACAAAAAGAAAAGAAAGCAAACCTAGGCTAGGATTTTCTTATAACTTTCAAACAATAGGTGATTATATGTATCACATGTTTGCTAGAAATGAAATTCCTAAACAATAGGTATCAATGATGATATTGCTGACTCTTAATTCCTGTTGCCTTTTGTCCATTAGTTGTCCATGTCGTCCGCCATGTATTGCATGCATGTCCCTAGCTACTACTTATAATTAGCTTAGTTTCTAGTCTCTTTGTTGGTAAGAACAAGGTAGATCCAAGAATGGAAGCATCACCGACAAGCACATGCATGCAACCGCGCGTGTAGATGAATGAAGAAAGTGATTAATACGCACTCAACAATTCAACATATATCTCGTTGTCTTATATATAAACGTACACTGCTTCAAAATTGAGGAAGATCGAATCAACCAGACAAAGACATGGCCGTGCATGTTGCTACTTAATTCTGCTATGTCCGCTACTCCGGATTAATTAACTCATGTTAGAACCAAATACATCCGACCTCGATACTCCTTGACTTGTTTTCCTTGATACTCGAAACCTTCTTGAAATTGTTTACTAGATGATACTTGCATTGATACCTCGCACACCTGCTTGAATTTGTTTTATTAGATGGTACTAATATTTGTTTCGTACCTAAAAGCTATATATGAGCAAATACATGGGGACTTGATCAGGAAATCGCCAAGTGTGGGGGCTTTTTTGCAAAGCGGATAGCGCGAGGGACAGGACAGGTGGACGTCTAGATGTGTGGCCGCGTGACCCGATCTGACGGTTCAGCAAAAAGGGCGACGTGGACACGCTGAAAATGCATCGAATGGCGCCGGGAAGAGGTGACGGCGGCGCTGCCGCGTGGGCAGTGTTGGAGCCGAGAAGAGGAGGCAGTAGTCGGAAGGGAAGAGGCAGCGGGCAGAATGGGAGAGGTGGCGGCGAACAGAAAGAAGCGGTGGCGGACGGGTGAAGGCAGCGGCGGCCGAAAAGGATGAAGAGGCCGCGTGGCTACGAATGGGTGGAAGCGGTTGCAGACGGGGGAGACGGTGGCGAGGGTCAGAGGAAGAGGCAAGCGCGTGCCTGAAGGAGGAGGGGAAATGGGGGGTGAATGAAGCAGGCAAGGGGTAGAGAGAAGTATTTACCAAGTGGCATTGTGGGTAATTTCCTCGAAATCGAGGCGTACTTAGGAAGGACAAAGGGACCGCGCTAGAAGGTGGGAAAAATATGGGGGTGATGAATGAAATTTGGAGCGGGGGAAGGAACACCGAGGAGGGATCTATGGGCAAATACACGGGGACTTGATTAGGAAATCGCCAAGTACGGGGGCTTTTTGCAAAGCGGATAGTGAGAGAGCAGGACAAGTGGACGCCCAGATGTGTGGCCGCGTGGCCCGATCCGACGATTCAGCGGAAAAGGGCAACGTGGACATGCTGAAAATGCGCCGAATGGCACGTCCGGATATGGGGAATAAGGGTACAAAAAATAGTGTGTGTGTGTATATATGCCACACCTAAGCACACCCCACCCTTTCAAATGTTCATTAGAAAAAATGCCGCACTCATGGTGTTAGGTAGGGTTAAAAAATGGACTCTCCTTAGGATCAAACATCCGTTCAAAAAAAGAACACTTTTTTAACATGCCATTTTTTGAAAGATAAACACGACACTGATGGAACCGAACAGTTTTCTAACATGCGATTTTTTGAAAAATAAACATGATACTGATGTTTGTAGTGTTGAAACATACAAAATATTATCGGTGAAACATAGCAAAATATGGCGAACATACTAAAACATGGATAAAAAAGATGACGAAACATAGCGAAAAAACTAATGAAACATGCCATGTCCAACATTTTCCATTGTGTTTTTAAAGATTTTTCACCACAAAACGTAAAAACACAGACAAGCAGAGATGTTCATAGCTACTTACACAAAAATCCAACCATCTCTCTTTAGATCCACCACCTTCTTCCCCAAATTCAGGGAGTTTATGTGTTTTCGTCGTCGAATCCGATCGCCATGGTCATCTTCCATTCATTGGACGAGCCCATGGGTAGATTTGAGATGGGGAATGGAGAGAGGAAGAGGAGAAAGAGAGAGAAGGAGAGAGAGAGATAAAGAGAGCGGAGACAGCGCCCATGATTTTCGAGTAGAAAAGTAGCTATCTCTCATTGGGGCTGTCGCAGTTACGTGCAGATCATGTCTAGGACGATGCGTCCAATCCATCCGGGCACCTGACAAACAGCATTACCATTAAAAAGAGCTCACAGCTCGCTGCTCGGTTCGGACTCAAATAAGCTCAGATTGGGACGGATGCAAGGGCGAGCACAAACTCGTGGCCCGTTTCCACCCGGCTTGGCTCGACCATCGAGCCCGCTCGGTGGGCCAAAACATCGCGTCAGGCTGGCATGAAGCGGCAAGCACAGGTGCCGAGTGGCCCATATTCATTGCCCATCAAAGCCCAGCACTACACTAGGGATCCACTGGACCCACACCATAGAAAAGCTTTTAATTCTCCGCCCGCGTCTCTCTCCCCTTGCGACATACTCCTAAACCCTAAACCCAGTGCCGCCTCCCCTCATCTACTTCGGGTGAGTCGCACACACTTATCGCCCCCTTCCTCGGTCCCGGTCAATGGTGGCATCTGCTTCCAAGTCGACACCCAGATTCTTCGCCGCCGTGCCGTTGAACGTCAAGGCCAACAACACCCTCCTACCCCACCTCCTCAGGTGAATCCTACACTCTTATCTACCACTATTGGGCCCATTTCTTGCTTTCTTTAAGATGGTTGCTTATCTGCAATTAATTTTTAAAATTGAAGCTAATTTGTTCATGTATCTCTACTCAGTGCTTTATAATCTGATGAAACCAATGGTTATCAAACTTTTGTAGAATATTTGTTTTTTAATGATTTAATTAATTGCATGTTTGGCATTAATCCAGTTGCATTCATTGTCACAGGCATACACAATCCAGCTCTCTGTAATTGTCGTTGGTTAGTCTAGTGGATCCCTTAGTTTGGTTGAGCCATGTTTTATAAGTAAACAACATGTTCCAATGTTTTCACTCCCATCCTGTTCTAACAAAGATGGCCTGGATGTTGACTTAATAGCATGAGGGCTAACTCAGATTGCGGGCATGTTAACTTGGTGAGCCAATTCAACAGGCCCTTGTGTGCAATGTACGAGGCAACAGCTAGTCACCTAGGGTGCAAGCGAACTTGCTGCTACTGATTAGGGTGCAGGTCACTAGTTGCTATTTTGTTCAGTGCTCACTCAGTCCTCTGGTTAGGTTGGTACAGCACACGATAGGACTGTGGAGTTGTCTCACCACGTCAAAGCATTTCCTGTTAATTCTTAGAAACCACCACAGCCATAAGCTATTTATTATCAGGAAAATTTTCTTCACTCTATACTTCAATTGAATATGTGTGATGTATGTATCTATCAATGACTGGTATGTTTTTGCAGGCTTCGTTGTCGGCTTGGGTGCCACACTAAGGAAAGCCTCAGGATTTCAATGGCGCCGGTAGTGATACAGTTGTTTTGTAGTTATTTTTTGTGCATTGATTTGCTAGTTCTTTTGTACTTGTTGGGTAGCGTCTAATTACAAAGTAAAAATTAATGTGTTGCAGGTTCGAACAATTTCTAAAGAGTGTTTCACTGCAATCCGTGGACACGTTGAAAATTCTGTTATCGCTATTTTTTTGATAGGAGAGGTCGACTTGGAGAGAGAGATTTTCTTGGGTCAGGTTTTGTATATGTAGTTGATGGCAATGATTGTATAGTAGTTACAACCCATAGTAATTGTGGTGATCGATCTAATAGAATTTTTGTAAGGTTTAACGAGGGACACACTTATGAGGGAAACATTATTTTAGATGGCACAACATCACAACTTGCTGCAATTATGGTTTGTAATGTTGACATCATGCCTGTGGATGTACAAATGTCTCCGGAGGAAGTAACTCAATTTGAACCCGTGGCTCATATGGGTTTCTATGATGACAACTACAATGAGCTTAACCTAAGCAGCGGATTCGTAGGATACGTATTTAGAGATGTTTAGTTCTACTAGACTAATGTTTGTCTTTACTAATTGCTTTTTATGTTTGTAGCGTGACTGAGCATGATATGACCATTGATGGTAGATTTTCGCATTGCTGGTCAAGAAAAGCTGATCATATTGGCAGTCCTGTTTTTAATTTACGTGGGCAACTTGTGGGCGTCAATTACTCCAAGCGGCGTGGCAAGAATATTTTCTTTGCAATTAATATTAAACAATACAAGCAAGAGCTGAAAGATCTATTTGGTCTAAATATGCTGGTAATAACTCATTTTGTCTTTAGGCTTTATACCCTTTTGAAGTTTGAAGCATAGTTGTGAAATTTATTTTTTTTCAGGATCAATTGCGGTATTGCTTTCAAACTTTTGGTACAACATAGAGGAAAAGGAAGAGATACTCCCCCAGCCCCAGAGTGAGACAGAGATAAGCCATGGGTGGCATGGTAGGTCTTTAGACCAATCTTTTTAATTCATTGCTTAGTTTATAATTGTTGGTCCAAGAGCTCACACGAACAACAAACAAAACTCTCACAAGATCTCACAGTAATGATCACTTAGGAAGCAATTGAGGCTCATTATATTACACTTGTAGTATACATTGAACTAGTCCTCAAGCTTGGCTTACAAGTGCTTTTCTATTTATAGGCTAAGTTAAACTAACCTTAGCTCAACCCATATATCTAGAACATTCTACATCTAGCTATTAATATTTTAGTCCTAGTAATAGCTAGATGTTTCTAGTATCTAGTATCTAGTTCATCTATGAACTAGTAGTAGAACTGAATGTTCTAGATGCTTCTAGCATCTCCATATAGCTACAAACTAGCTACTCCTTCTACAATCTTCTAGTAGACAATCTCCTCCTAATCTTGACAACTTAACTCTAACTTGTTGACGCATTCGGACACTCCTACGATATGCGCAACACTTACTAAGCATGCATAGGATGGCGACGCAACTACTCAAACACCCCATGCTCTACCTTCGGCTTCGACTTCTGGACGGCGACGCGTACTCAACATCCAGGGCACCACTTGTCGAAACCTACTCTCAAAATCTACTCTCGGACTCTGACTTCAGGATGGCGACGCCACTACTCAACATTCTGGACTCAACTCGTCGAGTCCATCTTCATAGTAGTGCTGGCAGATCATTAGCATCAATAAGGAGGTTCATTACCTCTTACTCCTTACCTCTGTTGTGGCATTCCTTAGCAAAATGCCTAAACTTCTGACAGTTAAAGCACCGAATTTTTGCCATGTCAAATTTGCGGTTCTTACCAAAATCTTTATTGTTCTTACCCTTGAACCTTGCTTCCCACTCACCATGAGTGAGTAGAAGCTCATTGCCTTCTTCGACTCGTTGGGGGCCCAACGGGATACAATCCACCTAACGCTCGCTCACCCCTCGCGCTCGTCGTCTCCCCCACGCGCCTCCTCCGCCTTCCCCAAGCTACCGCCTCCCACGCGCCCCGCCCCGCAGCCCTTCTTCCCCGTCACGGGCAGCGGGAGCGTCGCCAGATCCGCAGTCTACTACTCCTCCCCGCAGCCGGATCCGCCGCCACCTTCACTCTTCACCGGTGCTCTGCGCACCTCCGCCTCCCCCGCCCACCTCCTTCCTTCACCCCGGCCGGCGGCGTCGCCGCCGCTCCGCCTCCCCAGTTTTCCTCTGCCACTTCGGCGCCGCCCACCCTAACCCGAGGGACGGCGGTGCAGTCCCCCCACCGCCACCGGTCTGCTGCCATCTCCTACCTCACCCGGCTCCGTCGGCGCCACCTTCGCCTCCCTCGCCGAACCCGACCTACTGTCGGTCTGCCGCCACCCGATCAGATCTATACCCGAGGGATGATTCCCCACCCCAAAAACCCCCTCACACAAAACCCTAACCGGAACGCCGGTGGCAAGCTCGACTTTGGTGAGGTCGCGGCGGCGACGGCGAGGTAACCTTCTCGCTTCTCCTTCCTCCTTCCTTCTAACACGCGCGCCCTATCTTGTTCGGATTGATTTAGACGGGATCCCGTTGTATATCGTTCAACCTGATGGGCACATAACTCTGTTATACATAGTTTATTAGAATCTCAAATGATAGTAAGCTTTTTTAATAAGATTACGAAGTTGACACGTGCTGGAAACAGATACTAATACAGATAAGACAATATCATTAACGCACATAACTCTCTCCCACGATATCATCAAACTGAGCCGCTAAGTCAGCTTGCGGCGCTGGCTGGGTGCTGATTGCTGATTCTGGAGGCGTTTGCTCCATCACGGGCCCACCGCCGTTGCCATCCTTTTGCTTGCTTCACTTCTTGTCATAGAACGTGTGGTACGACGCAATGATTCCTTCTTCTCCATCGTCGGCATGCAAGACGTCGTGCTCTTCTGGTTCTAAAGATCAACGGGAGCATCTACCTTGTGATCTACCGGTGCCGCCGTGCTCTCCTGGAGCGTCGGCATGCAAGATGCCGTGCTCTTCTGGAGATCAACGTGAGCAGCTGCCTTGTGATCTGCCGGCGACGCCGTGCTCTCCTGGAGCATCGGCACGCAATACGCCGTGCTCTTTTGGAGATCGACGTGAGCAGCTGCCTTGTGATCTTCAGGCACCGCTGTGCTCTCTTGGAGAGCGTGAGCATCAGCTGCATTGTCCGCCGGCGCCGCCGTCCTTTCCTGGAGAGAGTGAGCATCAGCTGCATTTTTTGCCGGCGCCGCCGCGCTCTCCTGGAGAGCGTGATCAGCATCAGCTGCATCGTCTGCCAACAGTCAGCTTGCGGCGCTGGCTGGGTGCTGATTGCTGATTCTGGAGGCGTTTGCTCCATCACGGGCCCACCGCCGTTGCCATCCTTTTGCTTGCTTCACTTCTTGTCATAGAACGTGTGGTACGACGCAATGATTCCTTCTTCTCCATCGTCGGCATGCAAGACGTCGTGCTCTTCTGGTTCTAAAGATCAACGGGAGCATCTACCTTGTGATCTACCGGTGCCGCCGTGCTCTCCTGGAGCGTCGGCATGCAAGATGCCGTGCTCTTCTGGAGATCAACGTGAGCAGCTGCCTTGTGATCTGCCGGCGACGCCGTGCTCTCCTGGAGCATCGGCACGCAATACGCCGTGCTCTTTTGGAGATCGACGTGAGCAGCTACCTTGTGATCTTCAGGCGCCGTTGTGCTCTCCTGGAGAGCGTGAGCATCAGCTCCATTGTCCGCCGGCCCCGCCGCTCTCCTAGAGAGCGTGAGCATCAGCTCCATTGTCCGCCGGCCCCGCCGTCCTCTCCTGGAGAGAGTGAGCATCAGATGCATTTTTTGCCGGCGCGCGCCGCGCTTTCCTGGAGAGCGTGATCAGCATCAGCTGCATCGTCTGCCAATGCCTTACTTTGCTGGGGACTATGAGCAGCTGCCTTGTCAGGTTGGTCCCACAGGCTCGAAGGCCGAAGCTCCTTCTCAAGGACATCGAACTTTGCTGTCTCCCATAGGACGGCGCCCGCGTTCCCGCCATAGTTTGGAGCATCGACGGCCAGCGATGAGACGATGGCATCTTGGGATGCAAACTATGAGTGCCCACACGAGGTGCACTCGAGCTGATAGCGATCGTTATTGATGGCATGGATGATATCAGAGACGCCTACCATCTTCTCTGCCACCTTTCGCATCATGCGTCAGTCATATGTAGATGCCTTGATTCCTCTTGTTCGGACGTTTCCTTTGCGGCGACCATCCCAGTCTTCAGTTCATCAGGAGACATAACTAAAACAACCAAAGGATCAAGCTCTTTGTACATCAATCGTGTGCGCAGTGCGGAGCTGCGCTCGATGTTGAATTGTAATTGCCTCAGTTTCTGGTTGTACTTCGGGAAGTCAGAACCATGAGCTTCAAACACACATCTTTCTAACGAGGCCATCACTAAAACGACCACGTCAGGTGCATATGATTCCTCGTTATCACCACAACTAGTATCATTTGTGGATGATCCATGAGTTGAACTTTTGGCGGCAGCATCACCAAGATCACCATGAGAAATCCTAACACTTTCCTTCGATGTCAATGGAATAGCTTCTACGAGCTTATAAAGCCATTTATCACGACGCTCAACACCAAGTTTATACCTGGCAAGAATGTCGTGATGAATCATTGCAGACTTAGCACTCCCACTCCCAGGTGCCTCTGCTTATGAGAATTGCTCATCCCGTGAAACATCAATGGCGTCAATAGGTATGTTCTTTGTTAGGCCTTCTTGTTTGTTTGAAAAGTGATCGATGTTGTCACCTGCAGGTACAGCTTCAGGTTCCAAGTTGAGATCAGGAATCTCCTCATTGTGGTCCAATGTTTTCCTCCTAGGTGACTCTGATTTCTTGAACCGCTCAAATTTGCCGCCTAGAAGAACATCCCATGAAACATCAATGGTGTCAATAGATATGTTCTTCATTGGGCCTTCTTGTTTGTTTGAGAAGTGATCGGTGTTGTCGCCTGCAGGTACAGCTTCAGGTTTCAAGTTAAGTTAAGGAATCTCCTCAGTGTGGTTCCATGTTTTCCTCCTAGGTGACTCTGATTTCTTGAACCACTCAGATTTGCCACCTGCAAGAACATCCCGTGAAACATCAATGATGTTGGTAGCAGGAACAAGTTCAGGCTCACGATCAGGACGCTCCCCAAAGCGGTCAACTGTTTTTCTCACAAGAAAATCAATCTCATCCTGGTGGCTACCCTTGTATTCATAGTCTGTGAAGTTGCATAGCTGCATAGCTTCCGTGAGTTCGTATCGTAAATTTTGTGGACAATAAATCCTGGTTGTTCCTTCTAGCGAGGGATTCTTTTGTTGTGAGGGATGAAGTGGACGACACATTTATGCAGGATTGACTCAGCTGAAATATCATCGACATGAAAGTTGTAGAATAGCTCCCGTGTCACTCTTGATCTGCAGCTGCTTCCACCGCCAATCTTCTCGGCCTCTTCCGGCCTGTAAAACCATTGGCAAGTGATTTTCAAGCTCCCATCATGGTTGCTTATGATGTCCTTGATGATTGCAACATAAGGTTTTTCAGTGACGGTCTCGGGCGTGACTACCACCGTGTCCTCGAGGTTGTAGATATTGCCCTCGTGCTCGAAGGAGGCATAGTGTTCCCGCTGCTTCTTCCCCTTGCCAGTGACCTTGACGAGCTCTCCGATGGGCACCGCGCTTTCGACTTCATCCTCTTCATTGGGCGAGTCCTCCTCCTCCTCCGCCGCCGCCATCTCCGCCTCCACATCCTTCTCTTCCTCGTCGGGGCACTTTGGATCGTGGTGGCGGCTAGTCATCCGGGTCTCCTCCTCGCCTGCGGCGTCGCTGGCGCTCCTGCTCGGGGGGCGAGGTCGGGGCTAGGCGCTTGGTGGCCGCAGCCGCCGTGTCGTCGCTGGTGGAGACGAGTTGCATGGATCGGCGGTGCCTCCCGATCTACGAGAAGCGAAGCGCTGCAACGATCGAGCCAAGGAGAAAATCTGGGAGGGAAAGGCAGGCGTACGTGTTGCAGGGCAGCCGTGGTGTTAATTAGCCATTTTAGGCGCGCAGCAGAAAGGAAACGAGGGATTCGTGATAACTTCGTATAATGTATGCTATACGAAGTTATTACGGTCAAAACTAGGCTAATAAATGCATTTCCGCAAAATATCCTAAGCTCTCCTTGTACTAAGCCATTTGCATAAATTCCGGACTTGCGGAGTACAATTTGTACTCACTCTCCTTTTCTCCTCTCCCTTTTCAAATTTCTGCAGCCGGTCCATCTGAGTATGGCCCGCCTTCCGAGGAGGAGGACCCGGATTACGTCGAGGAGGCGTTTTCCGATGAAGAGTTTGAAGACTAGGGTTGCGCGTTCCTACAGCCCTTGTGCCTGTGGGATGGATAAGTTTTTAGATGTTGTTTTAAGCTTGTATTCCCGTGTACTCTGAATTGCGGCCTGCGAGCCGTTGTATGTGCTTGTATCGGACTATGTTCCCGTTTGTGTAATAATATCGTTGGCACTGTTCCGTTTATGTATATCTGTGTGTACTAGCCATGATCCTTGGGACTAGTACGGGTTTACGCAGGTGGAATCCGATATTGTAAATCGGGTGCCGACAGCACCACTCGTCGAAACCTACTATCAAAATCTACTCTCGGAATCTGACTTCAGGATGGCGACGCCACTACTCAACATCCTGGACTCAACTCGTCGAGTCCATCTTCATAGCAGTGTTAGCTGATCATCAGCATCAATAAGGAGGTTCATTACCTCTTACTCCTTACCTCGGTTGTGACATTCCTTAGCAAAATGCCCGAACTTCTGACAATTAAAGCACCGAATCTTTGCCTTGTCAAATTTACGGTTCTTATCAAAATCTTTATTGTTCTTGCCCTTAAACCTTGCTTCCCACTCACCATGAGTGAGAAGAAGCTCATTGCCTTCTTCGACTCGTTGGGGGCCCAACGGGATACACTCCACCTCGCGCTCGCCCACCCCTCACGCTCGTCGTCTCCCCCAAACGCCTCCTCCTCCGCCTTCCCCAAGAGACCACCTCCCCCGCGCCCCGCCCCACCGCCCTTCTTCCCCGTCTCGGGCGGCGGGGGCGTCGCCAGATCCGCAGTCTCCTCCTCCTCCCCGCCGCCAGATCCGCCGCCACCTTCACTCTTCGTCGGTGCTCTGCACACCTCCGCCTCCCCCGCCCACCTCCTTCCTTCGCCCCAGCCGGCGCCGTCCCCGCCGCCGGCCACTCCGCCTCCCCAGCTTTCCTCTGCTGCGTCGACGCCGCCCACCCTAACCCGTGGGACGGTGGTTTAGTCCCCCCACCGCCACCGGTCGGCCGCCATCTCCCACCTCGCCCGGTCCGGCGGCGCCACCGTCGCCGCCCTCGCCGAACCCAACCTACTGCTGATCTGCCGCCACCCCGATCAGATCTATACCCGAGGGATGATTCCCCACCCCCAAAACCCCCTCACACAAAACCCTAACCGTAACGCCGGTGGAAAGCTCGACTTTGGCGAGGTCGCAGCGGCGACGGCGAGGTAAGCTTCTCGTTCCTCCTTCCTCCTCCTCCTTCCTTCTAGCACGCGCGCCCTATCTTGTTCGGATTGATCTAGACGGGATCCCGTTGTATATCGTTCAACCTGATGGGCATTACGAGATAGTGGCACCTAGAGAGGCTTTAGGCCTTTTCTTTTAGGAAAAAGTCCACTTTGTCTCCCTCAACTATGATGAAAGTTCGGTTTTCCCCCTTAAACTCCAAAACCGGTCATCCGACCTCCCTCTACAGTCAATACCGGACAAAATACCAAACCTCCCTCAACTATCAATACCAAACAAAATACCTTTCTCACCCAAAACCATGGTGGTTTTGGATGACATGGCATCCTAGTTAGCATATTTTTTAGAAAATAAAATAAAAAAATGTAGAAAATCATAGGAAGCTCAAAAAAGTGCCAAAAAATTAGAAAATTTTATAGAATCCAAATATGCAATAAAAATATAATGTTTATGTATAAACTTATATTCAAATTTATATTTGTACATAAGGTCTTTTATTGATTAAATAAATCAAGTATTTAGAAAAATAATTTGGATTAAGGAAAAAAGGAAGAAACTAAGAGAAATAGAAGGATATTAGCTTTAGCTTTTAATTCACATTTTTTCATTCAAATTTAAAACTAGTTTAATGTTTCAATTGCAATTTTAAAAAATTTCAAATTCAACAATTAAAATAGCATACTTATGTTATTAATTAATTTCTACATCATTCTCAAAACTAAACTAATTATAATTATACACATAGACATTGAATTTTTATTGTAGATTTTGATTCTACATATTTTGCTAAATTTTTGGGTTTTTTTTGAACTTCCTATGATTTTCTACCATTTCTTGAAATTATTTTCTATAAAAATATGCCGATTAGGATGCCATGTCATCGAAAACCACCGTGGTTTTGCGTGAGGGAGACATTTTTTTGGTACTGGTAGTTGAAGGAGGTTGGATGTCCGGTTTTGAAGTTCAGGGAGGAAAACCGAACTTCTACGATAGTTGAGGGGGGAGGTAAAATGGACTTTCTCCTTTCTTTTACGTCTTGATTGTTCTACTGTAACACAAATCTTGTTATTTTTATATAGTCAATATTTTATGATAATTTGTAATGATTTATTTTTATGTAGTCATTTTTTTGTGATAATTTGTAACATTTTTTTTTTCTAATAGTCAATATTTTTTTTCCTGCAGACGGCCCCCATAGGGAGAGAGATTCCAGATGCAAGCTGGTGATTAGCTAGCCACTCGTTTTTTTTTCACGCCCGCGAGGTTGCTTGCTTCGTCGGCCGGACGCGCGTGACCATCGGGCCAGCCAGCATTGGTGACACTCGCAACTCTCCTCTCTCTATTTGCCATCTCTTCCTCATCTCTCTATTTGCCATCTCTTCCTTATCTCTCAGTTTTTCGATCTCTTCTTTTTTTCTCTACCCTTTCTCTCAAGGATGATGACTGGTTTTTTTTATGTTAGTGGTAGGATCTAATGAGCACGACGCGCGGGCTCGTGGATCTAGAGAAGAACATGTTGAAGTAAAGATGCACCCCATTTTTTTTCATGAAACAAGAGATTTTGCCTGGTGAAACATGCATTCGTTCTCATGAACATCTTTGTTCGGGTGTGTGTGTGTTGGCGGTCGTTAAAATGCCAAATTCATATGCCGACACACGCCAACTTTTCGGTAATTTGGGAGAAAATTAAGGTTTATACATGCATTTTATTTAAACTAATAAATTTTGGTGAGTATTTGTCCCCACGAATAAAGTGAAGAAAACCAGACCTGAACCGGGCACAGGAGTCGGCCGACCGGCCCATCCTAGGCCGGTCGACCTAGCCTTTGCACCCAACCGACTCCAAATTCTCCCAAGTGCCAAGAAATACATCAAGGAGTGATCCATGGCGTCCACTCAAGTCGGCTTGATCAAATGGTAGCGGTTGCTTCACACTGGATCCATGGGCCCACTTCGAAGGAGGTTTTATCGACTCCAACTGTCAAAACCGTCTTGGGGAGAGCATCTACACCATCAAAGGAGCATCCTAGGGAAAATCCACGACCGAGAAAGGAAGGTGGGCCGGCAGACCCACCTAGGTCGGCCGGCCCCCTTGACCCCCTCTCGGCTTCCCCTTTGGCTGGTGTGGAGGTGACACGTGTCCCATGAGCGTGGAGGCCTCTCATTGGCTGCGGTTGGCTATAAAACAACCCCTTCACCTCACTTGTAACACACCACACACCTTTGACGTCATTTCATACTAGTTAGAGTAGTTTAGTTGGGAGTTAGAGTTGAGTCGAGCTGAAGCTCGGGGTTTCGAAGAGTCTTCGGGAATTCGGGTAATAGCTCCTGTATCCTTTCCCTTTTGTATGACTTTTCTTATTTAATATAAGAGTCTTTCTTTATCTTGTCGAGCATTTATCTATCTGCACTAAGTGAGAAGTGTAGATTATAGAGCAGTTGTTTTAGTTCATCTGGTTCCGAGTATGGGTTTATTCTCATATGCTTAGAATAGCCTAAGTATTGGACTTGGATAGACTTCCTTGGATCCGGAAGGATTGATAGGTTCTAGTAAATAGACGTGGTGTCTGGGACTAGTTCTTGACTTGGTTTACACTCATTCCAATGTACTTTGTAGTAGGTGGTGACAGCCCTATCATCTGAGTTATCTCTTGCGTAATCAACTGCATTAGGAATTGGACCAGTAGTGTCGGCACCAGGTCTGGAAAGACCGAGTTAGCTTGTGATTCCCGTACTAGTCCCAAGGATCAGTGCTAGTACATACACAAGTCCACATAGTGATACATTACCATGCGAGTTAATTTATTACAACACGGGGACTAGGTGTCCCAATACCGGTCACAATTCATTACATAAATAACGGCTCGCAGGCCGAAATACAAAGTAGCTCAAAAGACGGAACATGGGCCTAACAAAATAACTACTAGACCACATGCAAAGCTTGTTGAGCTGACAAAATCCTACTCTTCTTTGCCGTAGTCCTCCTCCTCCTCGTAGTCCTCCTCCTCTTCCTTGCTAGGAGGCTGTAGGCGGAATCCTCAATTGTTGAAATTTTAAAAAGTGGGAGGACAAAACAAGGATGAGTACAATTGTATTCCGCAAGTCGGGGAAATTATGCATTATGGGGGTTCAGTACAAGGGAAGGCTTAATTGGGTAGTTTGCGTAAAGCCTTTTGTTTGCCTAGTTTTGGAAAGCATCTCTTTTGAAAGCTAGAAACTCAAACTTCTCTTTAATTTTGGGGCTCTCAAAACATGCCTGTCACTTGGCCTTTTGCCACAACAAGAAAACTCATCGCTCATCATCTCGCTGTTGGCCTTAGCCCTGGCATATCACTACTACGACGTCAGTTCATTCGACGGGTAGGCTTACTCAACTCCCGTTACGGGGAGACAGCTCGTCCACTGGTCTCGGAACGGCTTACTCAAAACAAAACCCTTCTCAATTCCTTTTTTTTTAACTCAAACTCATTTCTCAAACCAGATTTTTAGAAAAAGAATCACCTTGCTCGAGGAGTAAGAGCCCTTGATAATACAATCGTGCCATATCTAGAAGGAGATTTGCCTTTGGTTTCTTTTGATCATTTCACTTAGGGCATATCCTAAGGGTTACTCCAGATGGTAGATTTTTTATGCTTTACTCGGAGCACAACACCGAGATTCGATTACCTAACCCGAGGCTTGGTCTGTACACCCTGAAGAAGCTAACCCTTAATTTATACGCCATGGAGCCCACTCGCCATAGTATTGCAGGAGATCGCCCAGTTACTCGTACGTAGCCAGACTCGTCGTTAGGCTCAACATGATGGCTAGTTGCTGATGTTGGCCTAGGAGCTCACACAAACAACAAGCAAAACTCTCACAAGATCTCACACTAATGTTCACTTAGGAAGCAATTGAGGCTCACTATATTGTTGTTGAACTATTAATTGAACTAGTCCTCACTTGGCTTACAGGTGCTCCTACATGTTTTATTTATAGGCTAAGCTAAACTAACCTTAGCTCAACCCATATATCTAGAACATTCTACATCTAGATATTAATATTTTAGTCTTAGTAATAGCTAGATGCTTCTAGTATCTAATATCTAGTTCATCTATGAACTATTAGTAGAACTGAATGTTCTAGATGCTTCTAACATCTCCATATAGCTACCAACTAGCTACTCCTTCTACAATCTTCTAGTAGATGTCAAGATTATATCTAACAGCTGATGGGTATATGCTGTGAGGCTTGTGCGAGTGACATGCTTTAAGTATTATGTTGTCTTATTTCACCTTATTGTACCAAAACAAATTATGGTGCCTTATGTTTGGCATGCATGCAATTAGCTGATGGCTGTACCATTAGCCTTTTTAAAGGCGTATGACCTAACTAAGCTAAATTATATGCACGAGTAGACCTAATATTATAAATGTGACCATCCATTTGTCATGTTTGCTTATCTGATTCTATTGCTAGTTTAAATGTGAATTCGTTCTGGACTGTGCTATTTAGCTGACTGTGCCACAGGCTCACAGTCCTCCTGTTTTTATAGAGATTTTCCATTCTGTACTGGCCATATGTAGAGTTTGTGTTTCGGGGAAGGCATGTCTCACCTAAGTGACAGTGACTCAAGCCCTTGGGTCAGCGATGTATTGAGCTTATTATGCAGGGGAGCATATCTGGTCTCACCCAATGACTCTAGCAAGCTCTTGGGTCAGCGATGTATTAATGTAATGTAACACCCCAAAATTGGGTACATTCCAGAAATTCAAACGAATTTGTCCAAAATCAAATTCTATTAGAATTTGCTGTTTGGGCTGCGAACTTGGGCTGTTCTTGGGCCTAATCCCGGCCCAATTCCCCTCTCTCCCTCCCCCGCTACTCTCTCTCTCACCTAGCCTCGGTGTCGCCAGCTCCTCGCCATGCAGGGTCGTGGCACTCAGCTCGCCCTCTGCCATCCGCGTCACGCTGGCGCCGCTCTGCTCGGTTTTCTCCGCCACACCGAGCTAAACTACACTGACACTGCCGCTCTTTCTCCTCCCAGGGGCGGAGGGCCCATTATGGCCCATGCCATACCGCTGGCCCATTAGGGACCCCCGGCCCAGCCTTCCAGGTTCCAGCCCTCTGTCCAGTTAGCAGGTAGCTAGCTCTCCAGCCGCAGCCAGGCCACGCGCACGCGGACATACCTGTGCTGTGTGGCTATGCGGGCCCGCGGCATGCCGCATGCATGCGGCCCATATGCCCTGTGGTCTTTGGCCTTGCCGGTACAATCTATTCATCTCATTGGTCTACTATTTTATAACTTTTTTGCTATTTCTATTTGCTAATAAATCGTAGAAAAAAAAGATATTTTACACCCTGTCAAAATCAAAGCCATTAGCCATCCGGTGCTACCCAAAAATCACAGGAGGGGAAGACCAAGGGCAAATCTAAAATAAAAGGTATTATATCAATACATCATCTTTAATTCTTGATCAAGGTAAATAAGTTACTAGATATCATGGAGACTTTTAAACTTCTTTAATCCCTTGGTGATTTCGTATGTAGATTTGACGAATTATTTTAGTAAGGTGCCTAGCGGTTCAGAATCGAATTAAGGTGCACGTCGAGATGAAAATGACGAGGATGTAGTAACCGAACAAAGGATAGGCGAAGAGGCGCAAGGGGATGTTGGTGTTGAGATTGGAGTTGGAGATGCACATGTACAAGCAAATACTACTTTGGTAAACATTTTTTCTCCATCCGCATCCATTTTTTATGAGGGCATCACCCACATGGATGTGACCGCCACGCCTTTCCATACTTCCACTACGGTCATAACAAGTTGGCGACAATTCACTGCATTCTCTACTTCTTGTACGTCTACTATGATGGCTTCATCGACTTGGTATCATCGACCGCCATCTTGACCGGGTCGATCACACAGTTGGCCTCCGGATATGGCGTCATCGTCTCCGTTACTTCGGCCACCACCCATAATTGAAGATGCAATCAAGAAAGGTGTATCTCCACCTCATCCACTCCATTACTGTCATATACTCTTATTAGTGTATGGATTGATTTGGTTTCGTCCACTACTATCAATTTCTACACCATGAAATTCGCCGTACCAAAATTTTATTCCGTCCGCCGCCATTGCGTCCAGAGCACCGTCATTTTAGGGAAAAAAAGGTGTTTGCTGCCTATGAGAAAGGCGTTGTAGTAAGATCCCATGACAAGAGGACGTTGCACCCACCGCCAGACCTAATGCCCAATGTTTAAGCGATAGGTGCCAATGTGAGCCAATATCAAACCTTTTGCCCAATCATTGGATGATAGGTGCTAACACGTGTCCACATGCCCAACCATCGGACGATAGATGTCTACATGGACTTATAAGTGTCGTCTGCATCCAACAGTTGGTCATCTATCGCCCAACTGTCGGGCGATAGGCTCTTGCGAGCCCACCCATCGGCCATCGCTTCTTTATTGCACGATAACCCTTCTAATTGGCAATGGACATCTATTTTTATCTAGAACATGTGTAACAACCTTTTTTTGCAAGTGTCCACAACAGCATTGATAGGAGATAGAGGAAAATACTCTAAGTGCCTGTGACCGACATAGCTACTTAAGTGCCTAACAAGAAAGAAACAAAACAAAAGGAAAAGAAAAGAAAGCAAACCTAGGCCAGGATTTTCTTATAACTTTCAAACAATAGGTGATTATATGTATCACATATTTGCTAGAAATGAAATTCCTAAACAATAGGTATCAATGATGATATTGCTGACTCTTAATTCTTGTTGCCTTTTGTCCATTAGTTGTCCATGTCGTTCGTCATGTATTGCATGCATGTCCCTAGCTACTACTTATAATTAGCTTAGTTTCTAGTCTCTTTATTGGTAAGAACAAGGTAGATCCAAGAATGGAAGCATCACCGACAAAGCACATGCATGCAACCGCGCGTGTAGATGAATGAAGAAAGTGATTAATACGCATTACGCACTCAACAATTCAACATATATCTCGATGTCATATATATAAACGTACACTGCTTCAAAATTGAGGAAGATCGAATCAACCAGACAAAGACATGGCCGTGCATGTTGCTACTTAATTCTGCTATGTCCGCTACTCCGGATTAATTAACTCATGTTAGAACCAAATACATCCGACCTCGATATATATACTCCTTGACTTTTTTTCTTTTTTTTGAATCAAAGGGCAGGAGAGCTACCATCTATTGATCAAAGCGAGGAGAGTTACATATTGGGGGGATTGGACCCTCCCCCAAGGGCACAAAATAATGTTTGATTGATTACATGATTGCAAAATTGGCTTCCACGGCTATCCAGAGCCGTAGTTCGTCGATGAGATGCTGGAGGAAGATGACTCGGGGCCGCTCGATTTTGGTGGAAAATCCGGTTGTTACGCTCAAGCCACAGGTGCCAGATGGTCCCGGAGATTATTGATAAAGTACCAGGCGTAGCCCTACCTTTGAGTATATCCTCGTTCCACCAGGCTAGGACATTGGATTGATGTCTCCAGAACGACGGGGTGATGGTTGAGGAGTCTGTCAAGAGAGCCAGACGTTCCCAAATGAAGGCGCTGTAATCGCATTGGAGGAAAAGGTGTTCGGGTGTCTCCAGATTGCGTAGGCACAGCTGGCAAAAGTAGGCATTTGGTAGGCGCCTACGTTGTAGAGCGTCGGACGTCGAGACGCGTTGAAGGAGCAGGAGCCAAAGGAAGAACCTGCATTTTGACGGAGCCCAGTGTTTCCAAGCACGTTGGATTGCCGGCTTGGGGCAGCGGCCGATGAATTGTAACCTGTAGGCGGATCTGATAGAGAAGGACCCGTCCTTGGAGAAGCGCCAGCACCATTGATCAGCCACGCCCGCAGAGAGTGTGCTTTGAGACAGCCGCACTAATAGGGAGATGAGTTCCGGTA
>SPJY01028189.1:48993-163688 GCA_005191435.1 Raddia distichophylla | reverse complement strand
AAATTGTTTACTAGATGATACTTGCATTGATACCTCATACACCTGCTTGAATTTATTTTATTAGATGGTACTAATATTTGTTTAGTACCTAAAAGCTATATATGAAAAGTAGTCAAGATAATGGTTGTGGATAGTATACACATGCCACGGAAAGACTATGTGGAGCAGGGAGGACCCACCATGAGGGCTGGTGGGGCCTTGACCCCAGCTAAAATTTTAGAGCCTATTTATACTTAGACTAGAGTATGAAACATTTTTTTTTGATATTTTGGCTTGTAAATGGGGTAGATGGGGTAAATTTTCATGTCCTTCTGTTATAATTTGAATATTTAATGGATGTGATCATACACTAGTGTGTTTATTATTATTGTGTTCCTATAGTTTAACTAATCTGCGATATATTAATTTGACCAATAGCAGAGAGATTGTTCTTTCCCTTTCTATATTTCCATCATGCGCCGGCCAATTAATGATGTGGAGTCCATGCATATATGCTGGTGTGCAAGAAGCGCAGCTAGAATTTTTTTCCCTTGCGGACGCATGCATGCAGATTGATACTCGCGGAGAACAGCAGGATTGGACGCGGAGCGCGAGACTAATGCTGGGAATTAGGCCTGGCCGGGATCATCCTACATCAGGCTGATTAGCTCTTCGCGCCATGTCAGGTGGGCACAGAGTGCCAAAATCTAGGTCTGGCACGGTTCAAAAGCATGTCGGGCCGACTTCGGGCTGGACCGGCCCGAGCACGGCCCGAGTGATAAAACAGCAGGTAAGATTATTTTTTATAAATTCGTATGTTGTTCAAATAAAAAACTGTCTACATGAAAAATATACTTCTTAAAATTATCTACAACTATCGTGTTCAACCGAAATTCATCCGAGTAACAGAAGACCTCGAGAATGGTGAATTACTGAGGACGGTGTTGTCGTGGCCCAAAAGCATTAATCAGACAACAAAGAAAATAATTTGTATAAATTCATACGTTGCTCAAATGAAAAGGTTGTATACATGAAAAAGATGTGTTTTGAAATTATCTACAACTTTTGTGTTGAACATAAATTCATTTAAGCAACAAAAGATCACAAAAAATACAAACTACTGACTCGTGCTTCATTTCGGGCCATGCCAGCCTAAGCACGGCCCGGACAGTTGGTCCGAGCCAGGCTGCACGTCGTGCCTGGTTCTAGGCACGACATGGCACGCCATTCGGGCCGTGCCGGCCCGACCCTTTTTTCCCGTGTCGTGCCGTGCTTTGGGCTACCTTTTTCGGGCCGTGCCCGGGCCAGTCCAGATGGCCCAGCCCAAACTCCCAGCACTACGCGAGACTACATATCAAGTAGTCCTTCCCTAAAAATATATATGTTATCTTCATTTCTGAAAAAAAAAATATATATGTTACCTTCCTCATTTCCGAAAAAAATTTACATGTATGCATTTCCTAGCTAGGTAGTACGTATCATGAAAGATTCGCAGTTGATGATTTGGCATGCACTGAAACTAATTCTTGTGTGAGGGGAAAACTTACATATATGCATCCCTAGCTAGAATAAGGTAGGTAGTACGTATCATGAAAGATTCGCAGTTGATGATTTGTCGTGCACTGAAAACTAACTATTGTGTAGGAATACTTATTTGAATTGCTGACTCAAATTAACATGATATTTCTTAAGAACATGTTTGAAGTGGTTGAACTGAATGAATAACCTGGTTTAGCCTGAGCTGTAATAAATTAAATGTTAAGCTAAATTTTAGAAGGTCCTTAAATCTGCTCTTCGAAGCTATTCGTTTCGTTTATGCTATTTTAAAGAGGTTTTAGAGGTGGCTTTATGATTTTAAAAACTATACTAAAAAGCTAACTTTTTCTAGCCAAATAAATTTAAACCGTATTAAACATATAGTAATTACATATGTGTCGCTGCTGGTTCGCTCCTAGAGAAAGGTTAGCTGCCATCACATACACTGGTCCGTGGGCTTGTGTAAGGACTAATAATTAAGGAGGTGATCATGCATGTTGGATTTTGTAATTAAGCAATGGTCTGGGGATGGCAATGTGATGATAAATACTCCATATACACTGCCATGTGTTGTTGGGCTGCATGGATAGGAGAAGAATTAACTAAGCGGGCACGCATCTCAATCGATTTCAGGCAGTAGTTTAGTACACGTTTCACACAGCATCCCAAGACAGACGTAGTTCACGGGCTCTGCGATTGCCATTACCTCGATCTGGATTCTGGAGCATCTCCGATGATGCTCACATGTTCGAAAGAACGAACTCCCGAATGATGCTGGCCGTAATATTATCTGTAGAATTAGTTTAACCTTATTTGTAATAGCATGCATGCATGCACTTTTTAGTTCGCTATAGAGTATATATAGAATGTCACTTAGGTACAAGCTAGTCTCTGTCTCTCTCCGCTCTTTCTTCTCCACATAAGCAAAAAACTGATTTGACAATATTACATCCAGCTGGTTTGGCACCACTGGAGATGCTCTAAAAACCTTTTTACGCTAGCGATTCCTTGTAAATCCGTGGCTCTTGTTGGTTGTGCCTCAAGACACGTATTGGACGTCCAACCTGTATTTTCGCATAGATCAGATCATATATGCTCATTGTATAATTTTTCGAACAGGTCTCTTAGCTTCTTCACATTCTAGCTAAGCGTTGGATAACATGAGCCTGGCTCACCGTGGCCCACAATGAACTGACCTGGCTCGATGGATCCTATTAGATACCTTACCCCCACCAGAGACGGAAACCTCGCCAAAAAATTTGATTGAAGACGAAAACGTCGAAAACCCTGGGTTTCGTTCTCGACGCTAGCAAAGAAACCCTAGTGTTTTTAGGTTTCCGGTGGAGTTTTTGTCTAGAATTCTATTTCTAGCAAGGTTTTTGTTGAGGTTGGCTTTTGAGGTTTCTTGGGTGAGGTTTGGGGGTTTTCGGTGAGGTCTCTAATGGGGTCTGGTGGACGAGGTAAGCTGAAGTTGGTGCGTTGCATGGACGAGATGAGCCAGAGTGAGAGCCTATGTAGGGAGGAATGGGGATCTCATGCCAGAATTTGATGGAGTAAAGGGGATTTTTTGTAAAGTTGAGAGGAGAGCAGGATGGGGAAGGAGAGCAGCACACATCCCCAAGTACAACCCCATGATGCCCAAACAATCTAGAATGTTCTTTTTGTTCGAGTCCTCCCCTGCGCCTCGTTTTTTTTGCCGCCATCCCTGTCTATCTCTCTCTCTCTCTTCCTCACGATACCTAGCGTCGCCGCCTCCCTGGTTGCTCCTGCGCGCTGCGTCGAGGAGGAGCTGCAGCAGGCCGTGGTAAGGACCAAGGAGGAAAAGGAGGAGGAGGAGAAGAGAGGAGGAAGGAAGGAGAAGGGAGAGGAAGAAGAGGGTAAGAAAGGGGGTTAGGGTTTGAGTTTGAGATTAATTCTTGTGGATTCTTCCCCTTTTTAGAAGTTAATTTCGTGATTAACATTAAGGAACTATCGAAAGTGAGGGTTTATTAGATGGATTGGTACAGCAGTATGTTTATTCCTTATTTTGGTTTAAATCCGTTGAGAATTAGACTTTGTCTATATTACAGAAGTTGTAGCCCTCAGAATTATCTTTCTGAAAAGTCCAAGAACGTCGAAAACGGAGTTACGGTTTGGGATATATTGTTGTTTAAAGCTGCTGTCCAGATTAGCAAATTAATGTATTTTGAATCTTTAGGAGTTGTCGTTTTGGAAATTAACTTGTCTAGATGGCTATAAGCTGATACTCGTTGGAGAGTGTCTCTCTCGCTTGCTCGGGTGTTAATTTGGAGAGTTTTGTTGTAGGGAACGTCGCTTTGGGGTCGGTTCCACCTGCAGCTCACTCGATCTCGTTTGGGAGAAAAAGGCAAGTATATGATGTGATGTGTGTGAACATGATTGGCTGGATGCTATGATGTGTGAGTTTATGTTTAATTTATGATCTAATTATGATGAATGTTTGAGATGATGGACCGATGAGATGATAGCAATTGCATATGCATAGTAGGCGTTAGAATGGCATGGAAAAAGGTGATGGCATTAAAGCCCGACCTCGGTAGGCACCCCTCACGAGATGGCGGAGAGACTCGCTTCGGCGGTCAAACCTCCACGGGATGGAGTGTAGAGTGTGACATCGACGGATGTGCACTCAGCGGTACCAGTACACGCTTATGAGAAATGAGCATGAGCATATGCATTGCATGTTTGCATATGAGACTATGTCAAAGCTATGAAATGTCTATTGCATTGTTATGCATGCTCTTGCATTTGTATGAATGAGCAAGTCATGAATGTATGTACGTTATATTTTATGGATTTCTTATGAATGTGTTCTATGCCATAACTATTGTATACTTTGCTGAGTATTCTCCAATACTCACCCTTGCTTTTATTTGGTTTTTAGGTAAAGGATGACAACATCATGCATGGGACACGGGGAGTAGCATATTTAACTTGAGCACCCACTACCTCTCACTTTAAAACTAGAACTAGTGAATATAGTTTTCACTTGAGCTTTATGTTAATAGTTGAGTTTTGTATATTTGAGATTTGTAGTCCATTATTGTTATCTTGTGGCTTTCGATCGATATAATTGGTTATTATTCTTTTGATATAAACTGCAAGCCGTGGATGTCCTTACAAATAGAGGGTTTGCTATCGAAATTTTCTATAAAGTATTGTGTTGTATTTTTATGTTCGTAGTACGTTAGCCAGGTTAGGCTGGGGTGTTACAGTTGCATGGACGAGATGAGCTAGAGTGAGAGGCTATGTAGGGAGGAGTGGGGATCTCATGCCAGAATTTGATGGAGTAAAGGGGATTTTTTGTATAGTTGAGAGGACAGCAGGATGGGGAAGGAGAGCAGCACACATCCCCAAGTACAACCCCATGATGCCCAAACAATCTAGAATGTTCTTTTTGTTCGAGTTACCTTTTTCACAGTTCCCCTTTCATCTTCCTTCTCCACACTCTAGTCCATCTTCTTGTACCTCTAACCTATGGGCACATGTACCCAGACAACCCGTCATAGCGTCTAGGCTCCTCCCAACTCCGTGCCTTGGATCCACTATTGCCCCAAATAGGTGGTTCTTGCTCTCCTAACCCGGTGGAGTCCCCGCTCCTATGGCTACTACACTAAACCTATCAGCTCAAACGTATGCACCTATCAAGTTATGCATTGGCTTGTCCACGCTACACTTATGGCATGTCAGAAACATCAGAAACCCTAGGGTTTCTGTCGATGGCAGTAGAAACCTCACAAGAAACCTAAGAAGGTATTTCTGTTTCCTGTATTTTTTTAGTGAGACAGGGGTGACCGACATTGGAATGGGAGTGACATGGTGAGCTATAGCGGCACGAGGCATCGGCTCGGGCGGGAGAAGAGCCATCGCAGACTATGTTTTTTTATATAAAAAAACACATGGTAGAGGATGGTACACATCTCAGAACACAACAGATAGTGCAGATTATGTAGCGATTCATTGGTACATGCTGACATTTAAATTTGGATGGTAGTTATGCTCAAGAAAGTTCTAGAGATCGGATCGGGCTAGGGAAATATGGGTCAGATCAGCTGTAAAAGGAAAAGTTTTAAGTCGATTATGCTGATAAGAAAAGAAGAGTTCCAATTGGTTCAAATGGAAGAAATTTGTGGCGAAAGTCATATGGATATAATAGGCAATATAGATGAAATAGAAAGAAACCGACATGACTTCATGTTGAACAGTAATGCCAGAGTTATATATATGTGCGTTGGACATCTATAAAAATACCTAGCCCTAGGCGTATAAATGGTACCACACCAACCAATCAAATCTGATTTCCATCTGTCTTAACTTTTTATGTACTTTGTTGACTTGTCAGCTTTTCACTAGTTGGTTAGAGTAGTGTGTTTTGGTTATGATTGACTTGTTACGCATCGCCTTCTCGACCGGCTTCAAAATACACCGAGGGGTTGCTTGCAAGTAAGTATTGTCTCGATTTGGTCTGATCCATGGGCTTGCATCAGCTTTTGGTCAAAATACTCTCTTAGTTAATATTGTTGTGTATTGTTGTTTTAACTGGTTTCGCACTCATTATATTGGCTACTATCTTAGTTAATATTGTTGTGTATTGTTGTTTTAACTAAGGGCTAGGTTTCACACTCATTATATTGGCTAGTTTGGCTTTACAGTTGACCAATATTCTATTTATCATTTATTCTATTAGCTAGATTATGTAATCAGCTAGTTGATAGCATGGTTATCTTCTTTCTATTGGCTTGTAACTTGCTACTAACCGATAGTATGTTTATCCTTCGTTATATTTGGTTTGCTTAACAGCTAATTATCTATTTATAGTCTTTTTACTGCTTAGTTGAACTTAGTACACTTACTCTGTTGTTAAATTGATTTCGTCGGCTTTATAGTAAATTGTTTACCCTTTAAATCTACTGGCCCTTTCTTGTATTTGTTTACCTGCGTGGCAGTTCCTCCATCTTACCTTGTTCTTTTCAGCGTATCGTACCGTTGCATATTACTGTAGCATTTTTGTTATTTTTATATATCCTATAGATAATTTGTAACGATTTTTCTGTAACTTTTTAGTAGTCCCTCCAAAGATCCTAAAACTATTTTTTTAATTATTTTTATAATCTTTAGACCTTATTTCGAGAGCTCTCAAATTTGCTACAGTAATACGCCAACGCAACGATACGCTGAAAAGAACAAGGCCTTAAATATTGATATAATTTACTATTTAAAACTGATTATGTAGTTATCTTGTCAATTGACGGTCACATTGGCTGGTACGCCCGGTAATCTTATTGGTGCTAATGGGGAGCCTGGGCTCTAAGCTCCAGCTTGTACCTTCGGATTTATCCAAAGATGTTATGTAGCCCCGGCCCTAGCCCCAGAGTACAATCCAAACTCCAAACAAATTGAGCTGCTAAGCTACCTGATTCATCGAAACAAACACGCAGAAAATTTCAACACTAAATTGGCAATCAAGTCGGCAACAATAAGAGATACAGCAGCTGAGCCGATCTAAACGGATTGGGCAACATTTGAACAAGTTGGCAACGACAAAGGATACAGTAGACAAAACAGCTGAGCCGTTCAATTGATCGAATAAGAGATTTACTACATCTGAACAAGTTGGCAACGACAAAGGATACAGTAGGTTGATCGATGCACGAACGAGAGATCGGGCAAAGGAATCGATAAACAGTACGTATGAGATTTATTGCATCTGGAGTTGGCAACGATGAGAGATTGCGATTGTTTTATTTTTTTTGACTCAAAGAGATTGCGATTGTGTCGAAGAGAGCAGGATCTCCATATCTCCATGGCTTATAAATAAATCCACCCCCACCCGTCTTCGTCTTCAATCTCGCAGAGCCTCTCGCCGCAATCGCGATGGCGCACACCTCCACCGGCCTCCTACTGTGCTGCGCCGCCGCCGCTCTGCTCCTCCTCCTCCTCCCCGCCGCCGCCGCCGCCGCCGCCGGCAAGCCTGACGGCTCCGAGGAGTGGGGCTACGTCCAAGTCCGCCCGAGTAAGTCACCTTCTCGTCGCTGCTGCTCGCCGACGGCGATGTCGTTGATTGTGTACGTGTGTTTGGTTGGTGGCATTGCAGAGGCGCACATGTTCTGGTGGCTGTACCGGAGCCCGCATCGCGTGGAGAATGGCAGCACGCCATGGCCGACCGTGCTCTGGCTGCAGGGAGGCCCGGTCAGTAGTGTACCACCCGCCTCCGTCGTCTCCGTCTCCGTTCTTGAGGCCGCGCCGCCGGCCGCCATTGGCCGGTTGTTGCTGGCAATTGGCATGAGTCATGATGATCGATGATGCAGGGCGCGTCGGGCGTCGGGTACGGCAACTTCATGGAGGTCGGGCCGCTGGACACGGACCTCAAGCCCCGCGCCTCCACCTGGCTCGCCAAGGCCGACCTCCTCTTCGTGGTAAAACTTCATGGAGCACCGATCCATTGCTCGCTCCAGTCGCCGGCAATGGCGGCGGCGGCGGCGAGCTGATGGCTGATGCGGATGCTGGTGCTTGCAGGACAACCCGGTGGGGACGGGGTACAGCTTCGTGGAGGGCGGCAACACGAGCCTGCTGGCGCGCACCGACGGCGAGGCGGCGCGCGACCTGACGGCGCTGCTCTGCGACCTCTACCGCCACCACAAGCGCCTGCGGGGGAGCCCCCTCTACATCGTCGCCGAGTCCTACGGCGGCAAGTTCGCCGTCACCACCGCCCTCGCCGCGCTCCACGCCATCGACGCCGGCCGCCTCCACGCCAACCTCGGGGGTCCCTCTCGCTCTCCCTCTCCCTCACCATCCACATCGCAGTCTCATCGTCTCCATCTGCCTCCAATTTTTAAGCCTCTGTGTTCAACTGTCCATGCAGGGGTGGCCCTTGGCAATAGCTGGATTTCACCGGAGGACTTTGTGGTGAGCAGTTAATCAAGCGCATCAGCTCCAAGATTAAATTTTGATGATTCATCTGGATTGCGCTTGCTTCTGGATCTGATCATGCGTAGCAAGATTGGATTTTTTCTTTGATGGGATTGGACTCAATTGGATTGATTGGACGGTACGGTACGTGTGCAGTTGTCGTGGGGGCCGCTGCTCTACCAACTGTCCCGCCTGGACGAGAAGGGCCTGCAGCAATGCGACAGGTACGCGTGCATGCCCTGACAATTCTCTTTCTTGCCCAGCTCAACTGACGAGCCATCCCCGCTGCATCGCAACGCCGGCGGCGAAGGCTGGCGAAGGAGATCACGGCGCAGCTCGCCGCCGGGCAGTACGCCGCCGCCGAGAAGTCGTGGGAGGATCTCGAGTCGGCCGTCGCCAAGAACAGCAACTCCGTCGTGCGTTCAGTGCATTGCTACTCTTCTTCAGTTCCTCCTCTTCGTCTTCTTCCTCGTGCAGTCTCATTACATACATGGTGCGATTGCCAGGACTTCTACAACTTCCTTAAGGACTCGTCGGAGGAGGACGCAGCAGCAGCCACCACCACGCAGATCAGCACCAAGAGATCGCTCGCGTCCTTCCGTAGGAACGGCTACTCCCACTACCTGAGCTCCAAGGTCTCAAGGGAAGGCGGCCTCGACACCCTCATGGACACTGTCATCAAGAACAAGCTTGGCATCATCCCCAAAAATTTCAGGCACTACATATATACACTTCGCTGCAGAATGCATTTGCAGATTAATATATGTCTCATTGATTGGTTGCCAGTTGCTAGGATTTTCAATCTTCTTCTTCTTTTTCCCTGAAGTGCAGCTGGGGAGAACAGTCAGGTGATGTGTTTACAGCTCTTGCAGGAGATTTCATGAAGCCAAGAATACACGAGGTACTTCAGTAGTTCCATCTATTTCCCTATGAATTCCCACTGCAGCTGAAGAAATACTCCTAGGTTGTAGCTTGCACTCAACATCGTGTGTGTACGAATTTGATGCGTGCAGGTTGACGAGCTCCTCAAGCTTGGTGTGAACATTACAATCTACAACGGACAGGTATGAAAAGAAGGACCGGTTAATTGGTGCATGTCTGCATTTTTCTTGGACAACTAAGACAGATTCAGAAGCTTGGTAGCTCTGGCTTGCAGCCAAACAACACCCCAGATGCTTTACACTTGTGCACAGTTACTTGTCTGTCAGTATAGGTCGGCCAAAACTGGGTTATGTCTGTCTGTTCTAGGCCTCGTTTGTTTCGTCGTTCTGCCGCGTCGCGTCGCGTTTTCGGCCGAGCGCGCGTACGCGTTTTGAACCAGCGGCTGACGAACGCGACGCGACGCTCAAACAAACGAGCTCCTAGTGTTGCTAATGCCTGCTAAATCAAGTGGAGGCACGTGCTCTGGGATCTCCACTGGAATATTGCGCATGACAACACAAGCACTTGGCACTTGCCTTTAGCTAGCTACATATATCTGCACCAGTGAATACGGAAACAGTGAGAGGGGATTTAGTATGTTCAGTACAATACATGCTGGATAGGCATACAGGTTCATGGTGGCCCGTGAGCTGAATCTGAATTCTGAAGGTGAATGATGCCATGTCCTTGGCTCATCACGGGCATCTAGACCGGAAAGTTAGCTCGATGCTGTCTCTTGCTGTAACATTTGTCTTCACAAGCTACGAAAGCTAGTTATACTGTCAAGCTCAAGCACACACACGTCACAACACTCGAGCACCCGAGTGCTCACATGCGCCGACTGTCCAGTTTGTCTTAAGTTCTGAACTGCCCTCCGGAAAGAAACCAAACGCATTTTCTTTTCTTGATCAACTCTGCAGATAACATGCATGCATGCATGCAGATTAATTTATACGGCATATAAAATGGATGAGTTTTTCCTGTTGTTATTGCAGCTTGATCTGATCTGTGCCACCAAGGGGACACTGGATTGGGTTCAGAAACTCAAGTCAGCACTCTTCCCCCCTGAACACTATGTAAACTGTAATAAAGACATCTGAGTTTAACCGTTCGTTCCTGTGTTTTCGTCAGGTGGGATGGTCTAAAGAACTTCACAAGCTCGGCACGAGTGCCGCTCTACTGCAATGGGGATAAAGAAGATCGCACGCAAGCCTTCGTCAAATCCTACAAGAACCTCAAATTCTACTGGATACTCGGAGCTGGACACATGGTAATCCATCAGCTTCTCCTCTCCATGCACGCACGCACAATGCAATAATTCTTTTGTCCATTAGCCACCGTTAGGTCCATGCATCTAGGATTTGGATTGGCTCGATTCTGCTTCTGCTTGTGCGTGAGCTGGAAAGCGTGTGCATTCATGCAGCAGTTGGTGAGATGGTTTTTTCAAGGACGAACATGAAACGCCACATCCACATGCACAAGGAAACGCAGCAATGGCTCTTGTCCTGCTACTGCGAGAGGGACAAGCACACATGCAGAAACAGTGATGGGGGCAGGCAGGTGAACTGCTGCTCTAGGGGCAGTGGTACACTGCTACTGCCTTCTTCAATGCTTGTGGGATTCATTCCTTCGTGCTCCTACAATCTAATGCTTGTGGGATTCATTATTCATGCTACAAATTCTACATTCTACAATCTTGGCACATGCTCAGCTCTTCTGCCCTTGTCTTGATGAATGATGACAGGTACCAATTGACAACCCTTGTGCTGCGTTGAAGATGTTGGGTGACATTACACAATCTCCTGCCCAGTAGACAGTTTTGTGATATTAATCACATTAAGCATATAATATGGGCAAATACTTTGTGTATGTGACTAGCCGTGCTATGTGTTGTGTCCCAACAACAGTAATTGCCTAGTAGTTACAGCTTGTAATCTATAAAAAGGGATCCACCCATTGTAAACATGAATTTTCACTCACTCAATAAAGGATATACATTCATATATAGCTACTTTTCCTACCATTTACATTCAACAATAGTTGTTCTACAACAGAAACAGAAAGGAAGATAACACACACTATGGGCAGACACCGATTGAAGATTCTTCTCTGTTCTTTCTTTTTTTTTTCACATAAAAGACTGGTGATGATAGCATTGATGAGACAAGAAAGATACTACTAAAAGAGAGAGATGGATAGAGAGAGCTGTTTGACTTTACATTATATACTAGTACTGCTAGTGGTGCAGCTGTTCCCGGTGGCAGGGTACAATCAAAAATCAAAATTTATTGCATGCAGTGATGTTCACTGAATGAGCCATGCATGACCTGACCTGACCATGTTACTGCCGCTTGCTTCTACTGCTGCTGCTACCACTACTGTACTCTCTTCCTTTTGTTTGTTAACCTGCTTAAACACTGCTCTCAGCATATGATGCATAGCATGCTTCAATGTGCTTGTCAAAAATGGCACAGGCCCATGACCTAAATGTAATGACCAAACAAGAACAAACTTAAAGAAGATCAATTCTTAACTTAAAAGTCATGGCGCACAATCTCAGTAGGCAGTGCTCCGCTTTGATTCTCATTGCTTCATGAGCTACAGACTTACACCTGAAAACTAGTAAATCCGACATGTACTGTGCAAATATCTACATGTGTATACCCATGCTATATATTGACCAAACGATCGTGCAAGAATCTCCTACCCAATGTTCTTCTAAGTTACATGCGAATACAACAAATCCCAAGATGGTTCGTGAAACTGACTGAGTCCTAGCATCTCAGCACTTTCTTTCTTACTCCAAATTCACTTTATCCAACTCCTTCTCCCAGCTAAGACCAAACATTTGGCGTCCAAAAGGTACTATCAGATTGTACCGAAAAACCTACAATTTTCAAGGAAAACAGTGTTCCAGATAAATCCATTTTGATATAGTCAATAACATGTATGGGAGCTGATGCCGAGTACCACCTTGTCGTTTATTTGGCGAATTTGTTCTTGGAGAATCCTGCGATCATCGTGCCAGGTCAAGCCGTCATCTTCAGAATGGTTTGCCCAAGCCTTCCTTAATGCTGACCTCCAGCTCGCAATCATGCCACGGATTTCCTTGTTCAGTTCAACCCATTCTGGAGCACAGCCGTTCTTTGCAAGTATCCTGTAAAGGGTGTCTTCTGCAGGATCGGCGTGAGGGTTTGAAATGAGGTTTAGGGGTTTGCCTTTCCCAGGTAGGTTTTCGAAATGCCCTTCCTCCATTGAATGCCATATTCTTTGTTCCACAACATTAATTATATCAGTCTCGGACCTGCAATAGAACACGGAAGTTATAAATCTTTGGATAACCTAGAGCTTTTGACACAACCAGTAATGCACATTCGTAAATCGTAAGATATGCCAATGAGAAACAAGAGTGAACATTTGCCCATCCATCCCATAATTTGGCAGATTAGTGCAAGCTCGACTGATAAAGAAGCCAAGATATCTGAATGAAGTAGTCAACAAATAAATGGCTAGGTTGATTGTGACATTCATAAAACAATATGATCATCAAACTACTAAAAACTAAGCTCAGGAATCCGAGGGGCAGCACTTTTTACATGAAAAACTATTTACAATAAAAAGGCAAAGGAATACAAATGAGAGTTTGGGTGACTGAATAATGCTAAGAAAAAAGTGCCAAAAAGATTTGTATGTTATTCTGTGTAATTTTGGCTCAGCTCTGGCTGGCTTCACCAAATCATGAAAAAGACATTTTAGAAAACATATCATGTTATCACCAAAAACATCGTCCATCTTCTTGGCAGACGCCACGGACAATTCATCGCAGTGCTAAAACGTTAGCCCTACTACCACCGACAAGATATTTGTAGTTGATTCTGAGCACTATAAGACATGTGTCTCTACTAAACTCAGAAGTCACCGACAGACAGTTCATCACACTGCTAAGACCTTAGCCCTACTACCACCGACAAGATATGTCTAGTTCATTCTGAGCACTATAAGACATGTGTCTCAACTAAGCTCAGAAGTCACCAACACCAACAACTCATCACAGTGCTACGATCTTAGCCCTACTACCACCAACAAGATATTTCTAGTTAATTCTGAACACTATAAGACATGTGTCTCAACTAAGCTCGTAAGTCCGAAGGGCACTTTTTACATGAAAAATTATTTACAGCAAACGGGCAAAGGAATGCATGATGAGAGTTTGGATGGCTGAACAATCCTTAAAAAACACCAAAGAGATTGTCTGTCAGTCTGCACGAGCTTGGCTCAGTGCTGTACTGCTGTGTGGCCTCACCAAGTCATGAACAAGACATTTTAGGAAACACATCATATTATCACCAAGGGATGATGTTTGAACGTCCTCCATCTTTTTAGCATGCCACCGACAATTCATCATAATGCTAAGAACCTTAGCCCTATTACCACCGAGAAGATATTTCTAGTTGATTGTGCGCGCTACAAAAATGTTGGAAAGGCTTTGGATAAATAAAACATCAAAAAATAATGGCTGGTAAATTTGGGAATAATTACCAATCTGCTGCTCTGACTGAACAAGAGCATCACTCAGGGTGGGAAAGGCACAGGTTTGGATCTGTCACAATGCTAACAGTAGAACGTGAAAGTGCATCTAGGCCCTAAGTGATTTTGGTGATTAATGAGTAACAATTATAGAGCTAATATTTCTATTGGAGAATTATGCACAGATGTTATACAGATTAAAATTCATGAGGTATATGTTTACATGTGATGGTGTACCCATCAAATGTGAATGTGTTGCAAGATGGCATCAAGACTAGGATTTACTTGTAAATCTTTAATTATTGAGTTCTAGGGATGTCGTACTATAAAGAGGAATGAAATGGAGAAGCATATAAAGGTTCCTAAGTGCTCAAAACAGGTATCTCGAAGTTCGTGTGAGTTTTCTACTCAAAATACACTCTATACAGAACCTACACCATCAGAACATCCGACGAGGATCGGAACATCCGATGTTGAGCCAGCCTGCCAGTTTTCAGAGCTATCCAGAGAGCAGTCCATCGGAATTTCGGTCGGAACATCCGATGCCATCGGAACATCCGACGGGGTCTAAACATCTGACGCGTGATTAACTGTTGCAACGACTATTTTCCGAGAATCTCTATTTAAAGCCTTCTCTAATACCTGTCAAAAGGTTACTTACTCTGATTACATCCTGATTTGAGCCTAATTCATATTCATCTCTTTCAAAAACCTTAGCCTTTGTCTCTCTCTTGTTCATTTTGTGAGATCTAGATCTAGAGAGATCAAGGCAACCCAAGTGTTCCACGAATTAGAGTCCAATTCTTGAGCACTTAGCGATTCCTACTTTTCTTCATCGCATTTGTTACTCTTGAAGACTTGAAGGGCTCCTAGATGGCTAGGTGTCGCCGGTGAGCTGCCGATCTTTGTGTGGCGTGCCTCCGGAGTTTGTGAAGGTGCGAATCTACCTCCGCAAGGAAAAGAATTCAACTAGTGATCGCCGGTGAGTGCTGTGTGCTTCATCGGTAAGGGGATTAGGGTCTTGGTGATCCGGGCTTTGGGCCTTCCCAACGGTGAATAGAATCTTCCTTCAAATATCCGAACATCGGTAAACAAAAATCGCTGTGTTTTTGTCTTGATCTTGTTTGGTTGTTTTTACTATTAGTGTTGACTTGTTCTGAGTATTCTTAAACAGATCTAACCTTAGTTTTGCGAGAAAACAGATTTTACTGCAGGTTTTCGACAGATCCAGAATACTCAGGATCGGAACATCCGACGCGAATATCCGACGCCGTCGGAACATCCGTCCTAGATCAGAACATCCGACGGAGGGCTCTCTGGACCAGATCGGAACATCCGACCTGCATCGGAACATCCGACGGGCTGGTCACTGTTTGAATTGTTTTAATTCCACAATTTTGTTTATTTGCCTATTCACCCCCCCTCTAGGCGACATAACGATCCTTTCAGAATGGTATACTATCAGCAGGGGGCCCTGACCACTCAAGAGAAGTTGCTTGGACAATTTCACAAGGACAACTTGGGACAATGACTTCAGCACTTCATGTATAACCATATATCAAGTTATCCATAGTGCAACACTAATTTAACCGAAAGAAGGTAACTGTGGCAGTTATTATTGTGAATCTGGGGGGAAATATATAACAGACCAGAATGCTGATTAGGAAGATAAGTAGATAACTGACAGTACAATTAATCAACGCAAGATTTTGTGTGGAATTTAAAACACTAGAAAAGTTCAACAAGGTAGTAATGTATTCAGATATGTACGGACAAGACGAGTACCTAGGTGCTTCGATTGTTGGAAAACCAAAAATGCATAATAAGAGACGGTGTAAACACCTTCCTTTACTATAAATTAGCTCTAATATGGTAAAATTGGCGTGTATGTGTTCTTCTTGTTACAACTAATTTAAAAAGAACTCTGACAGTGAGGGTGCAAAGGGTGCAAGTGTATACACTGTGATCGTACCCCCTGTGAAAAATCTATTTGCCGCAAGAATGGGGAATCGGGCTGCATCACGATTGACTAATTTCGCAGCACAAGTACATATCCGACAACGATAAAAGCTCGGATTTTTCCCACGCGAGTTTGGCGTGTGGTCGTTAGCGGCCGCGAAGGGGAGGAGGGGCGGGGATACCTGACGGCGTTGGAGCGGCCGCGGAGCTCGGGAGGGAGCTTGCGCTCGTTGACGGCGTCCATGACGGCGGCGAGGCGGTGCTGCGACGAGGGCTTCTTCTTTTTGTCCGGCGACGACGGCGAAGAGGACGCCGCCTCTGGCGCGGGGTGGGCGCTCCACGACCCCGACCAGAACGCACGGCGGCAGCGGGTCCGGGTGGGCGCGAGGAGGCGGCGCCCGGCGGCGATCGCCACCGCCATCGGTGCGGGAGAGATTGGTTCCGCAGCGAGGAGGACGCGATGGAGCGGTTGTAAGTGGGCCGAGTGAGACATGGAGTGGTCTGGGCCGGAATGTACGTGGGCCAAAGGAATTTCACTGGGCCGAACTGGATGAGCGATTCATAAGGAGAAGGAAGAGAATAGACGACGGAGCAGGAGGAGGATGGAGACGACGATCTCTCCCGGCCTCTCGTCCTCCGGGAACTCAGCTGCAGCCATCAATGGCGCCATCTATAGCTATAGCTAGCTATATAAGGAGAGAGCCATGGAGAGACGAGGGCTAGCTGCGAGCTAGAGAGAGAGAGATTGCGAGAAAGGAATCGATCAATTGAGCGCGATTGACCAGCTGTATCCTCGACCTAGAGCGAGAGAGGGAGAGAGATTCTGATCGAGCAAGGTCGGTATATATCTAGAGGAGGAGGAGGAGGATCGATGGCGGCGTGCTCCGGGGACATGGAGAGGATCTTCAAGCGGTTCGACAGCAACGGCGACGGGAAGATCTCGCTGGCGGAGCTGACGGACGCGCTGCGGACGCTGGGGTCGACGTCCGCCGACGAGGTGCAGCGCATGATGGCGGAGATCGACACCGACGGCGACGGCTTCATTGACTTCAACGAGTTCATCTCCTTCTGCAACGCCAACCCGGGCCTCATGAAGGATGTCGCCAAGGTCTTCTGATCATGCATCAACGATCCGCCCGTCGCCGTTGACGCCATGCGTCTTTGCTCTTCTTCTTCTTCGCTCCCTTCTGATTAATTTTGCTGTAACACTTGGTTAATTCTTCATTTCATGCGCCGTCGATAAAGATTTCTTTTCTATCTAGTATTCTCTCTGTATTAATATTTCTAAGTACATAATTTTTCCATGTTTCTATTCCCCCCTACGTACGCTACCTGTACCGGAATTGCTGTTGCATTTTCGATCCCCTGCTTACTGTTTGTCTTCGTTTGCTAGTCCAAACTGTTTGTGTACAACCCTTGTGGTTGTATGTGGGCTGTTGGCCCGAGCCCGATGCAGCTTCTGCCCAGTAGACCACACATGGGCGATGGCAGATGGCTCCTTACTCGAAGAATATATAGATTGGTTTGTTTTGGGAATTTGGGTAGAAGCTAACACTACGGGAGAGACAAGTCTAGAAACGTGGAGAGAGACTTTCTAACGGCTGTCGATGCTGTTAGAGTATATTGGGCCTTAGGGGCAAGGCCCATCTCCTGTACTATATATACTCTCCTAACAGCAATACACAAATCATCTATTCCGCAATCTAACATGGTATCAGAGCCTAAACCCTAATTCCACCACCTATCGTCGCCGCCGGTGTCGTTCTCTCCTTTGACGTCGCCCATGGCCGATCTCTCCTCCACATCGACCATCACCACAACGGTGATGTCGACCCCCTCATCTTCAGTGTCGATTCCTCTCCCCACGGAGTCGACGTCCCCTACCCCGTCCACCGTCACTCAGCTCGCGGACGCCGCCGTTGAACAGATCGCCGCCGCCGTCCACAGTCTTCCTGCCGAGGTGCAGGCTGCTCTCCTCGCTGCCGGGTGCTGACGCCACCGCCTGGCTCCGCGCCGACTACCCGACGCACGGCGCCGCTACCGCCGCCTGTCCCCGGCTCGGCACCACTCCTCACGAGCTCGCCGCCGGAAATGTTAAATCATTTAAATATGTTGCATCATGGCATCATCATCATTGCATGCATTGCATTTAAATTGGAAAATTGATTTAAGCTTCTCAAGCAATGCACCCTTGCTAGAAAAATTTAATAATTTGTTTAATGCATGTATTATATTTTCTTTAAGCCTATCCCAGGGGAATTGTCTGGGAAGTATATTGGTAAACTTTGGTAAGCAAAATAATATTTCCTAAGGTATTAATATATTTAAAAAGAATATTTGAAAATGGAAGACCTTTGGAGATCAGAAAAATCAAAAAGAGTTTTACTCTCCCCTCGGCCCAAAATCTCGGCCCACTCTTCCTTTTCCTTTTCTCTTTCCCCCGCCTCTCCTCATTTCCTCTGGATGGGCCGCAATGCCGCGCCAGGCCCACCCCCACCGCAGCCCATCCTCCTTGCTCCTGCGCGCCGTGGCCTCACCGACAGGTGGGCCCGCGCCGTCAGTGCCTCTTCCCCTCTTCTTCTCCCCTGTTTCTCCCTCCCCTGCTCGCCGGTCGCCGCCGCTGTGCTCTCTCTCTCTCTCTCCCTCGTTCTCCCGAAAACTCGTGGGTGCAGTCTCCGATGCGGCCACGCGTTCCGATCACCTCCTCCGGACTCCCTCCTCTCCTCCTTGGTCTTGTCGCCGGTCTCACGCCAGTGACGCAGCCGAGTCTCTCTTCACGCCACCGGCCGGATTTCACGCCGGCGGGTGCCAAACCATGTGCGTCGCGTCAAGGAACCCCGAGCACCGCGTGCCTATAAAAGGGGTACTGCTACCCTATTGACCGCTGCGTCGCGCCACCGCATTGTCGAAGATCCAAGACGATGCGCCGCTGCCCACTCCTTCGCTACCCTTCTTACCCTCTCCTACCTCGCCTCGCTCTTTTCGGTTCAAGCTCACCCCGGCATTGGCACGCAGGTCGCCCAGCGGAGCTCGCGCCCGGTGGATTAATTGAAGCTGTGTGGTCCGCGCACGTGTCTCGGAGCTCGCGCCGTCGCCGCCGTCGTGGTCTCGCCGCCTAGCCATCCTTTCCACCCCGGTGAGGTCACAAATCGCTTCGCCGTACTCTAGTATTGCTTGCGGCCAAAGTAATCGAAATTTGATTCCGTTCTTCGCCGGCGCCGCAGACACCGTGAGGTTCCGCCGCCGTGCCCAGTTGCGCCGCCGCCTCCGTGCATGTCCGGCGCTGCCAAGACCACCCCTTGTGTTCGCCTCGCCTGTTATTCGCTCCGCGCGCATCCAATCGGTCCCTAGTGGCCGGAGTCGCCGCCGCCGTGCTCATCGCCGCCGCTGCCGAGAGCTCCCCTGTTTTTTTCCCTTCTTGCCACTGCGGTGCCACCGACAGGTGGGACCCGCCAGTTAGCCGCGCCCCTGCCTCGCTCTCACCGGGCGTTGCCGAGCGTCTCGCTGATGGGCCGCCAAGCCGAGCCGGCCCAAGTCCGAGAGGCCCTCTTCCTTTTTATTCTTTTCCTCTAATTTATGTTTAAGCATTATCTGGGGTAGCTTAAGCATTTATTAAAAATAGCTGCTGAGCTGTAAAAATTCCATAGAAATTCATAAAAATACTTTATTGTTTTCTGGACCTAAGAAAAATTATATATATGCATGTCATGTTTGTAGCATCATTTTTTATTTAATAGCTAACCTAGAAGTGGCATTATTTCATGTGAGCTTGGGCAAACCCCTTAGCATTTCGGAATAAATAAAAATGCATTAAAAAGTTGTTGCATGTCCCATTATTCAAAAACAGCAAGACCTTAAGCACCTTTCTTATGTGGTTGTTAATTTCATAACTTGAGCATTGCATCATTTCATGTGCATAGCCTTGGTCATATTGTTATTCAAATAAAAATGCATGGAAAATAGGATTTCTGCATTTATCTTTAAAACAGCAAGGCATGAAACATTTTACTTATGTGTGTTGTATTGTTTTGCATATGCGTGTGCGCGTTTAGGAGGTCAAGCTCCCGAAGACCCGATCGACAACGTCCCCTTCGTTTTCCCCGGAACCGATCAAGGCAAGTCCCCTTCGATCATATCGTGAAGCCATTTTCGTTATTTGGAAAATGTTTACTAGACTTGAAAATATGCATGCTAGTTTAAAAATGTTAAATGCCGTATTTACTAGACTTAGCTATCATGCCGAATAGAAAGGTAAGAAATATTGTGGGATTAAACCTAAGGCTAAAAATATGGATTGCTCTTATTTAAATATCTTGTTGTGGTAGGATAAATGCTTAAAAATCTTTTATGCGGAATGATTCAATCATTTGTGTGAAATGAGAATATTGCTGAGAAATGTTTGGGAAAGGACGATTTAAAGATAGCGCATCAAGGGTGATGCTTAATAGGAAATGATTTTCCTCTTACCCCAAAAACTTTTCGACTAGGGAGATATTTTATCGGTTGGTGCAGTATGGCACCGTTTGGAAAACTAGGCTAAAATATCAACTCTCTCCTAGTCTAAGGAATGCTCATCCTATGATCCTATGAACTAAACCACTACAGTACGACTTCGAGCCCCGGTATGGGACGGGCCCGATCGTTGACCCTCGCGGTTGGCGGTCTTGTGGCGAAACACCGTCTGGGTGCGTAGCCTCTCGATGGTAAGGCGTACCCACTCTGCAGAGTTAAAACTGTCACGATAGACGTGCTCGTGGTTATGAGCGTGCGAAGGGACTGATTATATGATAGTTTCTTCATTTCAAAACCAATTTTAGTAAAGGGTTTTAAGCAAATGATTTGAGATGAGTAAAGGTTTTGAGAAGGATTTCGTTTGAGTTAGGTGCCACCGGCGATATTCCGGATTGGGGGTCGGCCTACCAGAAAGTGTCGCGCGGAATGGACCTAGCGGTTTGAGAAAAGAAAATAAGAAAGGATTTTGTTCTCGCTATGGCACTGAGGCCAAGTGGCGAGAACCGTTTGAGAAGAGCCCAAAGAAAATGTTAAGATTTATTGTTTCAAAAACCGCTTTGCCAAAACTAGGCTAATAAATGCATTTCCGCAAAATTTCCTAAGCACTCCTTGTACTAAACCACATTTGCATAATTCCGGACTTGCGAGTACAATTTGTACTCACCCTCCTTTTCTCCCCTCCCTTTTTAAAATTTCCACAGCTGGTCCATCCGAGTATGGCCCGCCTTCCGAGGAGGAGGACCCAGATTACGTCGAGGAGGCGTTTTCTGAGAAAGACTATGAAGACTAGGGTTGCGCGTTCTTACAGTCCTCGTGCTTGTGGGATGGATAAGTACCTAGATGTTGTATTAGGCCTGTATCTCCGTGTACTCTGAATTGCGGCCTGCGAGCCGTTGTATGTGTTTGTACTGGACTATGTTCCCGTTTGTAATAATCGAATCGTTGGCAATGTTCCGTTTCTGTATATCTGTGTGTACTAGCCATGATCCTTGGGACTAGTACGTGTTTACGCAGGTGGAATCCGATCTCGTAAATCGGGTGCCGACAGCTCTTTTCTTGATAGCCGTTTCCTTTTGGCTATCGTCCACGGATAAGGCGCTAACAACAAGTCTTTTGTATCGACGGTGACGGATTGGTTGTCGAGAGAGGTAGAACTCTGGCTACAATCTAGCTGTCACGTCGAAACATCAGTTGTTTCCCTTAGTAACATACATACCAAATTCTATTAATTGGAAACTACAAAATACATATATCTATTTAGTTAACCTAAATATCACCGGAAAACTTATAAACGAAAATTATAGCAAACTAACAACAAACTAGTGAATTAATAGAAACTAAAAAAGTGCTGGTTTATATACGTAAATAATTTTCAATACAAAATAACTAAATTTGTATTATCGCCATAAGTGAAAAAAAGTGTAGACAAAGTGAGAAAAAATAGTTGACGTCTCAAAAACAAAATAAAAAACTGAAGGATCGCTATTCAGCAAACCAGTATTTATATTGGCTTTCCCTTTTTTTTTTGAAAGAGGGGCAGGAGAACTGCCGACCTATTTCATTGATCAGAAGGAGAAAATAAAATAAAAAACCCATGCACGCACGGGGTACAACCACAGCGGTCCACTGCAAACCTGACCAAAGCCAGACACACCACCGGGAACACCACCTACAGAGGAGAAGGAAAACAGCCCCACCGCTGTCGCCTAGAACAAAAGCCGAACATGAGAGAGATACAGGAGAGACAAGGAAAAGGACAACACCGGCCACCGCCGGACACCTAACCAACACTCACACAGCAGTGAGCGACACCTGCAACAGCAGACCCAACGGAAACCCACAACGCTAGAACGGCAACCACGACGCCTTCAACAAGGTAGCGACGAGGAAGACCCGACGCAGTCACTAAAGCGCTAGGGTTTTCACCCATAGCAGGACAAAGTTCAAACGGTGATGCCTTCAACGAGGAATACGACACAAGGGTGACGCCATCACCAGCCCGAAAAGGCGGGGCTTTCGCCCAGGACCGATGGTGTACAACAGCAGAAGACCGAGCCGCCGGCAGAAGACGCAGAGCCGGAGAGCGTCGACGAGCGCCACCGCTCGACACGGAAGACGCCGCCCACATCATTCGACACCTCAAAGAAAGGGAGGGTCTAACGGCGAGGGCGGGACCGAGCCAAGAGGCTTAGAACGGGGACGCCACCGGAGAAGGGCCACCACGCCGGATGGCCTGCGCATAGGAAGCGAAGCAGTCCAGACGCCGCGCCACTAAGACGACGCTAGCCGGCCCCCGCCTCTATCCCGGAAAACGCCAACCAACGTCATCGAGCACCTTGCAGGGAGGGGAGGGCAAAAAGGCAAGGATGGGACCAAGGTAGAGACAGGGGACACAGCATCACCGAAGTATGGGCAACGGCCCACCACGCCGCCATAGGAAGAGCTGAGGAGACGCCAGGCGCACGGCCCTGGAGCACACCCACTCCGTCCGCTCCGGCCAACTATCAAAGTGGACCCCCCCAAGCGGCCTCCACCGAGACGGGCTTAGGGGGAGGGGGAAGAAGGAGATGCCGGTGCCGAGCTCCGCCGAGTTACGAGGCCACTGGACCTATGACCCTGGAGCACACCCACTCCGGCTAACACACCGCCAGATCCGAGTCTCCTGCCCGCGTATCCGGCCAAACACAGAGTGGTCCCCTCCGAGCGGTCTCCACCAAGACAGGCCTAGGAGGAGGGAAAGAAGGAAGAGGGAAAGCCGGCGTCGAGCTCCACCACTGCGCGCGAAGGTGGGGACGAAGAAGAAAGGGGGAAGCCGAGCGTCCTGCGAGGGATGACGCGCGACGGGCGAACAGGACACGGGAGAGGAATGCCGCCGGGCCAGGGGAGGAATGCAGCCACAGGCACCACCAAGGCGCCCGCGCCACGAGGAGCCATCGGCACCAGCAAGGGGCGGTTCGGGACAGCTCGCCGCCGGACTCAGGCGCTGCTTGACTTGGGTCTGAGGGGGAAGAAACGCCGCCACCATAACCAGCCAGATAGGGGGGGTTGGGGGTGGGGTGGGGGGTCACCGGGCGCTGGCAAGGTTCGGATCTGGAGCGAGGAGCCCGAGGCACGCTGGCCACAGGCGCCTCCGCCCGCACCGCGCCAAGGTGGAGGTCGGGGCGCCCCCACCGCGCCGAGGGGGATAGACGCCGTCGCGCGTCACCAGATCTAGTAGAGGAAGAAGAGCCACGCCCGCGCGCCTGGTCGTCGTTGCCCGCGTGCCACCACCGCCACCGCTGCCCCACGTCGGCCCAAGCCGCGCCGCCGCCGGATCCGGCCACCTCGCCGCCGAATCTGGCCTCCACGCCGCCCAAAAAACTGGGTAGCTTCCCGCAAGGGCACTGGCCAACAAGAGAGAGAAAAGGAAGGGGAGGAAGGAGGAGAGGGAGAGGGAGAGGGAGAGAAGGGCGGCGGCGGCGCTAGGGTTTGTGGAGGGTTGGGCTGGGGGTTGGGCCGCCTTGGAGGAGCGACGCGAGGGCCGTGCTCATTTCGCAGAGTCCAACCAGATCTTGGCTTTCACTTCGTTCCATAACTTTCATAATCTGCACATCAATCCAAAATTCGCATTTTATAAATAAACAAGAGGGGTCGAGTACTTGGCGATCACAATGCACGGCGCGAGCGAGCAAGTTCAATGCTGGGACCAAGTGAAGGACGATGATAGCGGCAGCTGAGACGGCATGCATGCATGGAGTAGTAGCTAGAAGAGCAGCTTAAAGCATGATTAAAGTTGACCCACACACACAGTCCTCGAGGTCTCCCGGCCGGCTCCCGATGTACGTACCATCGATGATCCATCCATGATCCATCTCCACCGTCCGATTATATATATATGCTATATATGAAACTCGAGTGGCACGTACGTACTGCTGCACTCGATCTCTCGAGTCCATTCATATATCTCGAGACTCTCCTTAATTTGCTCTACCTAGCTAGCTAGCAGCCGGCCAAGCAGATGAATCCAGCTACAGGTAGCCTGCTTGTTGATTTCTTCCCTGGACTTTTGCTGGATGCTAGCTTGCATGCATGATATGAATAATGAAACTGCATATATATGCTATTGCTGCCTGTTGGTCGATGCATGGGTGACATTGCTAATTAGCTAGCGACATACTTCCATTCGCATCGCCTCCGTGCTCGCTTCAGCTCACCACCAGTCCCCTAGCTAGCTAGCTTCCTTCCAACCATGCACGCACGTACTACCTACCTACCTATTAATTTTGTCTCAAAACTATAGCTCTCGTGCACGTACACATGTACGCATGCATGCATGCCTTTAATGTAATTGGCTTTCGAGAGCTTGCATGCATGCACCACGCACACATCGACATCCACCGTGGGCAAAGCTCGCATGCGTGTCATTAAGCTTTGCATGCATGTTACTCCCTCCCTCCGGTCATGAAAACAAATCGCTGTTAATTTTTGGACACGCGTTTGACCATTCGACTTATTCAAAAAACTATGTAAATTATCATTTATTTTGCTGTGATTTGTTTTATATTAAAGATACTTTAAGCATGATTTATATTTACGCATGTTTGTACTAAATTTTTAAATAGGAGTAAGACGAATGGTCAAAGACATATGCAAAAGTCAATGACGACTTGTTTTTATGACCGGAGGTAGTACTTAATTACATGATCGATGGCATGACCATTGACCGGCCGGAACTTTCTGCTTCCTACGTTAATTTATGGAGAGTATAGTTAAGCATTATTACTTTTTTATACATGTGTAAGAGGTAAAGCTGTGAATGCTATATGTAATGGCAGACATACATGCATCCATCATTGCATATGCAAAGCTGCATAATACTGTATCTCTAAATTATCTATCTCTAAATTAGGCAACTCGCCTTTCTTCAAAAAAAATATATCAAAGCGAGAGCTGCATAATACTATATCTCTAAATTATTAAAGCTCACTTTGACGATGGGATGTTCATTAATTCCCATGTGTACATACTGGTACAGACATATCCACCACCACACAACGCACTTCAAGACTCGTGTCTAGACCAACTCACCCATCAAATGGCTTTGTTTGCAAACCTCTGATAATTTTTATTTCCAAGTAATTGGATCTTTCTTTTTCATACTCTCTCCTCTACCAGACCTCATGAACGTGCCTTTATCAGCATGTGGGCAAGTAAAATCGGATTTGCTCCCTATGGCTAGAGTTGCCTCAGGATAGGTGAAATTTCGGTCGACGTACCTACACCAGTAAATAACTAAATTTACGTATGGTTTTATGTGGTAAAAAGTTTACAGTTTAATCGTAAAAAATCATGCGTACTATTTTTGCACATACCTTTAATTCTATAATAAGTAGCGTCTTGTGTGACTTGTTTTTTCTTTTGAAAAAACTTGCAACAGCTCAAAAATATCATCTAGTTAATTGTTGCATCTTTTGTTCAACAGTAAATTATATGTAAATTTAGTTATTAACTAATGTAAAAGACGACGACTAAAATTTCCTCTATTGGGGACTCACACCCAAAAAACCCCATTAATTAGTTGACAATATTTGGAGCGCAGTTAAAGTAAAGAAAATATATATAGTTAAGGTTTACCTCGGTCTTATGAAATAACGAGCATGATATCCCAAACATCTGCACAAAAAAAATATTTTTTTATTGAATTTCTGTTTCTTTATTATATATAGTTGATATGTATACCCTATTTCTAGCTTTGTAGTTGACAAGGACTCTTGTTTCTATTACTTACCTATTGCAGTTCATATGAACTCTTATTTTAATCTAAGCCGTTATAATTTGGTCCCACTATAATCACTACAAGAATCGAAAATAAAGTCTACTGCCAGTTGAAGTGTCGACAACCAACATGCAGCTGTCGATACATATCCATTATTAGTATCGACGACCACTAAAGAACCATCGAGAATGAGCATCCAGCGGGGTCACTCTCGACGACCTATATGGTCGCTGTCCAGACAGCTTGGAGGAGGCCCCACGGCAACGTCCCAGGCATGACGGGGTCTACGTTTCTTGACGGCTAGCCGTGTTAGGCCGTCGACAAAGGCTGCACTGAAATGCCTATGTCCACGGCCGCACTGTGGCGGTCGAGACAACGTAGTATGAAAATATTTTAACTCCTGCTATTTCTTAAAATTTTATTGTGGTTTAAATTTAATTTCAAATTTCTTTCATTTTTTATGATATTAAATTAAATACTACGAATGTGGTGTTGATGGTATATTTTTAGCTATGCTTTTTTGTTATGTTACAATTGAATAATATACGACGCATCATTTAAAATGTACTAAAGTAATGTTTGAACTGCAATATTTAATTTTGAAAATTCTTAAATTTATTTTTTTATCGGATGAGGTCGATTAGTGAATATTGAACAATACATAAATTTAAAATTATTAGTGCATATAATTAAAATTCAAACGTGGTGATGGACAATGCTGAACACATGAAATATTAAACTTTCACCTCAAATTCTCTGGAAAGCTTCAATTTACAAAGGAGTCACCACACCGGAAGCTCAAAAAAAAATTTCATGCTTGTAATTTCATGTAGGAAAGAACATGGAATGGTTTGAAAATTTCAAATGAATTTTTTGAAATTTTAAAATTTGAAATAGAGTTGTTTGACCATTTAAGACCTTTAGGGATTGTTGCCCTCGAGACAGGTAATATTCTCGACGGCCACTGGAGAAGCCGTCGAGACAGAGCATCTACCTCGAAGGTAGTCGATAGTTGCCCTCGGGAGAGAGGGCTTCTCCAATGGCTGCCGAGACAACTTTCCACGACGACAGTTTCGACGGCTGCTAGTAAAACCATCGACATAAGCACATAGGATTCGCCCGTTACCGGGGCCTTCTCGACGGCCAACACAAAACCGTCGACACTGCCACATTGGATTCGCCCACTACCGGGGCTATCTCGATGGCTTTCCCTTGGCCGTCGAGACTGCCACCCGCCCCGCCGCGCTGCGCCGTGCCCCCCCGCCCCGCCCCGCCCCACCGCGTCATCGCCCCGTTGCCTCCCCGTCGTCGCGAGACTGAGTAATCTCGACGGTATGCTACTTTTCTTGATGGCGCAAACCATCAAAAGACTGTGGCAGTCTCTTGTAGTGAATGGATGGTGTAGATATTTCTTTTGTTTTTGCAATTAGTATGAGAATTTCTAGTATATATTTTAGGATTAATGTGGTGACTCAGTTTAAGTCTACTTTAATATAATAATAACGAGCAGGGTGTCCTATTTGTGCGGCTAGATTTGTGTCAATATTTAACCAAGGGCAGATACACGAAAGCAAGTTGTTAGGGTCGTCGCGATCATTTTAACACTAAATCACTATTTTTTTAAGTATCAAATCGTAGGTTTATATGTATATACTAATAATATAGCAATAGTCAACAAGGGTTTGTTAGAAAGTCATTGGGGTTGCTTGACCCTGGTGCTAACACTATAGATCCGCCCCTGATTTAATCTAACATGCACATTATTTTTATTACATAATTATATATTTTTGATTGAATCTGATATAATGTATTTTTTTAAAAGGGGCCGGGGTGGCTTGATGGCAGACGACTGCTCGCCCCTTGCCCACGTGTGTGCCTCACGTGGGCCCACCCGGCGACGAGCACGCGGCGCGTCTAGTCACCTGCCAGCGAGCAAACCTGTTTTTAAAAATATGGCTTGTACTCTTATTTCTATTATTTTATTTTGAATTTTATTGTTTTATTTTATTATTGCGTTTGGTATTTTTTTAATCTAATTTGTTATAATTGGATCAATTATAATGGACGGTGGAAAAACAAAAGATAAAGGTGATCTGCAGGAGCGATGTGACGCAACCGAGTGGCAATGTTGGTGGTGGTGGTGGAGGTGCGCGCATCAATGGCTGCATGGCCCCGGCTTCTTCTTCTTCCTCGGCATGCTCGCATGCTCATGGCAATGGGACTAATGGCGCCATCGGGCAGGCAAGATACGATTGCTGGGTGATACGGCCGGCGCCAGTGGTGGCACATCCTGTCGGCCTCTCAAAAAAACCCGGCCTACATCTCCTCATCGAGATTGAAGATCAGATTTTGCTGCCTGCACCGGCCGGCAGCTACCTAGCTTCAGCTCCATCCGTCCAATCCATCATCATATATACTTGCATGCTTGAACCTGCTTACAAATAAAAATTAATTAGGAGAACATTTTGATTAATTCCCCTAATCAACCTAGCTTAGTATTACATGCAGCATGTGTCAGCTAGTGCGTATGTGTGTGTGGATGGATGGATGGATGACTGAATGCGTCCACGCCGCGAGGTCACTAAACAAGAGCATCATAATATCATATCCATGGCTCGATCCAGCAGCCTATGGTCCCATAAATGAGCATGACACCTGTCCATTTGGCTACTAATCAAATTAATCCACATACATTATACGAAGTTATACGAATGACGCGCGACGGGCGAACAGGACACGGGAGAGGAATGCCGCCGGGCCAGGGGAGGAATGCAGCCACAGGCACCACCACGTCGCTTCTTCGACCCTGCGTGGGCTCGTATGGACTACGTCGTGCTGTCGTGGTTGTACGGTCGCATCACACCCAACCTTCTGGAGGTGGTGATGACCGCCACTGCCACGGCCCGTGGTGTGTGGACCAGTTTCTCGGGACCAGGAGATGCGGATCCTCTACGCCGAGGCGCAGTTCCATGCCCTATCTCAGGGGGACCTCTCCATCACCGACTACTGCCGCCGTCTCCGGAGCTTGGCGGACAACCTTGCAGACTTGGGTCAGCCGGTCAATGACCGCACTCAGGTCCTCACCATGCTTCGCGGGCTAAACGAAAAGTTTTCCGTTCAGAAGCAAATTATCGAGGACAAGACGCCTCTTCCGGACTTCGGCCATGCCCGCTCCCAGCTGCTTCTCTATGAGCTCCCAGCTGCCTCTCATATGACTTCAGATGCCGGTACTCTCTCCTCCTCTCATCCACCCTCTCCCATCTGCCCGTCCAACATCATTGTTGGCAATGGGTCTCGCTTACCAGTTACCTCCACGGGTCACCTCACCTTTCCCACACCATAGGGACCCATTACTTTACGTAATGTCCTTGTCACCCCTCACCTCATTAAAAATCTCATTTTCGTTCGTCAGTTTGCTACCGATAACCACTGTTCTGTTGAGTTTGACCCGTCTGGTTTCACTATGAAGGATCTTCGTACCAGGAGCGTGACCGTTTGGTGCAATAGCTCCGGGGACCTCTACTCCTTCACTCCAACCTCCACCGGTCATGCCCTCGCCCCCTCCACTTCCACGAGAGAGCTTTGGCATCGTCGTCTTGGTCATCCTAGCCATGACACTATCTCTAGACTAGCTAGCTCAACCTCCATCTCTTGTAATAAAGACAAACTCGACCATCTTTGTCATGCCTGTCAGTTAGGTCGTCATGTTCGTCTTCCTTTTGTTTCCTCCACGAGTCGAGCTTCACATAATTTCGATTTATACATTGTGATCTATGAACATCTCCCATTGCTAGTGTTTCGGGTTACAAGTATTATCTTGTGATTCTTGATGACTGCTCCCACTTCATGTGAACTTTCCCTCTCCGTCTCAAGGCCGACACCTTCCCTGCCATCTCCCACTTCTTCTCTTATGTTTGGACTCAGTTTGGCACAACCATCAAGTGTGTGCAAACTGATAACGGTCGCGAGTTCGATAACACTACGTCTAGGACTTTCTTCCTTACTTTATGTGTTATCTTTCGCATGTCGTGCCCCTACACTTCTCCTCAGAACGGTAAGGCTGAACGTGCCATTCGTACCACTAACGATATGATGCGTTCCCTTCAGTTTCAGGTGAGTCTCCCACCCTCCTTCTGGGTCGAGGCCCTCCATGCAGCCACCCACCTTCTCAACATACGCCCCACCTCCACCCTCTCCCACTCCACTCCTCACTTTGCCCTCCGCGGCACTCACCCTGTCTACGACAATCTTCGCGCGTTTGGTTGCGCCTGCTACCCTAACCTTTCTAGCACCGCCCCGCACAAACTCGCTCCCCGCTCCACCCTTTGTGTTTTCCTCGGATATCCATCCGATCACAAAAGCTGGCGTTGTTTGGATCTTAAATCCAACCGTGTGATCATCTCTAGGCATGTCACCTTTGATGAGTCGCACTTCCCTTTCGCCTCCAGCACATCCACCGCCACACCATCCCCTCATGATCTTGACTTTCTAACCGAACGAGCTGGTCCTCCTATCCCTATTGGAGTTCGTGCCTCGTTGTCTTCTGCAGGTATCTCTGCTGCTCCACCGGCAGCCACGTCGGCTGCCCCTGTCCCACCGGTGGTCACGTCGACCACCCCTACCGTCACTGCTGCCCCTGTCGGTTCCTCACCACAGGTTGCTGCCAGCAGTGCCACCCACCGTACTTGCCGGGTTTGGCGCCAGCACCCCCTGCAGTGGGTGCTGCCAGCGCTGATTTGCCGGTCCCTCCTCTGTCTGCTCCGGCACCAGTTCCCGCTGCCCCTATTGGACACCTTCCACAAGTTGCTGCTAGTGGGGCCCTAGCGCCATCACCCCCTGCCGAGGGTGCTGCTAGCGCTATCCTGCCGGTCCCTTCGTCAGTTCTCGCTGCCTTTGTTGGACCCACTCCACAGGTTGCTGCCAGCAGAGCCCCTCTGCCTCCCGTGACCAATGCTCATCGCATGGTCACGCGTCGCAAGGCTGGCATTGTTGTCCCGCCTCGCGATCGGCTGAACCTACACGTTGCGGCGCTGCCTCCCCGGCTGACGTCGTATCGCGCCGCTCTGGCCAATCCAAACTGGTGCGAGGCCATGACCAGAGAGTTCGAGGCTCTTCGAGCCAACCACACGTGGGATCTTGTCCCACCGCCGACCGGTGCCAACGTGGTCAGCGGCAAGTGGATCTTCAAGCACAAGCTGCATGCAGATGGTTCTCTTGATAGATACAAAGCTTGTTGGGTCCTTCGTGGCTTCACTCAACGACCGGGTATTGACTTTGATGAGACTTTCAATCCTGTTGTCAAGCCTGCCACCATCCGGACAGTCCTCTCACGGCTCTCTCTCGCGGATGGTCCATTCGCCAGCTCGACATCAACAATGCTTTCCTCCATGGTGTCCTCAACGAGACTGACTACTGCGTCCAGCCGCCAGGATTTGTGGATCAATCCTGCCCGGATCATGTCTGTCCCCTGAACAAGCCTCTCCATGGTCTTAAGCAGGCACCGCGAGTTTGGTATTGCACGATTGCTTCACATCTCCAGTCTCTTGGTTTTTTTTAAGCTAAGGCAGACACTTCTCTCTTCATCCACTGTCGGGGTGATGACATAGTCTACCTGCTGCTCTATGTGAATGATATTGTGCTGAATGCATCTTCATATGATCTCCTCAGGCACATCATGGCTGCTATGGAGCGCGAGTTCTCGCTCAAGGATCTTGCCCCTCTGCACCATTTTCTTGGAGTTTCTGTGCACCGACAGCCTGGAGGTCTTCTTCTCTTCCAGCGCCAATACATCCTCGACATCTTGGATCGTGCCGGCATGAGTGACTGCAAACCATGTGCTACCCCGATCAACACTAGATCCAAGCTCCGCAGACGGATCTCCAGTGACTGACGCCACTCTTTACCGCAGTCTGGCTGGTGCTCTACAGTATCTGACCTTCACCCGTCCAGACATCACGTATGCGGTTCAGCAGGTCTATCTATTCATGCATGATCCACGGGAGTCTCACTTCGCTGCGTTGAAGCGCATCCTGCGGTACCTGCAGGGCACTCTCGCCCTTGGCCTTCTTCTTCGGTGTTGCACGTCGGTTGATCTTACAGTCTACACCGATGCTGACTGGGCGGGTTGTCCTGACACCCGCAAGTCCACCTCCGACTATGGCGTGTTCCTCGGCGACAACTTGGTCTCCTGCTCCTCCAAGCGACAGCACACTGTCTCCCGCTCCAGCGCCAAGGCTGAGTACCGTGCCGTTGCCAACGGTGTCGCTGAGGCCTGCTGGCTTCGTCAGCTGCTACAGGAGCTTCATAGTCCTCTTCGCCAGGCTACTCTTGTCTACTGCGACAACGTCAGCGCGGTCTACCTCTCCACCAACCCAGTGCAGCATCAGCGGACTAAACATGTTGAGATCGACCTGCATTTTTTCCGTGAGCGCGTTGCTCTTGGTCAAGTGCGCGTTCTCCATGTCCCCACGACGACCCAGTACGCTGACATCTTCACTAAGTGCCTTCCTACTACAGTCTTCACCGAGTTTCGGTCCAGTCTGAATGTCTGTGCGCCGATCGTTCTGACTGCGGGGGAGTGATGGTCCTTTTGTTTGATGGTCCTTTTGTTTTGACCGCGGTGGAGTGTGGGTGTTTGCTTTGTATCAGTCTAAACTGCTTAGCGCCGTTCAGACTACGGGGGAGTGTTAGAGTATATTGGGCCTTAGGGGGCAAGGCCCATCTCCTGTACTATATATACTCTCCTAACAGCAATACACAAATCATCTATTCCGCAATCTAACAGATGCAATGGCGGTGTCAGTGTGGTACATGGTGCTAGCGCTCACCCGCGAGGTCGTGAGTTCAAGCCTGCACCTCCCCTAGCCTTTCAGATCTGAGAGAGGAGCTCAACCGCTTGCACCCCATGGCCAGGCCCAGCAGGGTGATTGCGGAGGAGAGCTCTTTTCTCGATAGCCATTTTCGCCGTCCACGGATAAGGTGCTAACAGCAAGTCTCTCGATGGTGTATTGATGGCTACAATCTAGCTGTCAAGACGTAACCTGATTGTCGAAACATCAGTTGTTTTTGTAGTAACATACATACCCAATTCTATTAATTGGATACTACAAAATATGACCGAAAAACTTATAAATGAAAATTATAGCAAATTAACAACAAACTAGCAAATTAATAGAAACTAAAAAAGATGTCAGTTTATATATGTAAATATTTTTCAATACAAAATAACTAAATTTTTATTATTGTGTTGAGTGGAAAAAAATGTGTAGACAAAGTGAGAAAAATAGTTGACCCACTTGACCGCTCAAAAACAAAGCAAAAAATCGTAATCTGCACATCAATCCAAATTTCGCATTTTATTTTATAAATAAACAAGAGGGGTCGAGTACTTGGCGATGACAATGCATGGCGCGAGCGAGCAAGTTCAATGTTGGGACCAAGTGAAGGACGACGATGGTGGCAGCTGAGACGTACGGCATGCATGCATATATGCATGCATGGATGATAGGCAATTAGTAGCTAGCAGCAGCAGCTTAAAGCATGATTAAAGTTGAGCCACACACAGTCCTCGAGGTCTCCCTGTCGGCTCCCGATGTGCCATCGATGATCCATCCATCTCCACCGTCCGCGCGTGCCATATGCATATGGCACATGCACGCACAGATTATATATATATATGCTATGAAGTATGAACTCGAGTGGCACGTACGTACGTGCCTCTGGTAGCTGCACGTACTGCTGCACTCGATCTCTCGAGTCCATTCATATATCTCGAGACTCTCCTTTGCTCTACCTAGCTAGCCGGCAGCCGGCAGCCGGCCAAGCAGATGAATCCAGCTACAGGTAGCCTCTGCTTACCTCAAAAAAAAAAAAAAAAAGCTACAGGTAGCCTGCTTGTTGATTTCTTCCCTGGACTTTTGCTGGATGCTAGCTTGCACGCATGATATGAATGATACTCCTACTGCATATACGGAGTATATGCTATTGCTGCCTGTTGGTCGATGCATGGGTGACATTGCTAATTAGGTAGCTACATACTTCCATTCGCATCGCATCCTTGCTCGCTTCAGCTCACCACCAGTCCCCTAGCTAGCTTCCTTCTAACCATGCATGCATGCACGCACGTACTACCTACCTACCTATTTTGTCTCAAAACTATAGCTCTCGTGCACGTATGCATGCATGGCTTAATGTAATTGGCATTCGACAGCTTGCATGCATGCACCACGCACACATCGACATCCACCGTGGGCAAAGCTCGCATGCGTGTCATTAAGGGGCTGTTTGGTTGCACGAACCATCTCAGCCTGGCTCGTATGAGTCAGTCAGGCTAAGATGAGCTAGTCTGAGAAGATGCGAGTGATGTTGTTTAGTTACCCTGTACCAGATTAGCCAGGCTACGCAGAGATATTATTTGGTTGACCGTACAGATTAGAGTGGGATACAGAAATTTAACAGTAGGGCAGATAAATTTTTTAACATAAGTTTAGAAAATATATGAATTTAAAACGAAAATAAAAAAGCTCAAAACAAACAATAGATAATAAAAAATTCAAAAATAAAAATTTTAAATTTTTGAAATTTATATGGCAAGTGTGGTCTAGTTTTGTTCGAAAAAATGTTAGAAACCCATTTGTAAAATTGGTTCAGTAATAAAAAAACTAATAAAAAGAAATAGGGAAAAAAGAATTAAAAATAACATTGAAGTATGTGCCTTTGCATGCAGCATGACTTGCTTCAGGCCTTCAGCCTGCATCGGCTAATACGATCGAATCGGTCGTTCGTGCGGAGCCTGGCTGGAACAGGGAATTTGCATGAGGCTGGCCTAGCTCCAGAGAACAAACAGGCAACCAAACACCTGCTCCATGCACCATCTGGGCCTAGCCAACCCAGATACAGGCAACCAAACAGCCCCTAAGCTTTGCATGTATGTTACCCTTCCGGTCATAAAAACAACTCGCTGTTAATTTTTGGATACACGTTTGACCATTCGTCTTATTAAAAAAACTACGTAAATTATCGATTAGTTTGTTGTGATTTGATTTATATTAAAGATACTTTAAGCATGATTTATATTTACGCATGTTTGTAATAAATTTTTAATAAGACGAATGGTCAAAGACGTATGCAAAAGTCAACGGCGACTTGTTTATGTGACAGGAGGTAGTACTTAATTACATGATCGATGGCATGACCGGCCGGTACTTTCTGCCTCCTACGTTAATTTATGGAGGGTATAATTAAGCATTATTACTTTTTTATATATGTGTAAGAGGTAAAGCTGTGAATGCCATATGTAATGGCAGACATACATGCATCCATCATTGCATACGCAAAGCTGCGTAATACTGTATCTCTAAATTTTCAAAGCGAGAGCTGCATAAAACTATAGCTCTAAATTGTTAAAGCTCACTTTGACGATGGGATATTCATTAATTCCCACGTATACATACAGGTACAGACATATCTACAGCCAACTCACTCATCAAATGACTTTATTTGCAAACCTCTAATAATTTTTATTTCTAAGTGATTGGGTCTTTCTTTTCCATCCTATTCTCTACCAGCCCTCATGAACGTGCTTTTATCCGCATGTAGGCAAGTAAAATCGGAATTGCTCCCTATGGCTACAAGTTGCCTGAAGATAGGTGAAATTTGAGTCGACTTACCTACACTAGTAAATAACTAAATTTACATATAGCTCCATATGGTAAAAAAAGGGTACAATTTAACTGTAAAAAAATCATGCATATTATTTTTGCACATACCTTTAATTCTATAAGTAGCGTCTTGTGTAACTTGTTTTCTCTTTTGAAAGAACTTGCAACAGCTCAAAAATATAATCTAGTTGATTGTTTCACCTTTTGTTCAGCATTAAATTATATGTAAATTTAGTTATTAACTAATGTAAAAAACGACGACTAAAATTACCTCTATTGGGGACTCACACCCAAGAAAAAACCCATTTGTTGACAATATCTGGAGCGTAGTTAAAGTAAAGAAAATATATATAGTTAAGGTTTATCTTGGTCTTATGAAATAACAAGCATATGTTCCCACACATTTGCACAAAAATATATTTTTCATATTGAATTTGTATTTCTTTATTGTAGTTGATATGTACTCTATTTTTAGCTTTGTAGTTGACAAGGACTCTTGTTTCTATTACTTACCTATTGCAGTTTATATGAACTCTTATTTTAATGTAAGCATTTATAATTTGGTCCCACTATAATCGATGGTGTAGATATTTCTTTTTCTTTGCAATTAGTATGAGAATTTCTAGTATATATTTTAGGATTAATGTGGTGACTCAGTTTAAGTCTACTTTTAATATAACGAGCGAGGTGACACGTGCTTTTACGTGGCTAGATTTGTTTTGGTATATAGTGTTTATCTCTAACTCATAATCTATCTCTAACATATCAGATCGGATTTAGAGTTTATCTCTAATATATTATATCAAATTTAGTATTTAATATGAATTTCTAATATTTTCTTTTAATCTAAGCCACATAGATCTTTTATTTTTTCTTTGATTAATCTATCCCATTATAATTTGGTCCCAAAGTTGATTGAACGGATAAAATAACCATATTATATCATCTTTAGTATTTAATCCGAATTTCTAATATTCTTCTTTTAATCTAAGCTGTTATAAGCCAGCCCCACAAAATCAATGGCATAAATCTTTTATTTTTTTCTTGATTTATGTGAGAACTTCTTTGATTGATCTTTTTTTTATTTATGTGAGAATTTCTTTGATTGATCTTGGCAGTTATAATTTGGTCCCACCATTGATCAAACGGTTGAAATAATTCTTGATTTATGTGAGAATTTCTTTGATTGATCTTTATTTTTTTCTTGATTTATGTGAGAATTTCTTTGATTGATCTTGGCCCTTAAAATTTGGTCCCACCGTTGATCGAATGGCTGAAATAATTTGGATGATGTGGACGAACATGGTGCTTCTTTTCCCCTCCTTTATATATATAACGAGCAAGCTGCGTGTTTGCGCGGCTAGATTTGTGTTGACATATAGAGTTTATCTTTAATTCATAATCTTTTTTTTGGCTAATGTCCAACTCATAATCTATCTCCAATATAACAGATCAAATTTAAAGTTTATCTCTAGTATATTAGATCAGGTTTAATAGTTATCTTTTTAATCTTTTCAATATTGACCGTTAGATTTACATAATAATATCCATCTTCAACGATGTAGATTTTTTCTTTTTTCTACGATTAACGTGAGAATTTCTACTATTTTTTATTAACGTGGGAATTTCTAGGATTTTAGGATTAATGTGGTGGCTCTGTTTAACTCTGCTTTATATAGATAGTAGATAATAACGAGCAGGGCCGGTGTCCTACTCATTTGCATGGCTAGGTCTGTGTCAATATTTAACCTAGGGGCGGATAGATGAAAGCAAGTTGTTGGGGTCGTCGCGATCATTTTACCACTAAATCACTATTTTAAGTATTAAATTGTAGGTTTATATGTACATACTAATAAGGTAGCAATAGACAAGAAGGGTTTGTTAGAAAGGCATTGGGGTCGCATGACCCTGGTGCTAACACTATAGATCCGCCGCTGATTTAACGTGACATACACATTATCTATTATATATATAAAGGAGGGGAACAAGAAGCCACCACGTTCGTCCACATCACCCAGATTATTTCAGTCGTTCGATCAACGGTGGGACCAAATTATAACGGCTTAGATCGATCAAATAAATTCTCACATAAATAAAAAAAATATCTATGTCTAGAGATAAGCTCTAAATTCGATCTGATATATTAGAGATAGATTATAATTTATAGATAAACTCTATATGCCTAAATCCGATCTGATATATTAGAGATAGATTATAAGTTATAGATAAACTCTATATGCCAAAATAAATCTAGCTGCGCAAACGTGCTGGCCACCTCACTCGTTTTTATTACATAATTATATTCTTTTATTGAACCTGATATAATGTATTTTTTAAAAGGGAGTGGCTTAATGGCAGATGACTGTCCGCGCCTCGCCACGTGCGCGCATCACGCGGGCCCACCCGGCGGCAAGCATGCGGCGTGCCCAGTCGCCTGCCAGCGAGCAAACCCTTTTTTAAAATATGGCTTGTACTCTTATTTCTATTATTTTGTTTTAAATTTTATTGTTTTATTTTATTATTGTGTTAGGTATATTTTTTAAATCTAATCTGTTGTAATCTAATCTATTGTAATCGATGATGCATATCTCTGTTTTTTTTAATTTAAGCCGTTATAATTGGATCGATTATCATTGACGGTGGAAAAACAAAAAATAAAAGGTGATCAGGAGCGATGTGACGCAACCGAGTGGCAATGTTGGTGGTGGTGGTGGAGGTGCGCGCATCAATGGCTGGCCACGGCTTCTTCTTCTTCCTCGGCATGCTCGCTTGCTCATGGCAATGGGACTAATGGCGCCATCGGGCAGGCAAGATACGATTGCCGGGTGATACGGCCGGCGCCAGTGGTGGCACATCCTGTCGGCCTCTCAAAAAACCTGGCCTGCATCTCCTCATCGAGATTGAAGATCAGATTTTGCTGCCTGCACCGGCCGGCAGCTACCTAGCTTCAGCTCCATCCGTCCAATCCATCATCATATATACTTGCATGCTTGAACCTGCTTACAAATAAAAATTAATTAGGAGAACATTTTGATTAATTCCCCTAATCAACCTAGCTTAGTATTACATGCAGCATGTGTCAGCTAGTGCGTATGTGTGTGTGGATGGATGGATGGATGACTGAATGCGTCCACGCCGCGAGGTCACTAAACAAGAGCATCATAATATCATATCCATGGCTCGATCCAGCAGCCTATGGTCCCATGAATGAGCATGACACCTGTCCATCTATCTACTAATTTTTTGAACAAAAAGGCAGGAGTTCCGCCGCTCCATTAATAGAAGAAGGGCAAAAACAGTCGTATATACAAGAGGGACCACAACCCTAGCCAACCACTAGCCGGGATCTACCGGCGTTGAACGCCACAACTGGTATCCATCAGTCGCGTCCCTAGCCGTGAGCATCGGTGATTGGGAGTTTTGGTTGAAGATTCGACGGTTGCGTTCCTTCCAAATGTTCCAGAGGCAGTAAATCGTTTTGCCATTCAGCTCCTTACGCGAGGCAGGAGAGAGATCAGAACTCATGTGTTCCCACCAAACCCAAAGGGGGGCCATCGGGGTCGATGGCGGTCCGAAGATGATGCTCCAAACCTCAATAGCAATGGTGCAATACTTGAAGAGATGATCTTGGGTTTCCGGCATCAGGTTACACAAACAACACAATTATTGGTTTGGCCACCCCTTTCTAGCGAGAACATCTGCCGTGTTGAGCCCTCCTTGGGCAAGGGTTCACGCGAAGAACTTGCACTTTGGTTCTGCGTGGGCCTTCCAGACGAAGCTCGCCCATGCCGATCGCGTGGCGCCAGCAAACTGGATCTGATAAGCCGACTTGGTCGTGAATGATCCATGTGGCGTGAGTTTCCAAAGTAACTCGTCCGGTTGATCTGAAAGGGGTGTGGCCTGGCTAATTTCCCCGAAAGCGTGATATATTGAAGAAGCTGCTCCTCGGTGGTCAATTGCGCCAACGATTGCATCCACTTATGATTTTGCAGGCCGTCCCGGAGTGATCGATTTTTATGTGTGGCAGTGGCAAACAGGAGGGGGGCGACCTCCTTGGGCAAAAGGCCATCTAGCCAGACGTCTTCCCAGAAACGGAAGTGCTCTCCATTGCCAACCACGACCCGAGTGGACGCTCTGAAAAGGGCAATGTCTGTCGCGTTAAAGTGGATGGCATCGGTGGCGCTCTGAGAGCTCACAGATCTCCAATTTTTCCAAAGCCATCGGAGACGAAGAGCACGACCAAAGCGGTGTAAGTCCGGAATACCTAATCCCCCGAGGTTTTTGGGTCTGCAGACCACCTTCCAATTCACCAGGCATTGGCCTCCGTTTGCGTGTTGACTGCCGGTCCATAGAAAAGTCCGTCTGAGTTGGTCATGAAGGGAATATGCCCTAGATCAATCATGAGATGATTATGTAATACGTCTTTGTTCATGTACTTTTCGATAACTAGCTTATCAGGTTCCATAAACAATGGTCATAACTTTGTTCATCAAGTATGACTTGGTTGTGAAACACATTGTTTGTATGACATTATTCTAAACTGATCCCTGATCTAGAATCATTATGAGGAGCAGTAATGATTGATCGGCACATGTATTGATTGATGGTACTGTTTCACATACCATAGATATTGTGGATATCGAATCAATAATGTGGACACGTGTTAGAGAACACGGATGGTTGGATTGACCTACTCCGAGACACTGCTGAGATTGTTATCTTAATAGTGCCATCAGATTGTTGTCTCGAGTGGTACACCTATATGGTCCTTAGACCTGAGATCATCATAGAGTCCCAGCATGCGTAGTTGTATACTTTGGGGTTATCAAACGCTACTCCGTAACTGGGTAGTTATAAAGGTAACTTACCGCGGCTTAACTGCGCACCAGCCCTCCATCACTTCATCTGCAACTTGAATGTGCCCAGCTTCTCCTCTCTTCTGCCGGGGGTGAGACGAGGGCTTGCCCGTCTTCGAAGCTCCATCTACCGCCCGGAGTGCCTCGGTCATGGCGTCCAAATCGGCGGAGGCGACAGCGGCAGCAGGCGGGTCTCTCCCGGATCCGCGACAAGAAGGCGCGGGAGAGGCCGGTGGAGAAGCGAATCGGACAGAGAGGCTAACCTTGGAATCAGATCTGGCGACGATGTCCTTGAAGCTGTGCTGGCCGAAGCGACTGGGAGTGCGGCCGAGCGATGATGGCTTGAGGCAGGGCTTGGGGAGCAGGGTTTGTGCAAGGAGCGTGGAAGGGGTCGCTGTTGTAGGGGGCTGGCTTGTGCAGGGAAGTGGCGGCGGCGGCGGCGGCGCAGGGAGCGTGGGGGAAGCGGAGCGGACGAGCAGGGAAGGAGCCATTGAGTATTCTTCTTTGTATCTGCAGTATTCCTGCACATAATTCTACAACCTACTACACGTACAGTAATATAGAAGCCAAGCATAGTGACAGGCAACTGATTCATGGCCACACACACACATATATGCATGTGGAAAATCCAATTAGACTACTATTTTCATTGACCTGAAACTCTTGTATGGAACATATCTTATAGCGCCTTTCTGAAGATACCTATATGGCTCTAGTGGTGTTGTGTTAATAATTAGTTTGATGCATTCGATCTCTTCCTGATTAAACTTGCTAGCTATAGCTTGCGGCATGCGATATATATGATGTTGTAGTAAAATGCTAAATCATAGTAAGCTTCATCTTTACAACATATGTTTAGCATTTTTTTCTAGTACGTTAGTGCATGCTCGTATAACTTCGTATAATGTATGCTATACGAAGTTATTACGGAAGATGGCCGCATCGTCCGCAAAGAGGGAGATACGCTCTCGAATTGGGGGGGTCCCCACAGGTGCAAGGATGTTACTCTCATCCGCCAGGTCAAAAAGCTTGTGCAGCGGGTCCATGGCCAGGATAAAGAGCATGGGGGAGAGGGGGTCTCCTTGTCGAAGTCCCCTTTCGTGGATGAAGCCCGGACCCCTGATCCCATTGAGAATAACCGATGATGAAGATGAACCGAGAAGAGTGGTGATCCAATCCCTCCAACGGGCTCCAAATCCCTTAGCCTGGAGCAACTCAAGGAGGTAGCTCCATTGGACCGAGTCAAAGGCCTTTGCAAAATCCAGCTTGAGAAAAAGCGTCGAGCTATTCTGTCGTTGGAGCTTTAGGATGTTAGCCTGGGTACGAAGGAAGGTGTCCTGTATACATCTCTTCTTTACAAAGGCGCTCTGAACCGGGGCCACAAGGTGATCGAGCTTAACCGCCAGTCTATTGGCGAGCAGCTTGGAGAAAATTTTGCTGACGCTGTGGATGAGGCTAATGGGCCTGTAATCTGCTAGATTCTTCGCATCCCGTTTCTTAGGAATCAAAATGATATTGGCTGAGTTGAGTAGAGAGAAGTGCGTTGAGTGACCATATGCAAAACACGTCGCCTCCGCAATCAAGTCGTCTTTGATGATATATGCCAACACACGCGATAAAAGGTGCCATTGAACCCGTCCGGACCAGGGGTTTTGTCTATAGGAATTGACCTGATTGTCACGCTGATCTCCTCCTCCGTGAAAGGGACTTCAAGCTCCAGGAGATCATGCCTTGGTTGGACTAATCTTTCCCACAACAGGGTTAAAGTCCTCGGGGAGTTGGAGGCTAGATGTTCCCCCAAAGAAGCGGGAGCACTCCTGCTCCATCTGGTCGTGCTCAATAGCGGTCCCGGAAGGGGTGACTAAGGAGTAGATGAAGTTCTTTTTCTTCCTATTGGACGCCCTTAGGTGAAAGATTTTGGTATTGGCATCACCTAACCGAAGCCACGAAAGGCACGCTCTCTGCTTGATGCGGATTTTCTGGATGGTTTGTCAGGCCTGTGACCCTGGCCTTCAGGGCTGATCTGAGAACCCTCTCCAGATCGGTCAGCACACGAGCTTCCTGGGCCTTATCAAACAACAAGATTAACTCACTGACAATCGCTAGTTGAAGCCGGATGCAGGGAATTTTGGTGCGAGCCCAATACGAAAGTGCTTTGGTTGTACGCTCTAACTTGATGTGCAGTCTTTTGAAAGGGTGACCGCAGGATACGGGCCGCTCCCAAGCACTTTGGACCGTGGGTAAAAAGCCCTCCAAGGCAGTCCAATAGTTCTCGAATCTGAAATGACGGACAACTGGTTGTTTTGGGGTGGCCTTGATCAGAAGAGGGGCATGGTCTGAGCTCAAAGACAGGAGTCCAAGAAGGATCGAATCTGAGAAGGCGAGCTCCCATGCCGTGGTACAGAAAGCCCTATCAATTTTCGTCAGTGCTGGCACAGCACGCTCATTGCTCCAGGTGAAACGACGACCTAAGAGACGAAGCTCCCGGAGATGGAGGGTGTGGATCGTGGATCTGAAAGCGTCAATCAAACCTAGATCCACGTTCGAATTATTCTTGTCGTTGGGGTGCAGGATGAGGTTGAAATCGCCGATTACCAGCCACGGTGCGTCTGAATACTTCACCTCATTTTTTAGGCCATCAAGAAAGGTTAATTTTTGTGCACACTCTTAGGGTCCATAGACCACTGTGATCCACCACTCGAAGATCTGGCTACTAATCAAATTAACATCGACGGATCAATAGATCCACACCATTAGCTTAAACTAGTTTGAGCTCGATCGATCGATTAAATTAAGGCAACCAGCACGAGAGGGACGAATCATTCGCAGGTTACAGCGGCAGCTAGAGCTAGCTTGTTGTCATCGATCGATGAGGGAGTTATGAGTGTGTGAGACATAATCCAGCTAGAGTTGGCAGATAGTGCCGCGAGGTCCCAAATTTGCACTCAGTGGCGATCAAGTGTAGCTACCTAGCGAGCGACGGAGCGAGCGAGCATTGCAGGGAGAGAGATATTATGGAGGAGATGCTGCATGTATGCATCCGTGGAATCCTCAACTCCGAAGATGGCGATGATGGTGTGTCGCGGCTGGGGCGAGCAGCATGTCCCTGCAATGCCGGAAAAGCCCAAGTACCTGACCAACCTGGACCGCTGGAACCAGGAAGGAATATGCAATGCAATGCAATGCAATGCAATGCTGCTCTCTCTCTCTCCCTCTCTCTCTCTCTCAATTCATGTGTGTGTGCGTGTGTGTGTGTGTGAAAGTGGGGGGACATAAACAAAGAGAAACCACATAATTCGGTGGTGCTCTGAAAAGACCCCAGGGGCAGGCATAGCATGTAGCATGGCCCAAGCATGCATTTCTTCTCCTCCCTTTGCGACTCTCTCCCTTCCTTTTGCATTCTTTTCTTCCTGCTTTTCCTCGACAAGTTTTATGTAGTGGAGGGGCACATTAATCAATTTCTCTTGCGGCGGCTATATCATCATCTCTTTCAGCTTACAAAATTAAGTGGGTGCAGCTTACAAAATGCAGGCGTACACTACACACTACAGGAAAATAGCTGCCTGCCGAATGCACTCAGTTTGCTCTCGGAGATTCATCAGTTTCAGAACTTTCAGATACGCACCGATGCTAGCTAGCTTCTTTCAGGGCTTCAATCAATGTCACTGCAGAGATATAAACTCTTCATTCAGACAGTTTTTTTTTTTCCCTCCTGTAGTTGTGTTGCAAACGGCATTCCCTGATTAATACTAATCATTTTCAAACAGGAGATAAAACCATCAAAGAACATGGAAAAGAAAAAGAACGGGAGAATCTTGATCATGCATCGCACATCAATCGATCTCTGCTAGAATATTCGACGACACTGGGCGGACTCGAATTAAGGACCACCAATCCATCAGGTTAAGCTTGCTGTTTCCACCAACTTTAACATTCGATTCGATCTTCCTCCTCCTCCTCCTATTCTTCCTTTTCCTTTTGGGACAGATCGATGAACAGACATTCCCAGGAGGCCAGGACCTACACGCACCGCATTGTGGCATGGCATCCTGGAGAATCAGAAAACATGCAACAAACCAAGCCACAAATGCAGACTTTGCTTCAATTTGTCATAATTAATCACTCTCCATTAGATGCCTCGCTTTGGTTCCATCAATCTGCAGTGCCTCCGGCCGGGTTAGTGGAGTGGCGCCAAACGAGATGCGATCAAGCAAACGAGTCCACTAGCTAGCAGGAGGGGCTAGCTTCTGTCTCTTCACTCTTGCGAAAGCGACGCCACACTACTGAAAGCAGCATGATCCATGTAGATGTAGACGTCAAGATCAACATTTCATTTCAGTTTTCATTTCATTTCTTCTTCTCCTCTGAATACCTAGCTAGCGCAAGGGCTTCATACATCAACATATCACTTCGCGTGGATGTACTAACAAACTACCGTCCAAATGCTTGGCGTCACAGAGACATATGTTTATTAACACTAGCGCAAGTGTCAGCTTGCATGCGTCTTACTAACTTGGTGGAAAGAAAACGATCTCGTGATGCCGAATTGAGTGCTCCTATATTAATTGAATAGTTCACGCGATTTTTAAAAATTTACATATTAGAAGGTGGAAAGACCCGGTGAAATATTGATGAATATTTATGGCTTTGACGACGATGACTGAACTTCTAGAATATGTCGCGCATATGTGCCAAGTATATTAGGCAGAAATGGTTAGCTTAATATAAAAATAATAATAATATGAAAACCAACAACCACCTGACTCTTCATTGTACGTGCTCCGAAGAAGTTTGGAACGAGGTTTTCAATCAATACCCTCAAACGTCTAGATGGACATACAACATGAGCTTTCTGTGACTGGTGGATCTCGGCCTCTTCACACACAGCCGGCAAAGCGACCAAGAGGGTCTTATATGGTCTCATACTATACTATTTGAAATCTTTGGAAGGAAAGGAATAGACGTATTTTTCAGCATAAGAATCTTCCTTCTAGAACGCTGTTTGATAGAATTTTGGAGGAGGTCAGGGGGTGGAGCATGGGGCTCGTTGCTTCTCCAATGTAATTCCTTTATGTTTTTCTAGCTGTGTCTATGTCCCCTTATAGTGTATAGTTCTTTTCTTAATGAAATACAAGAGCGCCTTCCCCGTTTATAAAAATATATATTAAAAAGTATGTGTGGCACATTCTAACAGCAATTTAATTTGGAGTTAAAATCTATCTATCTATTATATTATTAAAGGAAGGGAAAAAGAAGTCACCACGTTCGTCCACATCACCCAGATTATTTCAGTCGTTCGATCAACGGTGGGGCCAAATTATAACGGCCTGGATTGATCAAATAAATTCTCACATAAATCAAGAAGAAAAATAAAAGATCTATAAGAAGTTTGGAACGAGGTTTTCAATCGATACCCTCAAACATCCAAATGGACATACAACATGAGCTTTCTGTGACTGTTGGATCTCGGCCTCTTCACGCACAGCCGGCAAAGCGACCAAGAGGGTCCTAAATGGTCTCATACTATACTATTTGGAATCTTTGGAAGGAAAGAAATAGACGTGTTTTTCAGCATAAGAATCTTCCTTTTAGGACGCTGTTTGATAGAATTTTGGAGGAGGTGAGGGGGTGAAGCATGGGGCTCGTTGCTTCTCCAATGTAATTCCTTTCTGTTTTTCTAGCTGTGTCTAGGTCCCCTTACAGTGTATAGTTCTTTTCTTAATGAAATATAAGAGCGCCTTCCTCGTTTGTTAAAAAAAATATATAAAAAAGTATGTGTGGCACATTCTAACAGCAATTTAATTTGGAGTTAAAATTTGGTGTATATGTTGGCTTCAAGACGGAGCACTTCATCTATGAATTGGGTGTCGATCGAGGAGGGTTCACGTGTATTCTAGACTTTGTTTTTCGTTTTTGTTTGGCTTGGGGTTTTTGGGAGTGATTTGAGTTGTTAGGTTAGGTTCAAGCTTATGGAGCACTACTCAGGCTTGCATGCCGTGTGAGGTTGTGTTAAAACTTCTTGGAGAATATAGCCTAGGGCATTAATGGACATCTGCACCATCACGTTAATGTACCATATCTTCTTGTAGTAATAACCATAATCATTGTCGTTTCTTACGTCCCATCACGGGAAAATTATAAAATTGTTTTTTCCTTCACATCCCCCTTCCCCTTCGTCTATATTTGTTCCTCTTCCCAGGCCCATACTCTAGCCCCTGCACATGGCGGCGCACTACGTACCCACCGTCCCTGCCGCCAACCCCTCACGGCGCTACCTCTCCCTCTCCCTCTCCACCCCCAAGCCGCTCTTTTCCGCACGCCACTCCTTCCTGCCCACGCTTAGCTCCTCCCCTAGCACTTACCCACTACCACCCCCTCACCTCGCAGCCCCCTCTCCTCTCCATGGCACCGACATCACTCTCCTCTCCCCTCTCCGCCATTGCACCCACCTTCGTACGTACCGTTGGGCCGGTCCACCACCGCGCAGTTGTGTCCGCCTTGGCGTTGTGTCACGTCCAACTCGGCACCAATAGCTAGTAGGTGAACTCATCAACATAATTTTTTTTAGAAATCTATAAAAATATTATTTTGTGCGTAGGGATCACAGTAGAAACATCTTTCTGTATATTTAAGTTAAAATATTTGGAATCGAATTACATTAAACAATTTGTTGCGCGAGGGTTTTGTGCGGTAAATACCAGCCTCCCTAGCTCCCACCGTCTATATCGCACCTTGTGCACTTTTTTACAGAGAGTAAAGTAATGCATGCGCTCGCGCGATGTTTGTACGCACGGACGCACGGTAAAGTGAAGCGACTCAAGTGCATGCACGCGTGTGTGAGCAGTGGAGGAGTAAATAAAATACGGTGAGAGCTGAGCAGGCAGTAATAATTAAAGGTTGGTTTTCTCTTGGGGTGGACGTACGACAAGCATAAAACAGCAGTGGAAAGTACTTGACAGTGTGGCCTCCTCGAGTCGATGAGCACGCGGCACTGCTTAATTGCGTGTGTACGTGTTAATTAAGGCCAGTGCTGCCTTGTGCGCGCTGTCGATCGATCGTCTATTTAGAAGACGGAGGAGCTAGGGAGAGGTTGGAGCGGGAGAAAGGAGATATGTATAAATATACACACCCCCTCGATCACTCTCACTCTCACTCTCACTCTCACTCTCACCCAATCTCACTCTCACTCTCACTCTCACTCTCAGTGTCATCAGCTCGTCGCTAAGTGGTAAGTGGGTAGCGAGCTCGATCGATCGTATCAGCAGTGAGCAGAGGTCGATCGGGCGGCGCAATGGCGGAGGGGCGGCGGGTGTGCGGCGTGCCGGAGCGGGGGCAGCTGCATGTGGCGATGCTGGCGCTGCAGTTCGGCTACGCGGGCTTCCACGTGGTGTCGCGGCTGGCCCTCAACATGGGCATCAGCAAGCTCGTCTTCCCCGTCTACCGCAACATCATCGCCCTCTTCCTCCTCGTCCCCTTCGCCTACTTCCTCGAGAAGTACGTACGCGCATACACCACACCATCACCATATATCTTCGATCAATACATATATACTGTACCTACTCATGGAGGATGGAGCTATATAGCATATGAATATATATGATCTTTTAAATTAATTCCTGCAGGAAGGACAGGCCGCAGCTCACCCTCAACTTCGTTGTCCAGTTCTTCTTCCTCGCCCTATGCGGGTACGTTAATCCATGTCGATCGATCGCCGCTTATTATATAATTAAGATCGATGCTGCTAACTGTCGCTGTCGAGATGGATGCATGCGTGCATGGCCAGGATCACGGCGAACCAGGGGTTCTACCTGCTGGGGCTGGACAACACGTCGCCGACCTTCGCCTCCGCCATCCAGAACTCCGTCCCGGCCATCACCTTCGCCATGGCCGCCGCGCTGGGGATCGAGAAGGTGCGGCTGGACCGCCGCGACGGCGTGGCCAAGGTGGTGGGCACGCTGGCCTGCGTCGCCGGCGCCTCCGTCATCACGCTGTACAAGGGCCCCACCATCTTCGGCCCGGGCGGCGGCGGCGGCAAGCTGGCCATGGAAGTAGCCGGCGGCGGCGAGGGGGGCAAGAGCTGGACGCTGGGGTGCGTGTACCTGATCGGGCACTGCCTGTCGTGGTCGGGGTGGCTGGTGCTGCAGGCGCCGGTGCTGAAGCGCTACCCGGCGCGCCTCTCCGTCACCTCCTACACCTGCTTCTTCGGCGTCCTCCAGTTCCTCGTCATCGCCGCCTTCATGGAGCGCGACGCCCAGGCCTGGGTCTTCCACTCCGGCTCCGAGCTCTTCACCATCCTCTACGCCGTAAGCTACCTAGCTACCTGCTTCATAATCACCATGCATGCCATGCCTGCAATGGATTCGATCATCATGCAGTTCACTTCCCTCTAGCTAAGGCATTAGTCACATCTGCTGCATGCATATCATCAGCCCAGCTAGCTTGCATGCTACCAGCCTCAATACCACCTCCTTTTAAATGATTACATTATCACCCTGCTCTAGTTAATCACAGATCAGCGGTTTGTGCCTTTGTTTAGTTTTCCAATTAAATAAATGCGTGACAATATTGGTTTAATGCAGAGTAGATTAATTAGCTAGCTGCCACTGTGCTTTTATTAAACGTATATATAGTATATGTACTTACCCAGTTCATTACTGATTAATTAAACATACCACTTCTCTCAAATAAATAAAGAGGCGCTAGCAGTTTTTATAGCAGTACACTTTAGTTTTTTCCTAGCTTCGATTAATCTAATGGACAAATAAATGTGTCACAGTTGATTTATTTACATATGCAGAGTAACTAGCAGTACTGTGCCTTATTCAGCGTATAAATCATCCGTCCAGTTCATAATTTGATTAATTAGACAAAGGAATTATCTCAATAATACAGTTTGCATATACGAAAACGATACACCGACGGGTAAGTAATTAATTATCTGTCAAGAGGATTTACCATTTTTTTATCTGCCAAGAGGAGCCAGGACCATATTTGTTTGGTTGAGCGTCACACTGCACTTATCAGTTGCTAGTTAGGGATCAGCATGGTGTATGTGTATATCCATTGAATAATTAGCGGTGCATATATCGATTCTGTGAGGCACCAAGGTGCATGATGCAACAGGTTGTACAAATGATCTTTTTTTTTTTTCTAGTATAGATAGAGAAGGCTGTGCTTATCAGGCCTTAAAGCTACCTTTGGACTGTTGTTTATGGACGCAAGCATCACCAATGTCACTCTTTCATGATATGGCATCATTCTTATTTGGACCAAAAAGTCAGTGGAGAGCATGATGGGAGAGAAGCCGACATATCTCAGATCTTAAGCCTTACCGGCCACTTCGAGACCTTTTTTTTTAATATAAAAAGAATCATTAAAGGATCATCTGAGCTAGAGAAAAGTAAATTAAATTAAAGACCAGATGCATAAGCATCACAATATATGCTCATGCCTATGACTATGAGTACGTGGGAACCCGAGAAGACCACCTTTTAGGCTTAATTAGCATAACTTGTCGCATGCATGCAATGCTTATTACATATGCTGACAGCCTGACATAACTGTAGCCTCTATTACATATGCTTATTACAAATATATATATTAATCGTGTGCACGTTCTGGATGTGCATGTGGATGTGCATTGTTTTTTATGATTTTTTTAATAGATTTTTGAGGTTTTTTTATTTTTTTTCGGATTTTTTGGTGCCACGTCAGCACTTAACGGCCACGTGGGCGCCACGTCACCGTTTAACGGAATTTTTAACGGACCCTAACGGCCCAGGACTAACCGTGCAAACGGAGACAAGTTCCGGGAGCTGAGAATTCAATTTCAAAGTTTAGGGGATTTTGTGCAACTTTTCATTATAGTGCAATTTTCTTTTAAATGCGTGATGATTGATTTAATGCAGAGTAGCTTAGCTAGCTGCCACTGTGCTTTTATTCAACGTATATAGTATATGTACTTACTCAGTTCATTACTGATTAATTAAACATACAACTTCTCTCAAATAAATAAAGAGGCGCTAGCATTTTTTATAGCATTACAGTTCAAATTTTCCTTTGTTAAATACAATCTAACTAGTGGCCAAATAAATATGTCACAGTTGATTTAGTTGCATATATATGCAGAGTAACTAGCACTGTGCCTTATTTAGCGTATAAATCCTCTCTCCAGTTAATTATTGATTAATTATTAAACATAGCAATTCTCTCAATAATACAGTTTGCATATACGAAAACGATACACGGACGGGTAACTAATTAATTATCTGTCAAGAGAGGATTTACCATTTTTTTATCTGCCAAGAGGAGCCAGGACCATATATATTTGTTTGGTTGAGCGTCACACTGCACTTATCAGTTGCTAGCTAGGGATCTGCAGCATGGTGTATATCCATTGAATAATTGGCACGATGCAACAGGTTGTACAAATGATCTTTTTTTCTAGCATAGATAGAAAAGGCTGTGCTTATCAAGTTATCAGGCCTTAAAGCTACCTTTGGACTGTTGTTTATGGATGCAAGCATCACCAATGTCAGTCTTTCATGATATGGCATCATTCTTATTTGGACCAAAAAGTCAGTGGGGAGCATGATGGGAGAGAAGCCGACATATCTCAGATCTTAAGCCGCACCACTAGCTTGGAGACCATTTTTGAGAAAAGAATCATTAAAGGATCATCTGAGGTAGAGGAAAGTAAATTAAATTAAAGACCAGATGCATAAGCATCACAATGCTCATGCCTATGACTATGAGTACGTAGGAACCCGATCGAAGACCACCTTTTAGGCTTAATTAGCATAACTTGTCGCATGCTTATTGCACATATATAACCTTAGCCTCTATTACACATGCTTATTGCAAATATCTATTATTAATTGTGTGCATGCACGCGCGTACTGGATGTGGATGTGGATGTGGATGTGGATGTGGATGTGGATGTGGATGTGGATGTGGATGTGGATGTGGATGTGGATGTGGATGTGGATGTGGATGTGGATGTGGATGTGGATGTGGATGTGGAAAGAACCTCAGCACTGTCGCCTCCGGAGTCATATGAGCCTATTGTCACATTAGCGTCTGCTCCCTTTGATGGACCTGAACAATCCCTCTTCATATGTCCCCACTCATTGCATCTGAAGTACCGCACCGCCCTGTTATTTATCTTGTTCTTCTTTTCGGCCCCATGACCGCCTTGATCACCTGAGACTAGCAAAGCAACAGAACGAGGTTTCTCCACTGCATTATTATTCTTTCTCAATTGATGAGACCTAAGCGCCACAATAATATCCTCAGTCTTGATGCTATCCTTGCCATATGTCAGCGTCGTGACCAAATGCTCAAAGGACGGAGGCAACGAACAAAGAAGAATAATTGTCTTGTCTTCATCAGCGATTGTCACCTCCAGATGTGATAAATCCGTGACATACCTGTCGAAAACATCAATGTGTGCTTGCAGATCTGACCCCTCCTGCATCTTCAGCCCATACAACTTCTACTTCAGATACAGCTTGCTGGTCAGAGTTTTGAACATGAACTGACTGGCCAGCTTGTGCCAAATTTCCTTCGGTGATGACAACTCCCTGACATGATACATGACCTGATCTGAGAGACAAATGCGTATAGTTGTCGCAGCCTGCAACCGCATCTCCTCCCAATCATCGGCTCCACTTTCTCTGGTTTATTCGTCTTAAGAGCCACCACAATTCCCTGCTGCACCAGAATATCTCAGACCCTTGCCTGCTATAAACTGAAGTTTCCTGTACCGTCAAACCTCACCGTACCGAAATTTGTATGTGTCTACTTCATCCTGCCGATCTGCGATTCTACCAACACCAATTGCTTGTCGATGGATGTATTGCCATCCGATCCATTCGCCATCTTGAACAGATCGCTAACAGCCCTCTAAGAACGCCTCCTTCCTTCGAAATCTCATGCCTTAAAACCTCCTCCGAAATCTGCGTTCAAAACTTGCTGTTGATTGCTTTTGATTGTTAGGTTTGGCTCTCCCTTGGACTTGGTTTTATAGTGGTGAGCCGACGAACGGATCGGATTTTAATCAGGCCTTGTTTGGATCGAGTAGCTAGCATTGTTAATTTGGATCGATGGTGCGTGCTTGCAGCTTGTGGCTAATTAATTAAGATTGGTGTGTGAACAAGGCTTGTTAATTAATAGGTCAGGACGTATGTGCTTGCTTGCTTCATGTTGTACTCATTGATCATTACTACTACATGCTACCCGGGTTTGCTCGTTTTGCCTTAATTATATTCCGGCGTACTGCTCCCTTAATTTGCAATCTGCGGTCGACACATACCTGAAGCCTTCTCTTCTTCCATGGCACCTCGAATGCTCGTGCTCCTAGCTAGTGAGAATTAGGTGAGTGGTAATGAGTCCTTCTCTTCGGCTTATCCTTTTATTTACTTACATGAACTTCAGATTTATTTTTTGACGTAATTCAAAAGGTCAAATGAATTTAATTTGTTCGATTCATTTCTTTGAGTTTTGATACGTAGTTTCTGGTTGGAAAAAAACAACCCCAAAAGTCAAAGTGTTTAACTTTTTCGATTCGTACATACGTAGATAATACGCGTAAATAAGTTAAAGAGAAGAACCGATGCTCTTCTTACTCGCACAACATAGCGCTACCCTCCACCTTCACACGTGTCCTTCCTCAACCTCACGACTACCCTCCGCTGCACGTGCTCCTTCCCTGCTCTGCTCCACGCGCACCACGACATTGTTGACGTCTTTCAGGTTAGGGTTGGGGGTTGTTTGTGCCCGAGCAGGGGCTAGAGCCATGGTGGGGAGGGGATTGTTGGGGGCGAAGCCCCAATAGCAATGCCGGAGCTAAAATGTGGTCCAAAGGCGGTCAAGCGACAAATCTATACAAGGTCGCCAAAGTTCGGTTGAACAAGGACAATGTGCAAGGGGGTGGAGCGGCAAGGTGAGGACAAGAGCTTCCGACCATAGGTGTAGGTGGTGACGGCGTCGATGTGGAAGACGAGCAAAACAAATCAACGGTAAGGAGGGGACAATAGTCGACGGATGTTGAATTCGGCGGTGGAAGAGGCACCGAAGACTAGAAAGGAGGCCAAAGCAGCGATACCATCGGGTTGTCCCTTCGACAGTACGCGATGTGTAGTCGCCCCCTTGATTTTTGAATGGCAAATTAAGCTTTATACTGTGCGAGGACAAGAAGCAGCCGCTTGTTTTGCTTTTCGTCGGAATAAGGAAGCGAGACACATCGATCGATGTACTTAACGTAATAAAGCAGCTAGATGCATGGGCCTTCTGCTTTATCAGAAGCGCTTTCGTTAAGGCTAAACGTTCGAGCAGAAGAAGAAATCTAGAGCATGCAGCAATGGGCGATCGCCGAATAAATAGACGACAAGTGACCAACCGTTATGCAAAAACATTGACCGATTGCATGTCGATACCTATCGTCCAATGGCTAGACGATAGATCTGACATATGGATCCAGATTTGATACCTATCGTCCAACCATCAAGTGATAGCCAGATTAATACCTATCGCCCAACCATCAAGTGATAGTCTAACATATTGGTCCTGATTAGTATCTATCGCCCACACCACAGGCGATTAGCGCCTAATTTTACCAAATTCAAAAGTAAATCACTATTTATGTAAAAACAATTTAACAAAAAATATATAAACCCAAAATTTTTGAAGAATAAATCTAGAGCATGTTTGGAATAGCCGGGCTAAATCAATAAGCTGGTTGAGTTGAAGTCAGTTGTGTGAGAGGCTAAATAAATAAGTTGACTGAACAAGTAAGAATAACCATTTTGAACATGCTGTATAGCATGCAGCTATGCACATGCATTCTCTGCTGCTCTGCACATACGGCATACTGGCACACAGTGACACAGCGGTGGAGTACATCACAAAGGGAAAAGAGAGAGGAGGGTCCAAGGCAGAAGGCCCATCTCTGCCTTGTTACGGTTGCTGTTGCCTGTTGGGATACAGTTTTGACCAAGCAGCAACCCCGCCGGTGGTTTTCCCCCACAGACTGGATAGGGTAGGCAGCTCGGGGTTTCCATGGACCAGCTGCAAGTGGCACAGTGACTCTACCTTTCACACACTACTACGTGCATTACAACAGAGGCTGCTACTCATCTGAATGCCATCACTTCACTGCCCAGCTTACAGTTACAGATCCACAACCTGAGCTGGACCTGCTGCTTGGGCCTGCAGCCCACTGGCCCAGGCTGGACCCCCCCTCCGATGCAATGCAATTATGCAACGCAGGAGCAACATGCGTGCAGTGCAGATAATGCAATCCCACTGACATCACCAATTTACCATATGACATGCAGCAACCAATGCAGCGCAAATGCGCAATGCTGCTACTTCACACAGTTGCTGGAAGCAGGAAGAAACGAATGGATGCAGCAGAAGAGCAACACATGAACGAGTATAAGTTACCTGTTTCTGCACAAGCACAGATCCAAGAAGCAACCATTCAACATGCTCCAAACACAAGGGAACAATGGTTTTATGTTCATGAGGGCTACGTCCCCCTGACATGACGCTTCACGTCCACAATCATACAACAATTAACAACTTGCAGGATCAGAAATGACGCCAGTCTTGTGCTTTTACCTCATACAATGAACTGGAACGCCCGGTACTGCAAATGCCTCACACGACCAGCGTGATTTCTCGAAAGGACGAATGACAGATATCCCAGCTTATATAAGGGGGTACTGTATATCCAGAACACCACAGAAAAGTCCAAGAAATATTTTAATAAAAACTACAAAAGCTCAAATGTACATCCAAGATGGACTGCAGCAGCATTCTTTGCATTCATGGCTAACTAGCCAGCTTCTGTTCGATTTAATGCACACGGTTAAACTGAAAAGGGCTTTGCACAGCAATAAAAGCAAAAGTATTGCCATCCCCAAGTGAGTTTTGCATTGAATTTAGTGTGTCGTAACTAATCAAAACCTAACATTAAAATGTGGCCCAGCATCATCAAATTTTGCCAAGCTGGAAAAGGGTTACCTGTTCATGTTCTTTCTTTAGAGGCTCAAAAGAATCAAACCATTGAGTGATGCATTTATTGTGGGAAGTGTATCACTTTTTAATTTGATTACTTGAAATTTTCTAAACTAGTCGGAGAAATATAAAGTAGCTAAACTGATAAGAGAAAGGTACAGTAGCTAAAGTGATCAGGGAAAGATACAGCACGACCAATTTGAAGCAACAAATTCTTCATGGTGGTGTATGAAAGTAATGCCTGGTATCACATTCACACTGGTCACAAAATGAATAGAATTGCACTTACAAGCTACATCAAGAACTACAAGACACACAAGAAATTCCAAAAAAGGCAGTGCACAGAAAAATGGAAAAAGAACATGTAACACGGCCCCTTACAGTGATTCGGTGCTTTCATCACTTTCTTCACACAGTGGTGCGGATTGGATTATAACGCGAGCTCCAGAAGCAAGCCTGCAGTTACGAGAATATTTTTTGTCAATCTTCAGAAACAAAAAAAAAATACTAAGCCAAGGAATAAGAATAATGAGAGGCAACTCAACTTTCTTCGATCTTGATCACTTTATCCTTTTCCTCATGGAATGACTCTACCCTTGAAGAAGATAGTTTACCTAATGATGGGTCAGTCATCCTATTGCTTGCGCTTTTCGATGAACCCAGTGGCGATGATCTAGTACTACATTCTTGTTGACTAGAGCTGTTCCGAAGATCAGAGTTGGGGGAGAATATCGTTCCACTTTTGGATTGCTTACAAGATATCATTTTGATTGTATGTGGGAGGCATCTGAAACTGACTGACTCAGCCAAGCTTTCCATATCCCTCTTGGAGTCTGATGCTCTATAGACTCTACAACATGTTCACCAGAGATTATGGGTCAAACAAGCATTATATCCAGAGATCATGGAAAAACTAACCATATTTCCAAAAAACGGACTATAGTGAAAAGTAACATAGGACTTAACAAGGTTTAATTAATTTCCACCTAGGACACAACTTAGAGACTTATTGAAGTTACAAGTTCAAATGCAGATGCCTATATGTAACTATCTTCTTTCAAGAATTTTATTAATGGATTTTTTTATCATATTTTCTATCTTAAACCTTGGGACACTTTACATAAGATAGAACGAAAACTTGGACTGTATGGATGATCATAAGTTCGCAATAATTATTGCTACTAACCAATGTGAGGCTGTGAGCCACAACTATTCATGAGAAAGGTGGCAGAAATCAGAAGGTACGGTGACATAAAAAATTTTAACTTCCAAGATATTAGCTTTGAAGTCCATATTGCCAGAACAATAATGAGTACTCCACAATCAGAACAAACTGTGTTGTGCCATACCTATCCTCATCATAAGATGATGACCGTTTCAGTGTGGGCATTCCTACTTTCTCTAACTCTTCCTGCTTCTTTGTCTCAACCAAGCTTCCACTGAAATGTTCCGACTCTGGAACTCTTACTCCTAATGTTCTTGTCTTACAAGGAATATTGTCGAGGTGCCGCAATGCCATAGGAGTAGAGAACACTGGGGAAGGGAATTCAACTTGTGTAAACCGAGGCCTGTATGTTGGGATGATCCCAAAGCTACGGTGATCCTTCACAGAAATAGACCCACAAGTGATCAGCTGCATGAGCAAATTGGCCGGCTTCAGCTTCACACCCATTGGACCAAAAAGATGCTCCTCCTCTAGTACTCTAAAGCTACTCCTCCTACTGGCTTCGGCCCTTATCAGGGACTCCAAGGTCTCAACTCTTCCACCTGGAGAAGCATCAGAAAAACAAACTGGTGGTGACTCTTGAACGATTCCAGGTCCCTTTGGCGATACTTGCGCGCTCCTTTGATGACACTCCTGAATCTCAGCATCTGATGTGCCATCCTCTGAACACACCCCTGCTGTGCGAGAGTGCTTCTCAGCAACATCCCTCTCACTATCATCAGTCTGCGTGGATGCATCCTGTGCTCCGACTGGCTTGCAAACTCTGTACTCTAAAGGTCCTGGGGAGCTTGCCTCTGATAACGGAGCATTTCGGCCAGCCGGTTCAGGGGACAGGTTTCCAGATGAGAGAGAATGAGGAGTCCGGCATTGCTCATCCTCACGGTTGGTGGAAGCAGATGACGACAGCAGTAACGCTGACTGCACCGGTTGCTGTGGCTGTCGAGTAGGAGGTGGAGGTGAGGCCTCTTTGACACCGGCGGACGGGGAAGATGACGACGAGCAACCTTCTTGCGATCCCCGCGACTGAGGGGACTCTTCTTGAGGGTGCTTGAGGCTCTCAACCTTGGCGTTGCCAACGCCATTCTGCTGCCGATCTAAAAACAAGACAAATTGCACCAAGATCTGAACAATTCCCAGAACAATAAATTTGATGCATCAATTCAGACAGTCCCTGTGAGTGTGAGGCGATTCGTGGGACAGCTACCTGGCGGCGAGCGGTCGAGGAGCTCGGAGCCCTTGAGGATGTACTCGTTGCCTTGCACGGCGAGCACCAGATCGTCGTCGGACAGGTCGTGCCACACGAAGCCGTTCTTGTAGCTCCTGCTGGCCGCACGGATCAAAACCAACCCAAGAGGAGAAAGGTACGATTTTTATTCAGCAGCAACAACGAATGCACCTACCTCTTGCACGACCACGAGTACATGGCCGCCATGCCCTTCCCTCGCAGCACGTTGAGGCGGTTAATTACATCTGCAGCGACGCCATTAACGCGGATCGCATTCGTATCAGCACAAGATCTCACACAGCGTTTCGAACCCGAAAGCCGGCGCCTTTATTATCGGAGAAGAAGGCGGAGCGGAGCGGACTGACCTCGCAGGTAAAGGCCCTCCGGCGAGGCGAGCGGCACCTCGATGAAGTGGGGGTGCTCCAGATGGCGGCTGCGGCAGAGGTAGTAGACCACGGCGACCCTCTTGGCCGGCGGCGAGGGCGGGGGCGGCGAGCGCGGCGGAGGCTGGTGGTGGCTCTTGCCCGGCGGCTCGACCCAGACCTTGTTCCGGCCAGGGCTGGTGCGGATGCCGGTGCCGCGCCGCCGCGTCCTGCCCTCCATCCCCTTGTCCTGCCGCGCCGGGCGGCGGTTGCTTGCTGATGCTAGCTACGAAAGCAACCGGAGCAGATCAAACCGCCGCATTCTGTCCAGAGAAGCGGAAGATCAGAAGCAGTCTCTGGTGTAGCCGAGCGTAGTGCTTGGGCAAATGGGATCAGGGAGCGCTGGCTTCTTGGACCGGCTGAGAGAGAGAGGGAGGGAGGGAATGGGATGGAGGAGGGAGAGATCAAATCAAGAAGATGCTGGGGTTTGTATGAGTGATTGATCCAGGGGACAAAGTAGGCAGCAGTGATTAGGAGGAGAGATGGGGGAGGAGGATCAATAATTCAGCGGCCACTGTGTCTCCAAGTGTGTTCCGTTAACCAGCCTCGCCCCTCGTCCCTCTTGTCGGCCTTGGCATTGCCTGCAACGACTAATCACTAAACTAATCGTGCCACTGATTTGCTAATGCAGGAGTTAAACAAGAAACTGAACTTGTAAAAACGAAGAAGAAGAAGAAGAAACCATCAGAGCGATGCCTGCATAGAGATGTTCGAGCGAGTGACAGAGACGGTGGTTGATGAGATGTGAAGTGTGCAGTGCAGTGCAGTGCCACTCTCAGCTGGAGCCTGGAGCTGGGGCTCGTCCTCCCCTCGCACTTTTTGAAGGGCGTTTTGGCTGCTCGTGCTTGGGCCATAGCACTCTTGGTCTCTTGCCAACTTTTTGCCGTGCCTCTCTCTCTCCTCTCTCGTCTTCAATCCACGCCCTGACGGATGTAGCGCTGCTCTGCTCGCCGGCCTTTGCGTCTTGTTGGAGCAGTCGTGGTTGTGAAAAGGCAACACATCCTGGTCACAAGTGAAGATTTTACCTCTGTATTTTCCAAAAGATTCGTCACTTAAGGATATCTTGGACCATCATTAGCCATTTTTTCTTCGTTCCATTTTTTTTTTGTCATCTCGAACAGCAATCTCTTCGAAGGAATTCCTATAGAGAATTGAGAGGAGAATTTTATTTTTTAAAAGAATTCACGAAGAAATATCTTTTAAAGAGAACCGTGAAGAGAATCTGTTAGATCATCTGAAGAAAATCAGAATCTCTACACGAAGGAAAAATAACCTTTAAAAATACCGTACCGTTTAAGATGGTCTTATATCCCTGAAAAGATCATCGGTGAAATAACAAGAGAAAATTGCACTGTAGCTCCCGACACTTGTAACAAGTTGCATGAAATCTCCTAAACTTTGAAATTGAATTCTCAGCTGCCGGAACTTGTCTCCGTTTGCACGGTTAGTCCTGGGCCGTTAGGGTCCGTCAAAAATTCCGTTAAACGGTGACGTGGCGCCCACGTGGCCGTTAAGTGTTGACGTGGCGCTGACGTGGCACCAAAAAATCCGAAAAAAATAAAAAAAAACCTCAAAAATCTATTAAAAAAATCATAAAAAACAAAAAAATAAAAAATTCATAAAAAATCTAGAAAATTCATAAAAAATCCAGAAAATTCATTAAAAAATAATTTAAAAATATAAAAAATTTATAACACCTGAAACAAAATCCAAAAAAATCATAAAAAATAATTTAAAAAGATAGAAAAATTTAGAAAACCTGAAAATAATCCACAAAAATCATAAAAATGTAGAAAATTCATACAAATCCAAATAAATCATTTAAAAATCTAGAAAAATTTAGAAAGCCCGAAAATAATTCATAAAATTCATGAAAAAATTCAAAAAAAATCTAAAAAAAATAAATCATAAAAAATCAATTAAAAATTCACAAAAATCTAGGAAAACTGAGCCAGGGCTGGTGCGGATGCCGGTGCCGCGCCGCCGCGTCCTGCCCTCCATCCCCTTGTCCTGCCGCGCCGGGCGGCGGTTGCTTGCTGATGCTAGCTACGAAAGCAACCGGAGCAGATCAAACCGCCGCATTCTGTCCAGAGAAGCGGAAGATCAGAAGCAGTCTCTGGTGTAGCCGAGCGTAGTGCTTGGGCAAATGGGATCAGGGAGCGCTGGCTTCTTGGACCGGCTGAGAGAGAGAGGGAGGGAGGGAATGGGATGGAGGAGGGAGAGATCAAATCAAGAAGATGCTGGGGTTTGTATGAGTGATTGATCCAGGGGACAAAGTTGGCAGCAGTGATTAGGAGGAGAGAACAATACAGCTCTGGCTACACGCCAATTTGCCCTCGGATGAGAAGAAAAGAGGTATAATAAGGGTGTGCACGTGCCTGGAGCAATAACTGGCGGTCCGTCCAGTTCATGTGCTGTGCAGGCAACAAGATTCACATCGCCTGGAGCTGCAGGATTCATCCATCATTCATGCCTTTCGTTACCTGACAACTGCTGGGATACACGAGGAGGACAGGTTTACAGCAACATTACACTTTGAAACCTAACCGTTGATGCCACTGTCACCTGCATACACAGGGGGTAAAAAGAAAAGCAACCGATAATTAAGTAGGATGGTTTCTTGCTTTTCTCCGTGTTTAATCTCTTTACAAAGGTTGGGGACATCTCCTTTACCAACCATCAGCTTTTTTTTTGCTTCCATAGCCCCTGCTTTTAACATCGATCTAACATACCAGCTCCCTTTAATTATCTTTAGTAAACACTGACATCATATATAGCTTCATTTGGACAGTGCAGGTATCCAAGAACAAATCTGCGTTGCGTGTCATCTGGAGGGAGGAATTAAGACGACAAGCATTCATGAACGCGCACATAAATGCGATAATCTGGAAGAGCAAATTAAACGGTAGCTGTTAGATAGATCCGATAATCCAGCCATGATTACGAGAAAGCTCTCTCGCACCAAATTTCTTCACATGGACCTGTTCATACCTTGTCCTTTTCTTCTCTCCTGATAATTTGCTCTAGCTTGTACAAGATTGATTACGGCTGGCCCGACGATATCATCCTTAATTATCATATATATGTAACGATCGTTATTCCTATTTGCGTGCTTTGTGCCACTGTTTAGTATAATACATGAGTACTCGAGCTCAATCAAACTAAAGTGAGCATTCATATTCAATTTGACATTTGCTAAGCTACTATATAGCGCGTAGCGCAGCTCTCCCCCGAGATGGCCACGTCACCCGGAAAAGGTCGGCCGTTCGATCGTGGCCCTCCCGGGGGGACAGGTTTGCGAAAACCCCCCTCAAGTTTACGGATTTCTGCTCGTACACATATGTACGCGTCTATAATCCACTGAGGACGCAAACCAAAAAGAAGCAGCGACATGGTAGCGCGAGTGCTTTTTTATTTTAAAACGATATGTACTGTGCGATAGGTTGATAATATGTACGCATACCTCTCCACGTTTAGCTCGCGAATCAACTATGCGCATGCTATGTATACTTTAGCTAAGGTGTTTAGCGCTCGTCCCATTAGAAATTCGTCGAGCTCTAGCGGGTCAAAAGACTTTTAAATTGGCATAATTAAATAATTTGCTTAGTCGATTGATCAATATTTTTTTGAGTTCAAATAGAGACTTTTACGTACTCTTGGGACCTAACGAAGAATGATATTTTTCAGTCCACCCGTTGTATCAAAGAATGATGGATCATCAAGTCTCTTATCCAAATAAATTACTTTAGAGAATTAAACTACCCATGAAGATAAAAAAATTTCTATGGTATTTGGTTAGAGAAATTATTTTAACAAAAGATAACCTTGCAAAACGAAATTAGAAAGGTAGTCAGAAAAGTGGCTGCTGGAATTGTAATGAAACAATTAATCGCCTCTTCTTTCGTTGCCATGTGGTTATAGTAATATGGCACTTAGTTTATATTGTTCTAGGACTGAAATCCCCATTTAGTTCTCACATTAATTCTAGGGGGTTGGCTTCGGGTTGTTGAAAAAAAAATTCAAATTTTGGTTGGCACATCAGCTTTGTGTTAAGCTATTTGGTTTTGTCAAAACGATGTTGTGTTCGACAAATGTAAAGTTTCTTCTTTTATACAGGTCATTTTCAGATGAACTTATTGTTACAACAATGGTCCTTACCGTAGAAGGATGATGATAAAGATACAAGGCAACATATCTAGTGCAAATGTTCATTGTTTGCACTAGATATGTTTCCAAAATACAATACTCAGTGTTTGTCGTTCTTTGGAAGTGACGGCTTTGTCTTTCTTCGTCCAGAAAGGATGACAATTTAATAATCATATTAGTGATGTTTGAATCAATTTTAAGTCAATTCACTTTTTTTTTATGTAACTCAGTCTTTGACTATGACTACGTGCTTGTGGACTATAAAAGATCGTATCCATCTGTGATGTAAAGACTGAAATTCATTTCCCATTATTAAAAAATGTGTATGCTATGTATATATGGTGTGTGTTTGTGTGTTGTGTTCTAAGGAATTAAGAATTAAGTGGAATATTGATATATAACTCGGGATGGCGCAGGTGATGATTGGAGCTAGCAATCACATGGGGGAGACATTAGCTGTCCTTGTCGGGTTGTGTTATTAGTTTGGGATCCTTCGAATATTGACATTAGCTGGGCTCTTCAACTTGAGATTGAGATTTGAGAACGTGCATGGAAATGCAGGCTATGGATGCATGAACTATAACCATATGCTATCAACGCACAATTCAACTTTGGTTGTGGTACGCTCAACCAATAAAAAACAGAAATGATATCACAGGTATATATTTGGTAGCCGCTACTATCAGGCGTTCGATCTGGTACACGCCATCTATAGCCTGTCCGATAAAAGGAAAAGCAATAAACTATCAGAGAACTACTGAAACAAAACGATAATACTTTTCAAACATCATGATAGTTGTGGGAGCCGAACAAGTCCTGCCTCCTGCGTGGCTGCGCTGTGTCTCCGCCTCGCCATGTCGCCAGCAGGGAGCCGGCCAGCCGCCGCCTCGCGCCGTCGCCGACTCGCGCTCGCCGCCTAGCCAACCCAACCGGCCCTCATCCTCCGCTCCTCGGCTTCCTCGCGGGCTCGCGGCGACGCGCCTCCTCCCGTCCTCCGGCCTCCTCGGCAGCTCGGCTCCTCGCGGCTGCGCGTCGGCGTCGGCGGCCGGCGGCCGGCGTCCAGCCCAGTGCCCAGCGGCCACCGGCCAGCAGCCCAGCAGTCCAGCACCCTGGCTCCAGGCTCCAGCAGTCCAGCTGCCCTCCTCCAGTCCTCCTTCCTCATTCCTCTTCAATAGTTCAATTCTTCAATTGGTAATTCTTCAATTCTTGTTTAATTGTTTTGCTATAGGAATGAGCCGATGAGCGATTGAACACTGGTAGTCACTAATTGGGTAATTACTAATCATGTTTCATTGTCTAGATCTGTAAATGGATAAGGATAAACGAACATTGCGTTCTTATTTTTCTAAAGATGCAAACTCAAGTACTTGTGAGTGTCTCTATGTCCTAGTTTCTAAACATGTACTTCTCTAGACTCTACTTAACTACTTCGATTTAATTAATGACTATTTATGCATGAATTTGCATTATATTACTATTTGGAACCTATTTTTAGAACAACTTTGTTATAATTTTGATGGTGGGAATTTTCTGCTTAGCCCCACCTCTATTTTTGTCCTGGATACACCACTGGCCTGTCCGATTAAAGGAAAAGCAATAAACTATCAGAGAACTACTCAAACAAAACGATAATACTTTTCAAACATCATGATAGTTGTGGGAGCCGAGCTTAGCGATGCAGAGTGACCTATGTTGGGATTGGGTCACACTATGCTGATATTGGTCCTCTTTGATGGCTTGTTTAGTTGTAGTTGGGAAAATTTGACCACCTTTGAAAGTGGTATGAAAAGGCTAAATAAATTATGAAAAAATATTTTTGAGATCTTTGAGAAAAAACCTTACAAAGTCCTAAAAAAATTATTTTCAAAAAATAAAGTGAATGGTCTATACAAAAATAACAAAAATTACAATTACAACAAAAACTAGAACTAAACAAGCCATTAAAGAGGGCTATTATCCGACCTCGCCTTGTGGACATAAAAAATGTTGTCTTAGGCCCAGGTCTAGGTTCTTAGGTAGAGCCCGGGTTAACAATTTGTGGGTAATTAGGCTTGGTTTTCTTGTCCCGAGCTACTTTTAGCTCATAGGCCCAAGGGTCCCTGTTTATCTTTTGTTCGGGGTGCTAATTCGCACAAGGTTTTGACTTTCTGGGTCCCAAGTGTTCCGGATTAGGGGTGATATTATAGCGCTAACAAATTGACATCGGCACAAGCGGAGAACTCCCTCCAGTTCCATAATACTTGTTATTTTAGGTTTGTTCTAAGTCAAAGTTTTAAAACTTTATCTATAAAAATCTTTTAAACTATTTGGATTATGTACATAAAAAACGTACATACAAATTCGTCTTGAAAAATACTTTCACAATATCATATTTCGTGGATTTTGTAGATATATTTTATTAGTAATTGATGGTCAAAGTTGCATTTTGAAGACCGTGTCAATGTCCAAAACGACAAGTATTATAGAACTGGAGGGAGTACAAGATAAAACCAAAAACTTCTAGAAAAGTATATCTAACGCTCGCCTAATTTAGATACAGGTCTTTCTTGAAGCCGATGCACCATAAAGCCCATTATGTTTTTCAACTAGGCCGATTGCGTCCTTGGGCCATTCATTGAAACCCAATCGTCCTTTTGCGGTGTCAACAGTATGAGAATTAGGCCCAGCTCTTTTGCAGCTTATCAGCTTAACGTCTTAACAGCTTAGCGACTTATCTACGTTTTGAAAACACATATGCTTTGAGTTTTTTGAGTCAGTTTTTTCGCTGTTTTAGAGGTGGGTCCTAAAACTTTAAAAAGTAAGTCAAACGAAATGTATCTGAATCTCGAGACTACCTCGAGGAGCTCTCGAAATTCAGTCATTTCAGCCGTTTAGCCGTTCAGATTAGCTCAAAAGAACAGAGCCTTAATCTAATAAAGCAGAATTTGCTCTACATCTTGTGTTCTTGTGTCTCCTCTTTGATTGCATGATTGTTTATCTATGTTTTGGACTATATTCGGTAATAAGGCTTTGCAACACACTTACAAACACACGGGGTGATCTTCACGTGGTCTAGAACCCTTCCACATGGTCTCTAAAAATAAACTATGATTGTACTGCCTATACTATCATCTTCATAGTAATAATAAAATGAAATCAGCTTTTAAATCGAGAGGGATGAGACTCGTATTTATTATGGCGTACACCCAAATTCTTTTAAAAAGGGCATGCCAACACCATAACAAAACCATAAATCCTCACAAATGAAGCTATCATCCATAGCAGACAGCACAAAAATAAAATGTAGCTAGAGAGAAAGAGAGGCTTCCGGAGAAGGGCAGCACAACAAAAATCAAACGTAGCTAGACAGAGAGAGGCTTCTGGAGAAGTGCAGCACAGCACACGAGCCAGACAACGAAGCAGAAAGGAGAAAGGAGTGAGGTGAGCTGAGCCACATGCGGCACATCCAGAGCAAGAGCAACACGAATCCGAGCCATCGCTGCGGATTCGGCATTCGGCTTGAGTGCATCGCAGAGGCGGGCCGTGTCGAGCACAGCAGAGCCCACCTTATCGCCACCAACCCACCCTGACCCTGACCCCCGGAGAAACGCAAAGGCCGCACCTTTCCGCCGCGCCGCCGAATGCAAGCCGCGCTCGCCGCAGCCATGGCCGCGCAGACCCTCCTCTTCGCCGCCGCCGCCCCGCCCGCCGCCCTCTTCGCGTCCCCTTCCTCTGCCCGCCCTTTCCACCTCGTCGCGGGGCCCGGGGGCGCCCCCGCCGCCAGGGCGCTCGTCGTCGCCGACGCCACCAGGAAGGCCGTCGCTGTGCTCAAGGGCAACTCCGTGGTCGAGGGCGTCGTCACGCTTTCCCAGGATGACGACGGTGCGCCTGCTAACTTGATTAAAATTTCAGCCTTTATTCGTACATATCTCAGGGTTCGTCTCAGTTATTTCTCAAGATAAATTGTTCTCATATGTACAGAGAAATTGGCTTTGTGTTGATGATCTAAAAACTAATCGGAGTGAACCGAAAGGTCGTTTTTTTTTTGTTTCATGATGTAAGACCTGCCCTAACTGGCCACGCACCTAGTGGCATGAGCGGTGTTACTGCATCAGCTTGTTTGCAAAACCCATCTGAATACGGCTTTAGTCAGGAGCATTCCCCTAATGTAGATGTACGATGCATCTGATTAATCCTAGGCACTAATTTTTCGAATTCTGAACTTATGATCAGCATGGCAGTCTACAAACACCAAATGTTTCCAAAAGGTAGCTATGATTATATCTTACTCCTATAATTGTTATTGTATTACAGGTCCTACAACAGTGAAAGTCCGTGTCACTGGACTTACGCCTGGACTTCATGGATTCCACCTCGTGAGTTTTGTTCTTTTGGCAGCTTTGAATTTTGTGCTTCTTGACTCGTAATATTGAAACGCCGTTCGTTTTGCAGCATGAATTTGGCGACACTACTAATGGGTGCATATCAACAGGTTGATTGTACAATGAACTCAGTTATGCCTGTGAATGTCAATGGTGTCATTTTTTTTATAAACATTATCAAATTCCGATGTAGATAGATATGTTTCTCGACCTGTGTTACTCTCTCTTTTGCATCATCACCCTAATAATGAATCTTTCATGGCACTTACAAAAGAACTGAACCGTTTAGTCACTGAACTTACCAATGTCTCCTTGCTTACAAAGCAAAACACTATCTTGCATTGCAGGAGCACATTTTAACCCAAATAACTTGACACACGGTGCACCAGAAGATGAAGTTCGTCATGCGGGTGACCTGGGAAACGTTGTTGCCAATGCTGAAGGTTTATCCTTGAACATTTCAGTACTACACTTGTGTGATATTTTCCCCTAAGGTTATCTTTTTGATTGGCGACTTTACGGTGTATCTGTTTTAATGGTGGTCATATAGGTGTGGCTGAAGCAACCATTGTTGATAACCAGGTAAATGGTATTTTTACTCTTAGCCATAAGTTGCAACTTGGTGGTTTTAAATTCCAACATTCAGTTTAGCAACGTTTAAACTTTGATGATATCTTCTATGTAGATTCCTTTGAGCGGCCCAAATTCAGTGGTTGGGAGAGCATTTGTTGTCCATGAGCTTGAAGATGATTTGGGGAAAGGTATGCCTAGTTCTACTTATGTTCTATGTTTTCTTTTCTTTAGTTCATATACACCCTTAATTCTTCATCTTTTGCCTTTAGGGGGCCACGAGCTTAGCCTCACCACTGGAAATGCTGGTGGAAGACTTGCATGTGGTATGTTCTTTGTAACACATATTCTGTGCGTAATTGTTGTCAAAGCACATCCGTTAATCTGTTCGATCATCATTTTTGTTGTGCAGGTGTTGTTGGCCTGACTCCATTGTAGATCAGTGGTTTGCCGTTCAGGTGTCAATGTCGGATAAATGTTAGCCTTTTGTCACCATTTGTCCCTTGGACGCTGTCTTTGTTATATTATTACTCGGATACTTTGATGCATGCTTTTGTTGATCGTTTCTGTTCCAGAAATAAAATTTAGCTCAAGTGTTGTCCGTTGTTGAGCTATGAAGCATGAACATCAACTCAGTGTACCATTTTCCACTTGAGTTTTGTGAACTTCACTAAGCGGTAAAATGATTAGGAAAAAGGAAGTATCAGTTGACTGTTTTGCTGATTTTGCCCTTTTTTCCGATCTTCTTGCCAGTTGTTGTGTTTATTGTGCATCATTGCATTGGCAGTGGCAGTTGATGCACGGTAAAAGGTCAAGAATGTTTGTTTCTATTGGTTAATGATGGCCGTGTGCACCGTTTTAGAACAAGTTATGCAGTTTGATCGGTTCCAGGAGAATATTCATTGGAAGTCAGGTGACTGTCAGGCCTTGGTTTTTGGTGGTCTGACTGTTTCAAACCGCCAATCACTACAGGAAATGGCACCTGTCGAGAGAGAGGGTGTTGTCTCTATGGTTCAAATAATGCATATGGAAATCAGCCAAATCATCCATACATCTTACATGCATCAGCCCAAATGTTAATGAATTTTTCCAAAAGAGGAGCTACCCCCATTTTTCATTGCATCAAGCATAGATACAACGAAAACCATGTTCAGCAATAAGACAACTGAGATGGCACGCTAAGGCCATAGGGAAGTACAGTTTTTAAGCATGCAGCAAAAGAAAGATAAAGTGTCTGATCCAGCTACTAATATCACCAGCTTTCCCCTATTACACCATTTCTATTCAAAAACTGAGAGAATGTTTTTTTTTTTGAAGCAGGCAGGAGGACTGCCGTGTATTCAAAAGAAAAAGAAGGTTACAGGTTACAGTTTGGGGGGGAATTAAGGCCCTCCCCCCCTTAGGCCGATAGGGACTAGCTAATTAATTACAAAAGGGGCGCCTGCAGCCTCCCAGAGGCGCAGGTCATCCAAAAGATGGTCGAAAAAAACTTGTGGGGTTCTACAGGCGCTCCGAAAAATTCTGTTATTTCGCTCTAGCCAGATGCTCCAAAAAAGAGCGCATGCGGCGGAGAGCGCGCTTCGGGGAGCCGGCCCATCTTGTAGGACGTCGGAGGACCACCAAGTGGCAAAACAGTTGTCGTGAAGCCAACCCGCGGGGTTTAGGCACGAAGTGCTAAGTCGCGCTGCCAACCTAACCCAGGCCACCCGTGAGTAAGCACATTGCAGGAAGATGTGCTCCGGGGTCTCCAGGTTTCTGCTGCATAGGGGGCAGAAGTAGTCATTGGGAAGTTGACGGCGGAGCAGAGCATCGGCGGTGAAGACGCGGCGATGAAGCAGTGTCCAGAGGAAGAACCTGCATTTGGTAGGGGCCCACAGCTTCCAAGATTGTTGCAGGGCCGGTCTAGGGATCCGACCGACGAACTGGAGCAGGTAGGCTGACCGGACCGAGAAATCCCGGTTTGGAGTGAAGCGCCAAGGGAAGAGATCAGGCTCCTCTGGGTTGAGTTGCAGGGCAGCCATCCGCGAAAGGAGCGAAGTGAGCTCTGGGATCAACTGGGGAGTGAGATTGGTCCTGAGGTCTACGATCCAAGTAAAGTTGGACGTCGCTTGGAGTACTGATCTGTTTTTCCTGGCGGAGGCTTTGTACAGTCCAGGTGCGAGCATTTTGGGGGAGAAACCGGCGAGCCAGTGGTCGTCCCAAAAGGAGGTGGAGGCCCCGTTACCAAGGATGATGTCGGAGCCGGCTCGAAGAAGGGCCATGTCCGGCTCTGGGCCAGGCAGCGCATTGGGGGCCCAGGCGGGCGCCGCTGGCTGTCTGCTTAACCAGAGCCATCGAAGCCTTAAGGCTCTGAAAAAGCGGTGGAGATCAAGGACACCAAGGCCACCAAGGGAGGTAGGAGAGCAAACCACACTCCAACTGATCCTGGCAGGTGCACGCTGGTTGTCGGAACCCTTCCAGAGCCAACCTCTGCGCAGAGCGTCGATCTTCTGAAGGACCGAGATGGGGGGTTGGATGACAGAAAGCACGAAGGTGGGGAGGGAGGTTAGCATTGACTTGAGGAGTGTAAGGCGGCCGCCCTTGGACATGAGCGGTCCCCGCCAGCCGGCAAGTCTAGAGGCCACTTTGTCAATGATGGGTTGGAAGTGGACATGTCGAATCTTCCGAATAGAGAGAGGCATCCCCAGGTACTTGATGGGGAAGGAGGTTAGCGCGGCTGGGAGGGCTTGCAGGATGGGCGCAAGAGAAAGGCTCGAGCAGCGAATGGGGACCACCTGGCTTTTGGAGAAGTTGGTACGAAGGCCCGAGATAGTACCAAAAGCCCGGAGGATCTGGGCGAGGTTGGAGACGTTTTCTGCGGATGGGTGCAGGAAGATGGCCGCATCGTCGGCGAACAGGGAGATGTGGGCGTCTGGGAATGGTCCACCCAGCGGTTGAAGAACGGCCGAAGCGATGGCTTTGTTGAGCAGAGAGACCAGGGGCTCAATGGCTAGGTTGAACAGGAAGGGGGAGAGTGAATCTCCCTGCCTCAGGCCTCGGCGGTGCTGGATGGGAGCTGTGGGGCGATTATTTAGAAGAATTTTGGAAGAGGAGGTGGCTAGGGATAGTGCTATGTAGTCACGCCATCGGGCGCTGAACCCTCGAGCCCTTAGGTTATCGAGAAGGTAGGCCCAGGATACTGAGTCGAAGGCCTTTTCTAGATCCAGCTTGAACAGAAGGGCTGGTATGCCGGATTTGTGGTGGGCCATCGCTTTGCGTTGAACCAGCAGGAAGTTGTCTTGAATGTGCCTACGCTTAATGAAAGCACTCTGATATGGCGAGATTAGCTCATCCATAAATGGAGAATGTTTTTTCAACCACTCAAAATCTAGTTTATCTCCTGCGAGCCTGAAGTTAGAAGTTGACGACGCACAGGACAGCGGCTCTGAAATCCAGCAGTGGCTTCTTCCAGCATCACAGCCCCTTGCACCAGAATATCTTTTGAATCTCCTGCAAACAGGTTTGCCCAGTATTTCAACACCGCGCAAAATAGAATGTATTAGTTGGACAGGAGAGGTGAAGACTTCCCCTCAAAACACCATTTGTTTCTGGCCAACCAAATACTCCACAAAACCGCTGCAATACAGGTACAATGAAATCTCCCTCTAGTGGGCCAAGTTTTAAACCATCTAAAGCAGCCATAAAGACTGGAAGGCTTTGTGGACGCACCAAATATACAAGCAACAGTACACCAAATGAAGGAAGCAATAGAACAATTAAAAAAAAGATGTTGAATGCTTTCCAGCTCCCCACAAAAGAAACAAAGAGGACTGCCTGTCCAGTTTTTTTTCCTGAGAACATCTTTGGTCAAAATAGCTCCTCTATACGTCAACCAGAGAAAAATCTTGATTTTAAGAGGAATGACAGCCTTTCAGATGAAGTTATAATCCACCATTTCACCATTTACAGAAATCAGATTATAAGCAGACTTGACAGTAAAACTCGAGGGCTCTCCCTCTTGACCGCCCTAGCTCCTAGTGACTAGGTTCCTTTTTTGTCTTGGTCGTCGGGCACGTTTTTGTATTTCTTAGCCTATTTTGTGTACTTGGGGTTCTTTTCCCCTTTTTCTCCTTAATATAATGATACGCAGCCCTCTTGCGTGTTCGATAAAAAAAAACTGATATTGCTTTTTTTCTTACCTTTCCATAACACCTCATAAATGTTAATGAATTGTTCCTAAACATCTGAAAGAATCACCAACCAGCTACCTAAAATTCTACCTAGGCTTGTTCTTGATGCGATTGTGCTAGTTCCCTTCAAGCATCGGCATCACCTGCTTCTTCTCCATGAGGAGCTTTGCGAGGCCTCCGAGCGCAGTGTCCACCTCTTTGCTCCTCAGCAGCATCTCAGACACTATCTAGCCAATTGTTTGTGTCTACTGCACATCATTGCATTGTCAGTGGTAGTTTGATGCATGGTAAATTGTCAAGAACATTTGTTTCTATTGGTTAATGGTTGCTGTACATGTGCACTGTTCTGAGCATGGAACATCTCAAGAATAATGAGAAGAAGGAATGCAGCTTGATCGGATCGGTTCCAGCAGGAGGATACTCAATTATTCATTGGTGGTCAGGTCAGGTCAGGCATTGGTCTCTGATGGCCTGACTCTGTTTCAAACCGCGAATGTACGTGCTAGTTTGGTTTTCTTGGCTGGTCTTCCTCCGATTCCTCCAAGCCTCTCATTTCATCGAGCAGATTAACAATGGCGAGCACGCCGCAGGCTAAAAATGGAGGTAGCCGCAGCAGCTATATATTTAATTAGGTCTTGGCCATCGTTTGCATACTTATTTTCATCGTTAATTAATTTGTGGATCCATGCCTCGCACGCCGGAGTCACCGCTGGTGGTGGTGGTGCTGGTGGTGCTTGCCCTGGCCGCCAATGCCGCTGCCGGCGGCCAGCCCGCGGTGAAGACGCACCACAACCACGGCAAGTTCACGGCGGGGGAGTGGAAGGCGGCGCACGCCACCTTCTACGGCGGCCGCGACGGGTCCGGCGCGCGTGCCGGCGCGTGCGGCTACAAGGACACGGTGGCGGAGGGGTACGGCCAGCAGACGGTGGCGGTGAGCACGGTGCTGTTCAACGGCGGCGCCGCCTGCGGCGCGTGCTACGAGGTGCGGTGCGTGGACAGCCCCGACGGGTGCAAGGCCGGGGCGGCGCCGCTGGTGGTGACGGCGACCAACCTCTGCCCTCCCAACGACCAGCAGTCCGCCGACGACGGCGGCTGGTGCAACCCGCCGCGCGAGCACTTCGACCTCACCATGCCGGCGTTCCTCCAGATCGCCAACGAGAAGGCCGGCATCGTGCCCATCTCCTACCGCCGGTGAGCACGCGCGACCCTCCGACCGCCGCCGCCGCCGCCGCCGCCGCCATGGCCATGGATGCATGCATACATATATATTCACCACCATGAATGGATGCGTGCAGGGTGCCGTGCGTGAAGCAGGGCGGGATCCGGTACACCATCACCGGGAACAAGTACTTCAACCTGGTGATGGTGACGAACGTGGGCGGCGCCGGCGACGTGGCGGGGGTGATGGTGAAGGGGAACAAGAGGGTGAAGTGGACGCCGCTGAAGCGCAACTGGGGGCAGCAGTGGCAGACGTCGGAGGACCTCACCGGCGAGTCGCTGACCTTCCGCGTGATGACCGGCGACCACCGCAAGGCCACCTCCTGGCACGTCCTCCCCCGCGACTGGCAGTTCGGGGTCACCTACCAGGCCACCAAGAACTTCAAGTAGGCGCGCGCATGCATGATGCATCTGCATGCTTGCGTCTCAATCCTCCATCTCTGCAATCCATATGTATATATGTACGTACCACACATTGGTCCTGACAATTAACAAGATATACCCTTAATTTATGCTGACAAGTCTGGTTTATGCATGCTCAACTTTGCCACAGAGTCAAAAAAACTTTGCCACAGGGTTAACAGTTTCAAGATATACCTTCTTGTGCTAATCGATCGAATTGTAAGTGCTACATTGGATTACATACAGGATTAAAAGGGAATAGTGCCAAATCTGAATGCAGCTTCCAAATCCCATTTTACCTCAAATCTGGAACTGAAAGCGCATGCAGATGGTATACCAGACTACTATCCCAATCCAAATAAAAAAACCAAGAACATAATTAAATTGACCAAATATTTCAAGACATAATTTTTCATAGAATATTTTGAAGAGTATGGCATCATGACGTCGAAGTTGTTCAGTAATGTCAACCAAGCAAGTATGCATGACTGGATAACGTGTTCTCCTAGCTAGCAGTGGCATGACAAGGATCATCATCCTGAGCCTCCTAAAAACTTGAACTGGACGGCAGCTAAATAAAGGAACTGTACAAGGGCCAAGGCTACCCCTGTGGAATGAAGTTGAATGAGAAAGAAACGAAGCAACAACACTGTTTTAATTAAGGTTTGGTTCGTCCAGTGACCCATTCCATTAGGAAATTAAACAAGCACATCAGCTCATAGAATTCAAAGGTACATATAAGTATATAACTTGATTTCATGCAAAACACTTGATCACAACACCTCTTCTATTTATACAATCACTATGATTACCTTTATATGCAAACATACAGCAAGATTTGAAACTGCTGTTGCTGTGAGCCCTAGAGAGAGACTGATAGCTATGTTGTCTCGCAGTTGAAAGAAAACAGTAGCTCATTCAAGAAACTTTAGGCAATATGTCATGACAAATGTTACACAAGAAGGCAAATTCTCATGGGTCTCTCATAACGACTTAACAAGCTCCTTGACCTTGTACCTTAGTCTATCCAAGTGCGTATGGATTTGCTCGCTTGCGTGCCGGGCTATGCTACTGTGGACAAATTTAAATGGACTAATTTGTACTGAGAGATAAACCGAGATAGGTTACTATGTGCATATTTAAATTGACTAATTCGTCCTAAGGGTAGACCGTGCAAAATGTGTATGGGTGTGTGTGCCTGTGTAAATGGGTTGGATTATTGTGGGTATATTTGAACAGACTAATTGATTGATCTTGAGCGATATGAATAATGAAACACAAGGCTTATAAAGACACACGTCTTGTATGGAGGCAGGCCAAGTAACAGTGAGGACAGTACTAGAGGTGGCAAAAAATGATATGCCAATGGGCACACCTGTTCGACGTCTTGCAAATTGTGAGGCTGCTGGAGCTGCAGCAATGAAAGCTGACTTTGATTGTCCAGGCACTTTTGTTCCCTTTCTCCTCCAAACCAAATTCCTTTTTTTTCCCTGGTTCACTTGCGATTTATTCATGCGAGCACTACAAAAATAAAAATGGATTTACTAACTAGCAGTCGCTTGGGCAGCATTTCACCCCACCCAAGCGACCGCATCGCTGTCGCCTGCCCTCCCATTTCCCCTCCTCCGCCACCCACGTTCTCATCTCCTTCTCCATCTTCTCTTGTCGGTAGCTTCACCACCGGTCGATTTGGATTAGGGTTGGGGTTCGGATGGGGTTCACCGGTATTCATGGGCTTAGAAGAAAGTCGGGGAGGTGGCGGCCCGATAGTGGAGGGGTTCATGGTGGGGCCACAAGGTGCTGATGGCACTGCCAAAGCTATAGAAAAGATTGAAGACGGTCGGACGGCAGCGGCGGACAGAACGACATTGGTGGCAACATGTTAGGGTGGCGAAGCAACATGACAACGGGGGAGGGGTGGAGCGGTGAGGGCGCGGCCAGCCGCTGGCGGTGATCAGTAGCGGCGGAGGCATGCGAAACAGAGAAGGGAAGGAGGACAAGCGACATGACGAAATCGTTTGGGTAGCACGGCAGCGGCCATGTAACCGTCAAGGAGTCACTCCCAAACAAAAAAAAAGCATCATGACATAGGCTGTTTGGTTAGCTGCATTTACAGGGATTTGCATCTATAGATGCAGAATCTTACTTTTTTCTTGTGTTTGGTTGCCTGCATCTGGTTTTAAGCCTGGCTCTGTGGATGCAAGATTCTCCATTGTAACACCCCGGCCCAATCAGAGCCCAAGATGCTACTAAGTTCTCTATTTCTACAAAATTCCGACAGCACCTCCCCTATAATTTGGTCATCCACTCAGCAGACAAAGAAACACAATTTGTATATCTCATTTTATATATCAGCCATCATATGATTTCATCCACAATTCACAACCCGAAAGCCAAATTGCTAGACTTTTCACCAAAAGCTTACCTCAAGTGCGTTAATCAGCAACGATACTAACCATAGACAACCCTGTCTAGAAAGGGCGACCAACACCATCTCACACCACAACTAGCTCAATCTCACATCCGAATACATAAATAAATATATACCCAAAGGTGGAGACCCAAACCCTAGCCTTTCTCCTCTTCCTCTTCTTCCTTCTTCCTCCTTTCTTCCCTTCTCCTCTCCCTTCCTCTTCCTTCCCTTTCTTCTCTTCCAAAACCGGTCCCCCTACCCCTCCCCTCGCCTGCTGCTACGCCGGCGGCTAGCTGGGGAGGGCGACGACGACTGTCTGGAGGTGGCGACGGCTGGGGGGGAAGGAGGAGCACGACTGGGGGAAGAGGAGCACGGGCGGGAGGAAGAGCACGGGCTGGGGGAGAAAATAAACTGGAGACCAAAGACCTAAAGAGGTAGAGAAAATATCCAGGAGAATTCTAGAGAGAGGGAGAGAGTCGGCCTCCTATTGGGGGCGGTGGAGAAATTGGGCCGGCCGGCGGGCTGGCCCATCCTTCTTTTTTTTTTCTATTCATTGGCATTACATCCATACAGTCTGGCTCTGGAGAAACACATAAAATGGATGTTTCTCTAGATGCAACACATGATGGCCTCGTGTTCTACGCATGGGGCCACGGTCAGTCACCATATCAAGCCATGCATGAGATGCTAGGTAAGTTTTTCTTTTTTCCTTTTTATTTGTATCTTTTTATTAGCATATTTGATTACCGAACTGATTATAAAAATGGATTTCTCATATTTTTTCGAATAAAACTAGACCACACTCGCTATATAAATTTCAAAATAATTAAATTTCAAAATATTCGCCTAATAAACACTCATGAGAGAACGCAAGCTCACTAGCCTGGCTGAATCGAACAGACCAAGCTCATGAGAGAATGCAACCAAACAGCCTATAAAAGATCGATGGAGATGGAAGAGAAGGAAAAGGGAATTGTGCTATGTGATCGTACTGTTGCTGGCTTGCGAGGTGTCACCAATTTCCGCCGTTAAACACGCGCTATAAAAAGGTCTAATCCGAATCGTCTGCTCACTAATGGTTCTCCTCCGCTCGGCTGCCCCCCAGTACTCCCGCCTCCTATCCACACTCCGCTCTGCTCTCTGCTCCAGCGAAATCCTCTAGCCTCTAGCCTCTAGCTCAGCTCATCATGGATCTTCACTGCCCCGCCAGATCGCGCCTCTCGCCGAGCCCTCTCTCCGCCGGCGCCTCCCGCCGCCGCTCCGTCCACCTCCTCCGCCCGCGCCGCCCTGCCGTCCGCTGCTCCGTCGACGCACCCAAGTCGGTGTAAGCTTCCAGCTTTCCTACTAATTAACTTGTTACGCTGGCTGCTGGAGTTTGCATCGAGCGTAATTCAGAGCGCGCACGTGTACGCCTCAGGCAGCAGGCGCCGGCGGCGGTCGCGGCGGAGGCGGAGGCGGCGGCGGCGCGCAAGGAGTGCTACGGGGTCTTCTGCACCACCTACGATCTCAAGGCGGTGAGTCGCCGTCGCTGCGCGCCCTGCCCTCCCACCATGTGTTTGCTGAAATGTTAGGCTACCGCGCCTAGCTATGTCTCCTTTGGTTGGTGCGTCCTCAAGCGATTCCTTTCAAAGCCTTGTTGGTTCGAGACTGTGATGTTGTGCCTGAATTCGTTCCCTTCCTCGATCGGGGATTGGCCATACCGAGGGAAGAAGAAAAATGAATTCTCTTTTAGTACCATCAGCATGCACCATGATCGCTAATCGATATATATTTCCAAAGAGATCGAGGTAGAAAGTTTTTCGTTGTGGAAAGAATCAACCCAGCCATATATACATTATTATATATCTACATGCACGGGCACGGCAGTCGGCAGATATGCGCACAGAAAAGAGATGCATTATGGCCTCTATTTTCATACATAGAGAAGAAATAAGGAAACATTGCACCTACCATTGGTTCATAGTGATGCAACAAAACAATGTTGATAGCGTTGATATGCATATGATCTCTTGATCGACTTTTCCTCGCTTGTTTCACCAGTCCATGCATTCTTCACTTGATATGGAATGTCAGATACACTAAAATTATGCATTACTGCTTGTATTACTCTTTCTTGAACGCAGGATGAAAAGACAAAGTCCTGGAAGAAGTTGGTGAATGTTGCTGTGTCAGGTGCAGCTGGGATGATATCAAACCATCTGCTTTTCAAAGTAAGCAGCACCGAGTAACAAATATTTTGTCATTTTATTTATCCAAATGTTGCCTACATATAGACCCTGTCAGCAATCCTCCCCCATCTTAATGAAAATGCAGAAACTCGAATATTACTATCGATCATTCCAAGTTTTTAATTTACCAGGTGCAAGTGCAGTAATAAAAAATTGCCAGATGCAAGTGCAATAATAAAGTAATAGTACCATGATAGTATTTTGTGCGAAGACAAATCAACGATGTCCCACATCTAAATAATTTTTTTGCTACGCTGGTTATTTATGTAATTAGGCAAAATGTACATAGCAAAATTGAGTCTTTATCTTTATTTTCCCTTTTTTTCTACTGATGTATCATCTTTGTGCCAATTTCTTTGTCAATAATCATGTTCATCTATCTTGCTTTTACATTTTTCTGTCTATTACATCTAAAGACATATAGTCACGAACTTGTGATGACCATTTAGTTGACCAAAATTTTCAGCTTGCGTCTGGTGAGGTTTTTGGACCAGATCAGCCAATAGCACTTAAGTTATTGGGCTCGGAAAGATCAATACAGGCACTAGAAGGTAGCTTCATTTGCCATGACATTTCAGAAACAATGTCAATTTATCTCTGCTGCGCAATCTAAATTCCAAACTACACTATCAAATTCTAATGCTGTACTCCCAGGTACAGTTGCTTTACTAAACCAGAGCATATATCTCCCTTCTTTTTTATTTGCTCTTATGATTACATCTATAGGTGTAGCTATGGAACTGGAGGATTCACTGTATCCATTGCTAAGGGAAGTCATTATTGGTATAGACCCTTATATGGTCTATGAAGATGCAGAGTGGGCCCTTCTTATTGGGGCTAAGCCTAGAGGCCCTGGAATGGAGCGAGCTGCCTTACTAGATATAAATGGTCAAATCTTTGCTGAACAGGTTCCTTTTGCACCCCTTTCCTTATTACTTGTCAACTACAGTGTCATGAAATGAGAAGCATTTCTGAACATTGGACCTCTTAACCATACGGGATTCCTTAGCATAGAACCAACTAACAACCTTGACCAGCAATCTAATATAGTATAAAGTATATATTTGAGTGCCCAAAATTATTATGGAATAATTATCTTTTAATTCTCTGAATCTTGAACTGCATCAGGGAAAAGCACTTAACGCTGTGGCATCTCGGAATGTGAAAGTCATAGTTGTTGGAAACCCCTGTAACACTAAGTACGGACACTTTTTTATGTTTGCTAAGTGTGCTGTGTTGAAAGTCATTTTCATGCCTAACTAAAGTGTGCTTACTGTATGCAGTGCATTGATTTGTTTGAAAAATGCTCCCAACCTACCAGCAAAAAATTTTCATGCATTGACACGGTTGGATGAAAATAGAGCCAAGTGCCAGGTACTTGATGTTTGATCTTAAGTATCTCTGATGCCTTTTTGCTAATAGACTAAGCTATCTTTCTCAAATATTTTCTGTAGCTAGCATTAAAAGCTGGTGTGTTTTACGACAAAGTATCAAATATGACTATTTGGGGGAACCATTCAACAACTCAGGTGATGATGTGATTATAGACAACCTGACTATTTTTCTATTTTTAGTATTTTCCATTGTCTTATCTTTTCAGATGTGTTTCTTTCCTGATTGCTAGTACCCTAGTACTGATTTCCATTGAGTAGGTTCCTGATTTCCTGAATGCCAAAATTAATGGGAGGCCAGTAAAAGAAGTCATCAAAGATACAAAGTGGTTAGAAGAAGAATTCACAATGACTGTTCAAAAGGTATGGCCTTTTTACTGTGTATGCGCGATTTACTTATCATTTGGATAAACTAAGACAATGTTGTACATTCATTCCTACAATTATACAGCGTGGAGGTGTGCTCATTGAAAAATGGGGCAGATCTTCGGCTGCATCAACTGCTGTTTCGATAGTCGATGCTATGAGGTCCCTGGTAACTCCTACCCGAGAAGGCGATTGGTTCTCCACAGGGGTAAATTTTTAATGATTTCTAGATTGCTCTTTTTTCATTTGGTTTCAAATGCCTCTGAAACAAGAGCAAACGAAAAATTGTAGGTTTATACAACCGGAAATCCTTACGGCATAGCGGAGGACATCGTGTTTAGTATGCCATGTAGGTCAAAGGTACGAACTTGTCACACCCTAATTGCCCTGGCTGCTTTTCTTCTGAAGGTTGAACACAGTTATAACAAGCGCATGACATTGTTTATATAGGGGGATGGTGATTATGAACTAGTTAAAGATGTGATGATAGACGATTTCCTGTGGGAACGGATAAAAAAGGTGAGCTGTAGAAATTGGTGTCTGAGGGGACTAGCTAGGTATTGACACTGACACTGACCTGTGATCCTTTCAGAGTGAAGCTGAACTGCTTGCTGAGAGGAGATGTGTTGCCCATCTTACAGGGGAGGTAAGTCAACTGATAATGTAAAAATAGTTGGGCGAGATGGCAGGTGAATACTAGAGAAATGATTAATGTTGGTCTGTTGTGGCAATGCAGGGCAATGCATTTTGCGATCTTCCAGAAGACACCATGCTGCCTGGAGAGATGTAGTGTTACAATCTTCTAAGCATATGTTAGCATATGGATGGTTCATCTAAGCGTAGTGCTTGCAGATTGCAGAGCAGTCACTTGTGGTCTGTATAAACAATAATGATGCCATAGAAATTGACTATGCTGCCGAGTTTGTACACTACTAATAATATTCATGGCGGTAAAAAAACCAAGTTACAACAGTAACACAAGCAATTGCCGTTCGGTCAAAACTTCTTTCAAGTTCAGGCACCAAATATAAGCTCCCCATCTACTACATAGTGCCTTGGCCGTATGAATTACCACAATTAAAAAATAGCGGGCCATAAAGGCATCTTGACTTAAATTCATTGAGAATATTTACAGCATTCTACACTACAACTGCCATCGCAACCAGAAAAATGAATTATAGCAAGGCCATGCATCAAGTACTGATAATCAGCAACTCGCACATACTATAGCACTGGAGGAAATTCATACATACACCACCACTAGATCTCGAGCTGCAAAACGGTCACTGCTTGTGCTAGTTTAACATCCTCTGCTTTTAACACAGGAAGGTTATGTCATGCAATGCGATACATTTAGGCCAGTAGGGGATCCCCAATTCGCCTCAATACACATTATGATCACCTAACCCCCAACACCAGGCTACTTGCCATAGATGCACATGCCCACCTCGTAGCTCAGGAGGAGCATTATTGCTGAAAAGAAGAAGAGACAGAAGCCGCCTCGCAGTACTGCGGTTATTGTGTTGGAACCACAGACTATACGGGTACCAGGCTCAAAACCTGTTGAGAAGAGCAGCTCCATGCCTTGATTCTTCTGAAGGGACCACTTATCTGGGCTAGAAGCAACTGTTAGACTTCCTATCCTGATTACTTCAGCTGACACACGAACGGTGTTAGGATGCGCTCCAGAAAGCGAAGCCAGGGATTTGCGGAGGTTAGCTGGGAACTCTGCTGCAAAAGCAGGAGGAGCAGAGATCGAATCCAACATCTTTACAAATCGGTTTCCGGCAGAACTATTCTTAATCTGGGCATCTGTTGAACACAATACAGAAACTTGTCAACAATGTCCATTAGCAGGTGCAAAGTTAATGACCAGGAAACTGGACGCCAGTTATGTGTAGATGTTCCCTGATTAACCAAGACTACGATAAATTATCTTAACAAGAACACAAACATGGCTCAGTACTTAAATCTTGCTTAATCAGGGTAAGTAAATACAACTATGAACATTCCCGTGAAGAAAAAAAACAGAGGTTACTGGTGCATGAGGTACCAAACTCATTTTCCACCATTGGATCAATGCTAAAGAGCAAAACATATTAATGACATAGCTAGCCGATTGTACTTTTCCATTGCAATATTACCTGGTAAAACAACACAATTTAACTGACTACCAGCTTCAGGTAACCTAGCAGATGATTGGGCACCAACTACAAAATTAGGTTCTAAAACCTTTTGAGTTGGACTGTACGTATAGGTGGTATTGTTGACCTGTAAAAGTACAAAATTGTGGATGATCTCCAGTAAACACATAAATCATCTGCATAAAATGCAGCTAGTTCTTCTCTAAATGCAAATGATAGAATACCTCTTGAGTAAGAACTGGCCCGTTAACTGCCTGCTGTACAGAGCCCAGAACATCAGTAAATAAGCTATCATCCATTGCATCATAGAATGGCATGCCATCATCTACCGTGTCAATACCAGACAAATTGGTTGCTGGGGAGCCAATAAATCCATTATGATGTCTGAAACCATCATCAAACAATGTGGAATCAAAGGGTGCGTCATAGAACATCAGAGAATCATCCTCTGGCTTGACTGGATTTATTATAGAAGGATGTGGGAGATTAGTGATCGTTGAGCCAAAAGGGGAATCTTCTTGTAGTGACTGCAACAACTGTTCCAACTCATCTGGCTGGAAGGTTTGTTCATCAGCAAGGGGATGAGACACAATGTTTGCCCCATTTACAGCCTCCAAAGAGTCAGGTGTTTTCCAGGGCCAACCATCAGAAGGCCAAATAGTGGAATCATTGTCAACAGGACACTCAAAATTTGCACCATCTGCAAAATCCTTCAGCTCCAGGAATCCATCATTGGGGCTAGAGCTATTTAAAAAATCTCCAGCATTGGCATTAGATAGCATGTTTTCATTAAGCATTAAGCTATTTTGCTCCCCAGATTCAACATACTGGACAAAATTAGAAACAAGGTTTGGATCACTTAAAATGTCCCCTGAACTTCTGTCTACATCTTCAGAATGGCTGCTATTGTTTGAAGTGTCAGAAACTGGCAAAGTGACACTACCATTCCCATTTTCAATGCCTAAGTCCTGAAAAGGGAAATAACAACATAATTAGAACAAACATATCAGGCGAAGAAATGAACAGAGCATAAAAACAAATCGCCAATAAAAGCATAGATTACACAAAAAAACATTATTAGTCCTGAAAAGGGAAATAAAAGCATAATTAGAATAACAAACATATCAGGCGAAGAAATGAACTGAGCAGAAAAACAAATCACCAATAAAAGCATAGATTACAAAAAAAATATTAAAGGCAAAGTAATATACAGATGAATAGTATGCTCTAGTTTTAGCTAGAAAGAATACTTCCCTACCAAACAAGCTATGTTCAAGAAACTATAATCAAGAATATGTGGTTATCATTTGTCAGATGAGGGCCTTGGAAAGTTCATAACATACAATTAAAGACAAAAAAAAATCCAACCTTTTAATGTCTGTAGGCATGAATGAATACTATAACATGATGACTCTTATGAATTGTGATCTCATATAACTTGCTACCTAACCCTGACAGAAATACAAAGATGTACGTCAACAAGCCAACACATGCCAGCATGTTTTGCTAGGTGGCATGGCATAGAGTGGTAGAAATTCATCAACACAAGTTACAATAAGCCCCAATGCTAAAAGGAATTCAGCATACCTGATAAGAGAAAGATACACAAAAGGTTAAGAAATGCAAGGTGCCACAAAGCCATGCCCAGTAATAATTTAATTCTGGCAAAAGGTGTTTTCACAGTTGTTAGCCCCCTTTCTCAACAAGCATACCAAGAATAATTTTAAAGTATTTGTTAGGAAGAATTACCAAAATATTCTTTGTTATAATCTTTTTCAGATAAAGAAAGATAACAAGTTACGGGTACAGCTCAAACCAAAATATACAACATTACAACTACAAATGATTTGTAGCGTTAGATATTCAACTACAGGCGCCTTCAATTAATAATGCAAGCAGCAGATAGAAAAGCACGTAGACGTAGCTTGCAAGTATACCTGAACGAGGTCACTCATTTGAAGATATCCTTTCTCCATAGCGCCAGGAACCTGACGGTCAGCAACACCAGCTGTCTCCACCGGCAGCAGACCAACATCATCCTCATCCTCCTCCTCCCACTCCTCCTCAACAAAGGGTGCTCCGTACTGCGCCCCGTTCTGTGGACCAGGGCCAGCTTTCTGGAAGATCCGGCACACCACAAATGAACCCTGCGCGCATGAGTCCGGAATCAGCATCAGTGTATTGCACTTTGGGATTATTAGCCAGAAATATATAAAATTAGCAAACTTTCTGCTTTCCCCCAGAAACAGAGTGGGGAAGAAAGGTGCCGTTTTGATAGAGCAGAGATGGCAAAAACGGGTAGGGATCTAAATCCAACGTATCCGTATGAACTAGTACCAATACCGTGATGGCACAAAACAATACGATTAGAGAAAGGAACAAAACGATACAATCAGATAGACATAGATGGATGGAAGCAACCTATCGGCATAGAATGAATATGATTGTTTGACGGAGAGGGCAGGCGAAGGAAGGAGAATGAGAATGAGAATGATAGCACTAACCTGGGGGTTGGCGACGGCGGCGTCGTCTCCGTCGAGGCGGTACTCGTGCATGACCCAGTTGGTGCGCTCGCCCTTGGGGGCGCGGCCGGCGTGGAAGACGAGGGTCTTCTTCATGCCGACGACCCTGGGGCCGTGGCGGACCTCGCGGTCCTTGCCGGTGGTCTTCCAGTAGCCGGCGACGGTGGCGCGGTTGGTGCGGGCGCGGTTGGCGTGCTTGCGGTCGAGGCGACTGAAGAAGTACCACTGGGAGTCGCGGGAGCGGAGGCGGGAGCGGGCGGGGAGGTCCCATGGCTCGAGCTTGTAGAGGTCGACCTCGGCGATGGCGTCCACCTTGAGGGGGCGGCCCAGGACCTTGCGCTTGAGGTAGTAGGAGACGAGCTCCTCGTCGGTGGGGTGGAAGCGGAAGCCGGGGGCCAAGGAGGTGGCCTCCGCCGGCGCGGCGGCCGGCGGCGCGGAGGAGGCGGAGGAGGAGGGGTGGGTCATCAAACTAGGGTTCGGGGATTTCGGATGGGGTTGGGATTGGGGAAAGCTGGGCTCCTTCTCCGGGAAGGAGGAGGGAGGGAATCGATCGGCTCCGCTTTGGCTTGGGCTATAAGAAAGCACGGGGGCTTTTTCGGAACAACCCCAACATTAAAATGTTGACAACTTGACATCCTCATTTTTCCACCCCGGACCCTGCCCTTCCTACCAATAACACTGGAGGATTTGGTTTGACTTGCACCTGGAAAAATATCTATATGTATGGATTGCGAGCTTAAACTTCCACAAAGGTAGAGAACACATCACCGAACTTGATGACCAAATATCTTTGATCCTCCAACTCTCTGAAGTCTGAACCGAACGCATTCCCCCCTAAATCAATGAGAAGTGGTTTTGCTGCTATTTTGTGCCCAGTTAGCGCACGCAAACCTAGTAGGGAAGAAGACGACGGGTGGGGAGGCCGCGCCAGCCTTACTAGGGTGGTGATTTAGGCCTGTGGAGGAGTCGGCGCAGGCCTAGTGAGGGGGTCGCGCCAGGCTAGTGAATGCAGTGGCGTGGGCTTGGATGGGTGGCGGTGTGGGGCTGGATAGGCAGGCGGCGACGGCTAGGTGGGGTAAGGCGTCCAAGTTATGATCCCTAAATGGGATTAGAGAATGAAGAATGGGTAATAATGTGGATCTGGTCCTCAAATGCGCTACATCGTTGTGCATTGATATCTTTGAAATTTGGGTTGTTCATGCACACCCGACACCCCAAGCATGGCTCAAGTGCATCATGATTAGATCATCTCCAATCATGTCTCTTTAGCATCCTTTTTTTCTTCGCGCGAAGAGATTTTGGCTCCCTTTAACAATCTAACAGATTAATTATCTTCACTGTTCTCCTTCAGATGGAATTCACTTTTCCATTTCCTTTTTAAAAAAAGGATTCTCTCTATTCTTTATATGAAGGGATGCGGTTGGAGATGGTTGCAAATAAAGAAAAATAGCATAAGAAAGAGAACGAAGAAGAGAATGAAATAAAGAAAAAATGGTTGAAGATGATCTTATGCCGTAGGTGCTCTATAATTCTTTCAAACATATAATTAGTCAAGAACTTTATCCACATAATAAAGTAAAATAACTAGGCTGACCTTACCTTTTATTTATATTTAAACAAACTGCAAGGGAGAAGAAAAAAGTCAAGGGGGGAGCACGTGTGGAAATAGAAGAGGTACGCACGAGGGTTCAAATGGTAATTGCCTGGTAGGAGCCCACGGGGAAGCTTCCCCTCACATACGGGCTTCAGCTGCTTGTGCTGACCGTGGACTTTTCTCTTCGGTGTCAAATACTGGAGTATATCGATCGCTTTACTCGAAGAAAAAAATTTAAAAAACACCACCTCTTTACAGGTAAGCATGCGATTAGAGTTTCAACTTAGGCCATCTTCGTCTTATTTCCTGACTATATTTCAGTATTTATCTTATATATAGACAAGCACACAAGTGCACAACCCAAATTTAGTATTTACCTCTCTAACTTTGGCTCCATTTTTTACATTTGTTTCTTTTATATTTTACTCCTAACCCTATTTTCACTATTTACAATCCTGTTTCTAAATAATAGACTCAGTTTTAGTACAATAGTCACCATTCCCCTTATTCTTTTGAGCTCAAAATAAAATTAAAAGTTACATTTAGAAAGTACCATTTTTGTAATGATTTTGTTTGAACACAGATGTCTACGTTCGCCTAGGGCATCGCCGATGAATGGACCGTGTGTCCGCATGTAGTAAGGCAGGCTCCTATGTTGAAGACACTCCGTCTTTCTATAAAAACCATCCTTGCAGTACTTTTGTAATTATTTTTAAGAATGTTATTGGTTCTTCTCAAAGCTTTCCAAACTTTTTTTTTCATATGTCTTGGACTCTTTAAAACCCCTATATCGAGGACCGATAACTTTTTCAAACAAAAGAACAAGACCTTACAAATATGTTGCCAACTTGATCATTTTCCTTTAATTTACTTTTTTATGGGTTCTTTTATTCACATATGATAAAAATACATTTTGATATCTAATCATGTTAAATCTCGCTTGGTTATACAACATAGAAATTGCCCAAATGCAAGAGCTAGTTGATTATGGTTGAGAGGTTTGAGCATCTCTAATGCTAGCCATATTCCAACCCTAACACTATTTACATCACAATTCACAATGTTACTACATTGTTGTGGGCATAAATAAGACCAACATTGGTGAACATCATGGTGTAGTTGGGGTTAGAAATAGGTTCAACAACAAGCCACGCTCATTGTTGAACCTATCTTGGCCCTATCCCAAGTCCCAACAGCATTCAGCTACTATTCAGCTATACCTTCTTATTTCCTTTACACAAGAGTCATGCATTTTTATCTCTTATATTTTACTCTCAACCCTATGCCTACACCAAAAGTTTGGGACTAACAATAAACATGGTCATCTCCAATGCTAGCCTCATTTATAAGGCACCAACACTATTTGCAGATTTCATTTTCAATATATATAAAGAACAAAAGGAAACAAATTATCCAAACACAACGTTTGATGCATAAAAAATTTAGCGCATGAATTTTGAGATTGAATACTTATTGGGTGTATATAAAATGGAAATAGGAAAAGAAGTTGCAGTGTTGAAATTCCCAAAGTACTAAAAGAACTGGTTAATTATATCTCATGCTTGAAATCCTATCCTATGAAATTCCTTTTGAAACAATCTTATAAATCAACACCTGTAGATATTTTTTTTTTCATTTGTATCCTGTTTCTCTATTTTTCTTTTAATTTTTTTTTAATCAAAGAGGTACATATCATTTTTGGTTGGACTATTTTAACAATTGAGCGTTTTTTTACATCTTCCGTGTAGTAAAAAAACCAGTTACTTTAACCGGTGATATACGTACGTACTACCGATCGAGAAATATATTATAGATTAATTGCATGTAAGCATGTATATCATTTAGTAGATAATTTACTTGACAAGTCAATAAAAAGAAGGATTCAGAGCTAAGTAGTAGTACTCCATATGCATATGGCTAGCTAGCTAGATACTGATCACTATATAATCTAATTGAATTAAGTAGAGGTGTTGGTTAGCAAACTTGGACCGGCAAACCGATGACGCAGGCAGCCCGGTTTATAATTAGTTAACTGCACTAATAACAAGTCATCAAGCTCAATCAAGCTAATGTATGTTTAGCTAGCTAGCGAGTCAAGAGTCAAAAAGAAGGCAGCATGCAATACACGACGCATATTAAATGAAGCACTGGCTGATACTCCCTTCTTTTAAGCCGTGCACGTATTTTTAACATTTAAATCTTGTGATATTAGCTAACTGTTTTTCAAAAAATATGTAAGATTTGAGGATACAAGGATGGTACCATTGAATTTGTGTTCGAACTTACTTTCCGTTGACCAAGTTTTGTTATTATAAATAAAATATTATAAAAATTATTAAGAGTCAAAGTGTAGTTTTCATGACTGCGTCAAGTTAAATTACGTACGTCTCATAAATTTGGACAAAGAGAGTAATTGTTAATGGCTGAGAATCAATTAGTAATTAAGAGAGATGGAAGATAAAACCAATTGTGCAAAAATATCGTCATGCCTCCTGCAATGTGACTCATCCTTGTTCTAAAACTTATATATATAAGCTCAATCCATCTCTCATAAAAACATTGTTCTAAAACTACGGTTTAGTACAATCTATAATATATTTAGAGCATTTGCAATTCCACTTCTATTTTAGCCAGCTCTTCGTATACTTTGGCGCATCCTTAAAATTAACGTACTAACTACGTGGCCACTGGCCAATCAACGTGCTATAGTTCCAATGAATATCTAAATCAAATAGACTTTTGTCTGAAACACAAATTTGGAAGCCGTGTATTAGAAAACTCTGCTTAGTTTGTAAAACGCAAATGCTATAATTCCAATAAGAGAGAGGCGCTGGTCGTACTCGAATAATTGGCAATTAAGCTATTAGTTGGAGACGATGAAGTTGCATGTCAAGCTCAAGCAGCTACTCATATAGCTGCGCGCGACGTGCGATGTGAACGGGATCTCTCTCTCCAGCGCTTATTGATTTGACAAGTAATTAGCTGGTTAACATGCACGTCACTTGATAAGCACGCAGCCAATCAGATGCACGCACGCATGCATGCCCACGAAGACGACGCGTGAATCGGTACTTGGTCCGTGAGGCAACCAAGCTCAATTACCCAACCCATTTACTTCTGCATATATATATCACTGCAAGGAAAGTGAATGTTCTCGACGGCCAAAGTCACCCTCGAAGGCTAAAGTAACCCGTCCATCATAAAACAATATGATCGACGGCTAGCATGTCGTTGCCGTGACATACTGTCGTGGCTCTCTTCGTTGATGGTAAAGGCCCAACCGTCGATCTTAATGATGACCAAACTAACGATGTGCATAAGCATCCAACCAAAGCAGCGAGCATTGGTCATTGGGAGATGCATGTGGGCCCACCCTAGAAGCCACACAACCACCGAGCTGTGGGCCCGAGCCATGGTGGTGACACTGTCGTGTGGGCATTGCCGTAAGCAGGCTCGACGATTTGGCCCGTGACCATAAGGTTGAGGCAAGGTATGCATAAAAAACATGGGACACCCTACTATGCCGAAAATGAATCTCCTCTCACTTGGATAGCGAGCGGCGCTGGGCGCAGGCTCACCCACGCGGTCGCGAGTTCAAGCCCTACATGTGCTCTCTGCCTTCTTTTATTTTAGATTGTCGACAGCGTCCACATGGCCGTCAACCGTCCATCTACCACACTCACCTGGGCCCAAGGCCATCATTGCAGCGAGCGCTAGTCACTATTTTGGTGGGCCTAGGATCCTCTTTGGATTTGGCCTTGACTAGCCATCAGAGCTGTGGGCTCAGGCCATGGTAGTGCCGATGACGTGTGGGGCTCGTTGTTTGTACCGCCCAGGGCAATGGTGGTGTCACTGCCTTGCGGGCGCTACCCTTAGGGTCGATAGTTTGGGCCCTGGCCATTCGGTTGAGGGTGCAAGGTATAAAAAACTCGCGCACCATGTTAATTCAAAAATGAATCCCCTCTTACTTGGCTAGCACGTGCATGGTGCTAGGCGCGGGCTCACCCTCGTGGTCACGAGTTCGAACCTCGCCCACATCCTACATAGGATTAGTAGACGGATTTGTCGTCAACCATAAGATTATGGTCGATGATTTATCCTCGTCAACCATATATAAGAGATGTCGACCTTAATTAGGGTGGACGACAACTCTGATGGGTAGGTAGATTTGGCAGTAGAAAACAGGTGGTTTGCCTGTAGCGCATCGCATGCGTGCCTTCAGTATTGGGCTACCTCATGTTGACATACCAATATATTGTATATATTTCTTCTTAATTTGACTTTCACGGGGTCACACTGTACCTTGTAGAGTCTAGCTACAAGCTAGCCAAACGGTCGCCCAACTTGGTGAATCTTTTCTATCAACCAGACTTAATTAAAAGGTGTGCCATGGTGAGCAGTGTTGGTGCTCAAAGGCGTCGTATTTTTATTTTTTATTTTTGAGTCAAGAGACACGCGGCATTTTGCCTTGGCCACTGGCACAATTAATATTCCAGCGTGTCATCCAATGATGCTAGCTTCGCGTTAACCGCCATCAATGCTAGCTTAGTCTGGAATCAGTTGAATCAATGTACAGTAGTTTGGGATGTCATCTAATCTAATCTAATAGGAGTATAATGAAAAGGAATTGTAATTGCCAAGGAAAAGGCCGAGTCTTCTTGTTGAGTTAATGTGGCAGGGAAGAGCAACTCTGTCTATGTGGGCCTAGCCCACCTCCACCTTTGGAGGCCCACAAGTGCGGGGGGGACCTCAATATGCTGGCCGGTGGCATGGAGGCATGGATGTATGTTTAGGCCTTTGTTCTTTTCAGCTTTACGTATTAATGTATCAAGTTTTGTTATTTTTATATAGCTTATATGTTGTGATAATTTGTAACAATTTTTTTTGTGATTTTTAGTAGTCATTCCAAAGATGCTTAAACTATTTTTTAAATTTTTTTTATAATCTTTAGACTTATTTTCGAGGGTTCTCAAATTTGCTACAGTAATACGCCAACGCAAACCATACGCTGAAAAGAACAAGGCCTTAGTGCTCTTCCGGTGTGAGCCACAGTTCCACTTAGGAATATAGCATCTACCTTGCTAATTCTTCCTCACTGTTCTAGTACATATATATGGATGCCTGCAACATCATTATTTTCACCATCAAGCCGTAAGTCTAAATTTACACGCCTAATTGCATCATCGCTAGCATCGTCAGTGCAATGCAGTGTGCATAAATTTCTGCTGGTGTGTCAAAAAAAAACTGTTGGTAATTGCTATTCAATGTGCTTGATGTGTTTAAGTTCTTTTCTTAAAGCCCAGGAAAGGAGGGAGAGCTGCAGCTGGAGGCATGCACTAACCATAGCCAGAGTCAGACAGGGAGGTGCGCCAGGATCAGCTCCAGGAGGAGGCTGCCTTCTGAGGAGGGTACTGCAGGTGCTCACCAAGCTAGTTAATTATAAGTTGCATGAATGCGATGCATTAAACATCATAATATGGTGCGATTTATCCTTTTCATTTTGCCATTCGAGTCCTTGGGAAGCTATATATACAGTACACACATTAAGGAGATAATCACACAACAAATTTCTTGCGGCCACTATGCACACATGCATGCGTATGCATGTATACGTTGACCGGCCGGTCGATCGACGTTGCAAGTTGTAACAGACACTTCACTCGATCTCTTGATTTCTTCTTCGTCGTGCATTAGATTGATCGATAATGGTGCAGTCACGAGGGACAGAGATGGGAACGATTAGGTTAGTTTTAGTTTGTCTATCAGCTGCCACTAAATTTGTTGTAAAAAATTGAAGGCGTGTGCATGGCACCAATATGTCCGTAAATAAGTACTACCAAATACAGTCATACAGATAAATATATATAAGGTCCGAAGGTTTTGCAAGTGTGTGAAAATGGTACGTAGCTTGGCGTCCAATTTCGTGCCAAATTAATTAATCAATGAAACTGTCAGGAAAGATATATATCATGATCAATGGCGATGACCTACCTAGAGCCTTGCACGGTTGCACCATGCATGCATATATGCAGTGTCCACTCTCTCTCTCTCTCTCACACACACACCCCTGCAGTCCTGCACTTGATTAATCTATTAATGGAAGCAGTAATATATCGGTACATCCAGAAGCAGAACAGAGGCTGTACTTGTTAATTTGTGCTTTGAGAACCAAAACCATTGAGATGGATTGTTAATTGCCAAGCGAGCGATCAACTGGATTTTATCAAGTCCAACAGGAACAAGAAAACAAGTATATATACTCCCACAAAAGGATCGCCCTAGCTAATTAAACAAGTGTTGATGATTGGAGCAAAATATACCAACAATTCGCCTACTTGCAAATAAATTAATAATACGTACTTACATATATACATGCTACCTAGGCGGTTAATTAATCAGAGAATAAGCAGGACAGTGCATGCAAGGAGAAGACTGAGCGGCTAGCTAGCTACGTACATACGTACACAACAACTGAAATATCACCATTAAGACTATGAAAGAGCGGGTCATATGTCATAAAACTTTAATGTGTCCTTCGTGGTTTTGGTTTAAGGTGGCGTAATTGGATCTCCCTCCTTTTGACCTCCTCTTCCTCGACAGTCATCCTCAATGGGTCAGTTGGGAGCCCAATCACCTACCGTAGGGGTCTTCGGCAAGGGACCCTCCATCGTCATTCCTCTTCAATTTGGTGATAGAGCCTCTTCACAAGCTCCTTGCTCTCGCTACAGAGCATGGTATCCTCTCCCCCCATTGCACTTCCTTTTACGCAGACGACACAACCATCTTCATTAATCAAGCTTACGGGAAAGTTCACGCCCTTATTGAAAACCTCAAGCTTTTCGACGAGATAACCGGCCTCAGCACCAACTTCTCGAAGAGTTGGGTCGCTCTGATCAAGCGTGAGAATGTGGACCTCGATGATATGATGGCCAATATCTCCGCGCACCACTCTACATTCCCGCTTAGCTACCTCTATGTCCTCCTCACCAAGAAGCTGAGGCGCATCCACTTTCAACCGCTACTAGACAAGGTGGCCAATTGCCTCACTGCTTGAAAGGGCCCTCTTATGTCCAAAGGCGGTAGATTGACCCTCTTTAAGTTTGTCTTGACTACCATTCCATCGTGCACGCTCTCTGTGGTATCTTCATCACGCTCTACGCGTGGCAAGGAAAGGACCCCGCGTGAGGTCTCGACCTAGGGCCGTCTCCGAGACATGTGGCGCTCCGGGAGGGTCCTTGCGTGAGGCTCCACCCAAACTGGTCTCTAAAACACGTGGCGCTCCAAAAAGGTCCGCGTGTGGGGCTTCGGTCCGGAGTGGTCTTTAGGACATGTGAGCATTTGGGGCGACCTTCATGAAGTCTTGTGCTAAGGGACATGGCCGTAGGGTTTACAAAGCCGAGCCTAACCTGTAACCGAAGATGGGTTAGTTTCAAAAACCACATCTAGCCAAGCAAAAACTGAAGAAACTGATCAAAAACCAACCATATTCAAATTTGAATTTGGTTCGGCTCGGGTTTGGCTTGCCGATCCGTTTCCTCGGCTATCCGAGGTTTTTGGCCAAAAAAACAAACGAGGGTGAAAACATGCATAAAAATTAGGAAAAATGTAGAAAATTTGTTTGAAAAGAATATATAGCGCATGAAGTTCGAAACAATAACAATCTCATTGCTCTAGCTTGTAGCAGTGGTGCTGATGCTCATCAAGTTCAATTAGTTGAAGTGTTTAACACATCCATACATGATATGTACATCACAGTTAATGGGAGGTTAATAAAGAGAGAATAATTACACATCCATACATGATATGTGCATCCATACAAAATTGAACTAGACATGCATAGCTTTTTTCAACATAATATTTAACTAAGAGTTGTGCACACGAGCATGACAAAGTTTTCCCCCTGCCCCCGCGTCGTCCCCAACTGGGCGACACGGGCGGCGTCCCCAACCCACCTCCAAGCCCTCCACTAAAACCCTAGCCCGCCGGTGGCGGCGGCGGCGGCGCCGCCGCCGGCGGCCATCCCTTCCCCTCCTCCTTTCCTCCTCCCTCTCTCCCCCTCCCCCTTTCCTCCTTTTCCTTTCTCCCATTTCGCGCCGGCGGCGTGGAGGCCGGTCTCCGGCGCCGCGGAGGCCAGATCCGGTGGCGCGGCGGCCAGATCCGGCGGCGAGGAGGCCGGATCCGGAGGCGGCGAGGCCCGGGTCGGCCTGGGGACGGCAGTGGCGACGGCGCGGCTCTGGTTCGGGCAAAAGACACGGCGGGCGCGAAACAAATGCAAAAGGATAGCAGCGCCCCTTTTATGGGCACGCTCACCCGGCGTTTAATGCGGCGCGCACGGCGGCGCAAAACGGCGCGGAATGGGCCCGGGCCGGCGTCGGCGGCTCGGGGCCGGCTCAGCGGCGCGGAAAGGCGCGATGCCGGCGGCGTGAGGTGATGGTGGCGCGGCCTGGCCGGCGCCCGAGGGCAAGGGCCCGGTTTCGGCCGAGGCGGTTGGAGTCGGCCACTGCAGCGCCTCGTGGCGATGTTTGGTCTCGGCGCCGGTCCGCCTTGGTGCCTTGGTGGCCTTTTCACCGGCTGGCTACACGGATCCGGCGTTGCGGCTGCTAGCTCCGGCGATGGGGCAGGATGGTGCATCAGCGGCTGATGGGTGGTCAGCGCCTTGGTGAACCGTCCGGGCTCTGTTGTCGGCCTCTGGTGGTACGGCGTCTTCGATCTGTCGTCGTCGTGCGGTGGAGGTGCATTGGCTTTTCAGGGTTGGCTCCGTGTGCCCGGTGCCAATGGCCCCTTCGGTCGGCTGGCTAGCCAGTTCGGACGCCGTGGCTGCTAGCTCCGACGATGTGGTAGGATGGTGCATCGGCGGCCGACGGAGGTTTGGCGCCTTGGTGGACTGTCCGGGCTATGTTGCCGGTCTCTGGTGGTGCGGCTTCTGTTCTGCTGTCATCCTGCTGAGGTGGTACTTCTGCTGTTCGGGGTTCGCTCGATGTGCCCGGGGCCTTGGTGGCCTCTTCGGTCGGCCGGCTGTCCAGGGCTTGTCGTGTCTGCTGCTTCCGGTGATGTTTGGCAGGTTTGGTGCATCGGCGGCTGGGGTCGACGCCTTGGTGACCTGTTCTGCCTACGTTGGTGGTCTCTAGTGGCGCGGCGTCCCTGGCTGTCGTCGCGCTGTGGCGGTGCATCGGCGGTCCGGGGTTGGCTCCATGACCGGCGATTTTCGATTTGGTTGGGTGTGCCCTTCGTCAGCCTCAGTGCGAAGTTTTGCATGGTTGGGCGCAACGGGTGAAAACCCTGTCCTTTTGGGCTTGTAATGGCGTCGTCCTGCCGACGTTCCCTAGTTGGAGGCATTACTGCTTGTGCACCCCATGTCGAGCGAAAGCTTGGTGCGGTAGGCGGCGGCGGCGGTCTCTCACCGTCGTTACCTCGTTGGAGGCGTCGTTTTCCGTCTTGGCATTGTTGGTTGCTGTTGATCGTACCTTTTCCTGTGATTGATCGTTGTCGCGTTGTGGTTTGCTTCAGTGGCTGTGTTGTGTTGTGCCTCGGTGGTGGTGTTCTTTGCAGCTTTGCCCTGTGGTGTTTCTTCTTTCCCTTTCTTTTCTTTTTCCTGGGATTTTTCCCATTATACAGTTTTCCCCCTACAGAATGCCAGCGTTGCTGTGCCTTCAAAAAAAAGAGTTGTGCACACGCAGTTAGCTTACTCATGCAACCGCAGCAGGTGTCAGCTTTCGGGCTGGGTGGCATTTGAGGGAGGCGTCAAGTAGGGATGTTGCTAAGTGCCCACACGGTTGACTTCATTCCTCCTCTCCTCTTCTCCTCTGCAAGCTAGCCTAGCTCTCGTTGTCGTTGATTTTATCTCGCTCAATCCATTTCGATCTCCTTGCTCGATCGATCCCTTCAGTTCTTCCTCGATCCTAGCCTCCCTGCAGAAAGTCGCTTGCTTTGGATCAAATTACCCGCTTAGGTAGCTGGTAGAATGATCCCAGGAGTCGGCGGCGGCGGCGGCGGCGCAAGCCCCTACTTGATGCACAGCCAGCACGGCCTTTTCCATGCCCTCGACGGCGTGGACGCCGGCGAGCCTCCCCTCACCGACACGCACTGCCACGCGCTGCTCTACAACCTCTCCGTGCTCAAGGACAAGGTGCAGCAGCTGCAGCCGCTCGTGGGCCTCGCCGTGGCGCACGACGGCCCCGTCGCCGTGCCCGGCGCAGCCGCCATCATCCAGGAGATCATCGCCGCGGCGTCCTCCATGATGTACGCCTTCCAGCACCTCTGCGTCCTCGGCACGTCTTCCGTCAGCGCCGTCGCCGCCGCCGCTCAGGAGGACACCAAGAACGGCGGCTGCACGGCGGCGGCGGGCAGCGACGAGCAGGCCGCCATGGACCACGCCATGCAGCAGTGGCAGCAGCAACAGCAGCACCATGGAGGAGGAGGCGGAGGCGGAGGTGGAGATGACTACGGGGGCTACATGCCCGACGGGAAGCAGTCGGCGGCGGCGGCGGCGGACACGATCATCGAGCTGGACGCGGCGGAGCTGCTGGCCAAGTACACGCACTACTGCCAGGTGTGCGGCAAGGGGTTCAAGCGCGACGCCAACCTGCGGATGCACATGCGCGCGCACGGCGACGAGTACAAGAGCAAGGCGGCACTGGCGAACCCGAACCCGAACCCGAACCCGGCGGCGGCGGCGGCGGCGGGGGGGAGGGACGACGGCAAGCAGAGGTACCACTACTCGTGCCCGCAGGAGGGGTGCCGGTGGAACCGGAAGCACGCGCGGTTCCAGCCGCTCAAGTCGGTGATCTGCGTGAAGAACCACTACAAGCGCAGCCACTGCCCCAAGATGTACGTCTGCAACCGCTGCAACCGCAAGCACTTCTCCGTCCTCTCCGACCTCCGCACCCACGAGAAGCACTGCGGCGACCGCCGCTGGCTCTGCTCCTGCGGCACCGCCTTCTCCCGCAAGGACAAGCTCCTCGGCCACGTCGCCCTCTTCGCCGGCCACCACCCCGCCGTGCCCCACGACGCCGCCGCCAGGCACCGCAACAGCAGCGCCGCCGCCGCCGGCAATGCCGCCGGTGTCGGCATTGGCATGAGCATGACATGACGCCGCCGTCGACGCATCGTACGTCCATTGGTTTGATCATTCATGTGACTGTAGATATAGGATCCATATTAATACTAGCTGGCTACTCCTCCATTACGTACGTACAGCATGCACGACATGCTAGCTTAATTTGGATATCTATCATGCGTATTGCTAGTACTAGCCGATTGGAGTACTTGTTTCGGTTAATTTTGGCTTTGGGTAAATGATAGCAATAGTTATAACAAGAAGCATTACATGACTAGCTTGTTCCAAAAACATTGCATGTTTGAGTGGAAACCATTGATTTAGGGCATTACTAGCTGGTATTAGCTAACTAATTACTGGAGTACTTGCTTTGTTGGGTACATGGTAGCAACATATTGTACTCCCAACAAATAATATATGTAAAAAAGAATAGATTATCCCCTTGAACTACAGCAAAGATATAGAAATCACTCCTCAACTCTAAAACCATATATATTTTCAGTATATATGGCTAGCTACTTGTGCCCCTAGCTAGCTAACTGGCGTCTTTTGGAAAGAAAAATTCCCTAGGATTTTTATCGGGAATAAACTTGTTTGGGATACATATATGGGTTCTTCTCAAAGTTTGCAAAATTTCAGGCTTGGAATGAAGATCTCAAGCAATAAAGCATCAATGAAAGAACGAAATTCGATCCACCTATCGCGAGGATCAACTAGCATACTCTCTATTTTTATTTTGCACATAGACAAGGACACATCGAAAATAACTACTACTATACTCCTAATTATTGAATTTAAGCACTTACATGTGCAGAGGGAGTACAAGCTAAATCAGAATATTTATTAAGGGTATTGAGGACACAATACATTTAATTTTCATTGGAATATGAAATGTGTCCTATATTGATGGGCAATTCCATCATTAAAATGTATTTGTTAAACCTCAATTATTTACTAAACAGTGAATGCACTCCCTTTGTTTTTTATGTGAGACATATTTTGAATTGGCACATAGATTAAGTAAGTTGTAAAATTAAGATAAAATGATCATGCTACCATGTTTTAAATGTTTTGTAAATATGAAAGAGAACATCATGTCACAGAATTATTCATAAACACATGAGAGAGAATAAATTGTGTAATAAATAAGGATAGATAAGGAAAACATTAATAAATTTGCATGCATGCCTTATATTTTTTTTTCTAAACAAGATCATTCAAACTATATTCACTATATAAAAAATGGAGGGAGTAGTATTGTTATAGTTTCGAGGCAAAAATATACAAGGTTTCTAAAATGAGTAAATTACAGTATAGGTTGTTAAAGTTATCTTGGGTGACGACCATAAAGTGCACCGTTATGGATGCGGATCCAAGTTGAGAAGGGCAACGTGGATCAGCTGGAGGCAAAGACATCAATTCAACAATGACTGTAACACATATTGGCATGGAGGCGGCGAATCCAGGTGAAGGTGGCAACCAGTAATGTGGAGGGTGTTGACTGCAACAACGCCTTTGTTGAGGAAGAGGAGGCAAGGCGCTGCAATGACGGGTTGGCTATTCGCTAGACCTAGATCGTGTGCTACTGCAACTGGTTAGTCATTGGCCAGCCTAATGCATGTTGTCTTCGCTACCGCAGCTAGGAGAGAGATTGTTGAGGGGTAAAAGAGTCAGAAGGGATGAGAGAGGAGCTTGGACGTAGGCTACCATGGCGGTGCGTCGGTCACTAGCCAGCTCAAGGCTGATGCTGACATCTCTCTACCCATGCTAAGAGAGGAGAAGAGACAAAGAGGCGGAGGGGGACGAGAGAGAAATGTGGGAGAGAGAGGTGAAGAGGAGAGAAAGAGAGGGCGAAGAGGAGAGACATGAAACCATGTTTTTGAAAAAAATAAAAATACCACATGGCCACCTACATAGCGCGATTGCGGTGACCGTAATTGTCATCAAACACTTTTGAAAGGCAAAAGTAAATGCATGATCCATGCCTGTAGCTGGTTCGTTTGATATTTTTCGAAACGTGCAAGCTTTAATTCCTTGCTAATCCATTAGAAAAGATGGCCTTGAGACAACAAGGCAAGAGAAATCCTGCACTATAGAGGATAGACATCGATCCTCCACTGATGTTTGCTCCTCCCGCTCTATATATATGTCACTCTACAACATCTTTGATCCCTACCTGTAACCAAAATGTCATTCTGGAATTTCCCAGAGAACCTCCCTAGTATACATATGGAGGAGTCGCGTACCAACTGCCACCAGTCGCTCCTTTTTTGCACTCTTGCATTGCTAGTTTGCTACTTTACCCTATCGCACATGCCATAGCCACCTATGTTTTGATCCTCGCATATACTCTGAAGATTAGTTGGTTAAAAACTTGTGGTTACTATAAGCATAAGAAACCGGAAAAACTCTAGTTGTTTACAAACTTGCAATGCTTAGATGTGGCAAAGGAGAAAGTAGAGGAACAAGAGGAAAAGAAAGAAAAAACAAAGCATGAAACTTCATAAGAAAAAAACCCTAAGCACATAAACCAAAATGAAGGACGGAGAGCAAGATAGAATCAAATTTGCAATCTCCCACCACTAGGTCTGCTGACCTTGCAGCTGAACACTTAAAACACTACAAGTTTCTCAAAAGAAACACAAAGATTTTTCAAAACTGTACGGGTGTCGGAGTGTATATATTCGGCACCCCTTGTGTTAATGTACTAGCTATTTGTTACTAGATTGTACTCTATGTTTTTTATAAGACGTGGTTTGACTTGGCACAATCTTTTAAACTATATTTTTACCCTTGATTTCTCTTATCCTATATCATTCGTAGCAACAAAATTATAATCATTGAAAAATACTTTCAATTACAAATTCAACAATACAACTTTTATATCATAAAATTTATATATTAGTACACAAATTATTGGTTTAAATTTATGAAGTTTCAGTTTTGAAATGCATGTGTGTCCTGAAGAAAAGTATGGAGGGAGTAACTAGTTGGTTGTAGGCTTGCAATTCGATCTTTGTGCTGTGGAGTTTCAAACCAAACCCAAAACTCGTCCAAACAAAGCCCCTTATGGACAAATCAGCGGTTACCATTGTTCCATTCGATTTGGCCTATGCGTGCAAAATTTTTTTGGTAACTTTGCTCCATTTTACTAGAGCAAACAGTGAACTTTAAATTTCGTGTCATATGGGCCCACATATATTCCCTTTTACCAGATAGATTGATAGATATGTTGCTATATATTGATCTCAAGACTGGAACTGCAGCCGTACGTATCATGTCCATGCATTTCTAAGGTTTTCATTCATCTTTATGAGTTTTTTATTTATATAAAAAATCATCTTTATGAGTTGATGAAAGCAAACTAGGAGCATCGATGGGTACTCCACAGTAAGTGCATATATGACCGTGTGTTAGGCAATCTATCCATCTCCATCGATTCATGGCACCGCCGCTACAAAAAAGACAAGTAGCTAATAGATACGCCTCATTAATATTAAGCGATGCATATGCATCTGAGTGCTCCAGCTGCAGCCATCGCGCGACGTTGATGCACAGAAACAGAAACAAAAACAAGACACCTGGTTGATCCGTGGATGGCGATGTTAACTGGTACGTATTGGAAAAAATCATCACTTCTGGAGTAAATTGAATCAAAAGAAAAGGTAATTAATGAGCACCGACCGATTAACAGTAAGCATCGTGCAACATACATATACCTTAGACATATATGAAACAAATGTAGTCATACGTCTCTCAAATATACTCGTAAACCAAAACAACAAGAAGCTACCAGTTAGGACAATGCAATAGTACTTGCTAATCTTCTTTGAGAGTGAAACGAGGAAGAGATGGAGACGGCCCAATTGCTATATATGATGACGGTGATTGCGGCGCAGAGAAGTAGACATAGAGTTCGAGATGGAGTGAGGTATGTCTCCATGGCCCGCCTTTCTATGTGCTCCGCCCCGCCCCACTGGTGCCCCGCGCGATGCCTCACCCGCCATGGAGGGGGCAAGAAACCAAGATAGGAGGTGAGGAGGGATTTCATGCCAGCCGTTGCCATGTGGAGGAATTCGTCACCACCAGTGAAGCAGATCAAAGCCTGTTGCTGCATCATCTTTCGTGAAGAATAAGATCATCATAGCGTTGTCATCTTACATCGCTAGTGAGGTAGGAGTTTGTCGTCGCCCGCTATCATGGTGAGGGAGGATGTCGTCATCGCGCCATCACCCATTGTTGCCAGTGAGGAAGGGGGTCTCTATCACCCGCTATCATGGAGAGGAGGAAGGGCGCCGTCGCTGATAAGGGAGGAGGTCGTCGCCTGTCGTCATCATATCGTGGACGAAAGAGGCAAGAAGGGGGAGAATTGTTGGAGCCTGGAGGGGAGAGGCAGCTATGGTTCCCCACAATGGGAAATAGGGATTGAGAGGAGGTGAGGAGCAGGCAGCCAGGTGTGGGATTGCTGGGATGGGATCTAGGGAGGGGGTGCAAGCCAGGTTTGAGCCTTGAAACAAAGGCAGGAGGCCCAATGCCATTGAATCTTCTTATTTTGCAAAGAATCCGGTGCAGGTTGGGTTGGGGTAAGGCTTGACCCAACCCGAACCGATTATAAACTATGCCCCGACCGGATTGCACCCACTTGCTTTTTTCAAGAAAAACCCTACTTGACCTGGCCGGGTCGACTGGGGACCTTGTGGGCTGTGGCTCAAGTGGGTATCTTTATCTCTAAGTAGACGAAGCAGATCACGAGCAGTCACACCCAAACACTTCTCAAAAACCTTATTCGTCATCTTCTAGTGCAGTATCTCAATGACGATGGGTTCTTGATCACCTGCTCCCCTAAGGATGGGCTGCACTTTCCTTGCCAGAGTTGATGCACATACATCCCAAATCAGTTTCTCCATTGTTCTTTTCTGATCTGCCTCCATCAATCATATCTCTAGATCAGTAAAATCATCTAATCGTGGAGAGTAACTTACACGACTACCCGCTACAAAATTCTTGCCATTTGGTGACACAAATCCTAATAGCCTATGAACAGATTGAGACTATGGATACCAACCCTACCGAAGACACTGCCGACGAGGTCGTCAAATACAAGCATGAAGCCGAATAATTTTAGAAAGAAGCTTATTATAATACTAAAATGCATCCGCAGAGAACATGACATACAATAAACACTAACCGTAGAAAACTAGATATCAGGAAAAAATGAAGATACAAGACAAGAAGAGTGTCACTATCACCTACCTAGCTTCGATGAGATTGCGCCGGAATTAGACGAAGAAGAGGGCCGTGAACTTTGGCTAACAGGGGTCTCCGCACTACGTCTATATCAATCATGCACCCCTCCTCCCAAACCTCCACACACTAAGTTCTGTTCTTTTGAGCTGATATGAACGAATGAACAGCTGAAATAGCTGAATTTCGAGAGCTTCTCGAAATAGTCTCGAGATTTGGATTCATTTCGTTTGATTTGCTTTCTAAAGTGTTAGAACCCATCTTCGAGATAGTGAAAAGCGAACTCAAAAAACCAAAATATATATCTTTTCAAAACATAGATAAGTCGTTAACTTGTTAAGCCTAAAAGAACATAGCCTAAATCTCATCCCAACAAAAAAACATACTGAAAAAAGAGAGAATCTCTGTATTTAATGAGTGAGAAGAGAATCTCTAAAATAAATATCATATATGGAATGGATATCATGTTTGTCGGGAGAATCTCTCCAGAAAAGTGAACCTGGTAAACCTATAGTAACTTTTTACTTTCCTGAATAGAATCAGCCGTGCTCCTTCGAAGAGTCTTAAAGAAAAGAAATAAGGCAAGGTTTGCTCTAGGAAAACTAACAGAGTAGCGAACCCAGTACATTACATTACGTGACAAGACGTACGGTAGGATGGATCGATCATCGAGTTACACAAAACTAATTAATCCTTTATTATAATAACAAATCCACACGAAGCAACAACACATGGAGACATGGCGACGGCGATGTAGCAGTAGAACGGTCGAATTGGCCGGAGTACGTACTATATATAGCTTGGAGCCTAGTGGGTCGAGCTGTGAAAACTGCAGTAGGTAGAAGTAATGGATGAGCTTGGCTGGCTAGGGCACCCATCAATCAAACCTTAATTCACTTCTCTGATGGTACTGGGCTGGAGGCAGCTGAGTGTGCATGTCATTAATTGTAATGGCGAGCAGGAGCAGAGCAGCCATGGATCACGCAGCGGTTTGCGGCAGGAAGCCGTCGTCCTTCTCGAGCCTCTGCATCGGCTCCGGCTGCAGCGAGAGCTCGACGTCGATGCCGCCGTCGCCGCCACGGCCCGGGTACAGGTACACCATCCCGTCGAACTTGTTGTTGCCGCCGCTGCGGACGCGCTCCGGCCGGCCGAAGCCGAAGTCGACGTCGTAGACCCGGAAGCGCGGCGAGCTGCCGACGGCGACGCAGTTGGGTCCGGCGTCGCTGTAGTGGAAGAGCTTGGGCGCCGCCTCGTACTCCTCGAGCCTCTTGGTGACCGCCGCCGCGTCGTGCTCGTCGATGGCCTTCTGCAGGAGCCCCGCCGCCACCACCGCCGGGCTGCCCAGAAGCATCCCCGCCGGCACGCCTGTGAAGACGGCCTGGATGAGGTTGCCGAAGTAGGCGGCGGGGACGGGCGGGTCCAGGCGGGAGCGGCAGTCGGCGAACACGGCGAAGACGGTGATGTCGGCGGGGCCGAGGCCGCGGGCGCGTGACACGGCTCGCCAGATGTGCGCGCCCAGGGACTGGAACGAGGAGAAGGGCTTGGCTCCGCCGGGCAGCTCCGCGTTCGCCTCCGCCTTGATGCGCGCCACGGTCGCCGCCGGGAAGGAGAAGACGCGGGCCACCAGCGGCTTCTTGGGCCCGTTCGGGTCGGTCTTCTCGTGCGCCTCCGCCGACGCCGGCAGCGGGAGCCGCACGCGGACGGAGCGCGCCATGCCGCGGTTGTGCACCGGGAGCAGCGACGGGGCGCCGCCGCCGCCGCCGCGGCAGAGCTCCGCCCAGGACGACATGAAGTGCCACGTCGAGGTGCCGTCCAGCACGGCGTGGTTGAAGGAGCAGCCCAGGGCGAGGCCGTCCTTCAGCTTCGTGAACTGCACTTGCTCCAGCCAGGTCGATCGGTAAAGATACGATTTTTATCATGTCATCTGTCGTCGATTAGTATCAGTAGTTTAGTACCTGGACGGCGAGCAGGGGGCGGTGGAGCCCTTGGAGGTTCATGACGCCGGTGTAGGGCACGAGGTGCTGCATGACCCTCTCCGCCTCCTCGCCGCACCCCTCGCCGGCGAGCTCGTCGACGGAGACGGCCTCGGCGGCGGCCTCGACGACCTCGGCGCCCTGGCTTCCCTCGATCGCGAGCGCGCCGTCGCCCTCCCCCTGGGTGATCCGGCCGGCGAGCGGGTAGAAGTAGGCGAGCGCGTCCCCGAGGGCGGCGGACATGCGCGCGACCACGTCGTGGAAGGCGGCGTCGCCGGGGGCGAGGCGGTACAGGAGGAGCTTCTGGTTGTAGTAGAAGGTGATGTAGGGGAGGTCGAAGGTGGCGAGGGTGACCTTGCTCTTCGCCGGCGCCACGGTGCGGGTGGCGGTCACCGTCACCATGGACGGCGGCGGCGCCTCCAGCCCCTTGCCGTTCTCGACGGCCATGCTCACTTGTCAGTGCGTTGCAGGCAAGGAAGGTTGCGAGTTGGGAGTTGGGAGTGAGCTCAGCTCAGCTCGGTGGGCGCGCGATATAAGGAGGGGGGAGACGGAGGTAGAGGACGGTGGTGGAGGTCGATCGATCTACGGAGGAGGAGGTGGAGACATTGATGGAGGAGGCAGGCCTTCAATGCTCCTCTCTTCTCCTCTTTCTCTCTCTCTCCCATGGATGGGCCATGGCCATGGCTGGCAGTGGCAGTAGCACGGGAGGCCATGGATCGATCGGTTGGGAGAGGGAGGGAGGTGCACATTTATGGCGGTTTAATCTTGCATTTATTCCATTAGCCAGTGCCCACTGGGAGCCCAGTGCACTCGATCACTGTTCGTCCAGCTCAGTCCTCCCTCCCTCCTCGCTCCTCGATCACTCGGCTATGGATCTATGTAAAACGTCGTACGTACTTGCTCCGTGTTACCACGTACGCCCACGGCCCACCAGCTCGACCTTCTCGTTTCTGCTGCCAAACATAATGAGTATGTCCACGATGGTTTATTTTACGGTAACATAATGAGTCTTTAGAGCGACGGGGCTAAAGGCCCTGTTCTTCTCGGCGTAAAACTGAGTATTAGTTTTACGGTAACAAAATTTATTATTTTTACATAGCATATATGTTGTATATTTTCTAACGATTATTTCAAAACGTTTAGTATTTATATCAAAGATCTTTAAACTATTTTTTATTAATTTTCAGCCATTTTATACCCCTTTTGAGAACTCTCGATTTTTGCTACAGTAAAACTCAACTTTACTCAACATCGAAAAGAACAAGGCCTTATGAATAAACCGATCGATGAATTTTTAAGATGCGATTTTATTTTATTTATATTATTTTTTCTTAATTTATTCACTTGGCTTATATTATTTTTAAGAGTTCAGAGATGACTACATAATAGATAAAAGGAAAAAGTTTACTTACCCCCTTTATTATTGAGTCAGGCACACATAACCCCTGACTTCGAAAACCAGGTATGCAGCCCCCCCGAAAGATTTAAACCGATGCAAGTAATCCCCTGTGGACGGTTTTAAAGATGGTTTTGGCACGTGAACCAGACATGTGGGTTGTTTTGTCCACGCGAACTATGATGTGGCACTCGAATTAAAAAACATCAAATAAATAAAAAAATGATGGCCCCATCCATCAGCCTCTTTCTCCCCACACCTCTCCCTCTCTCCCCCCAAGCCACCGCAGCCGCGCGTCCCGGGCCGGCACCGCCGCGGTGCCCCGGGCCGCCGCCGCTTTCACAAAGAGGAGAGAGAGGAGCGGAAGAGAGAAGAGAAGTGAGAGGAAGAAGAGTCTTACATGGGCCCCACTTTTTATTTTTTTTGTTTATATGTGATTATATTGCCATGTCAGGTGCCACGTGGGCAATACCACCCATGTGGAGCGCTGAAGTGGTAAAGTCACCTGTGAAACCATCAGCGGGGGTTATTTGCACCGGTTTAAATTTTTCGGGGACAGAATACCTGGTTTTCGAAGTCAGGAGTTATGTGCGCCCGACTCAATACTTCAGGGGGGCAAGTAAACTTTTTCCTAGATACTAAGAGCATCCCCAGCAAGGGCATCAAATTCCCCTGCATCGCTACAGTAATCGCTACAGTAACCCGCGCAGTGCAAACTGCTACTCTGGGGCATCAAATTCCCTTCTGCTGCATTTGAAAATTTTTTAAGTAGAGGCCTTTTTGAGGGGTGAGATGGGGATGCTCTAAAAAGCTAGACTTCAAAAATAAAGCGTTTAGCTTTTCAATTGGTTCATGCTTAATCGTGCTATTTTTTTTAAGCAAAGGATAGGAGAACTGCCTTCTATTGATCAAAGAGAAGAGGAGTACAAAATTTGATGAACAAGCCCTCGCCCTGGGCGCGATTGGTTTAATCGTGCTATTGTGCTAGTTTCTAGTGCTACTGCAGTGCTTGCATATATCATATATGTTCTCCGGTAAGCTAGCTGTGAGCCTATTAGCATGAGACTATTAGAGAACAAAATTAGAAATCAATCATCCTACCAAGTGGCTAATTTGAAATTAGTACTTTTGCGTCTCAAATTCTGTAGCAAGTATCAAGTTCTAAATTATATTGGTTTTATGGTTTGTACTACCCATGCCTCTTTTCCAAGTTAATCTAAACAAGATCGATGGACCTTTGTACAGTATGGAAATTTTCTAATGTCCGTAGTGAGCTGCTTGATGAACAATGATGTAATATCACCTTGTAATCTTCGAGCAATATCATTAGCTAACTTCTGGACCATATTTTTTTTGAGTAAAGGGGCAGGAGAGCTGCCTTACATTGATCAAAAGAAGAAGGAGAATAAGAAGTACAGGGGGGGACGGCCCTTGCCCTCAAAGGCCAGGCAGAAAACTAAGCTAGCTTATTACAAAACTTGCACCTGCGGCCGTCCAGAGACGTAGGTCATCTAAAAGGGAAAGAAAGAAAACTAGCCTAGTGCGCTCTTGTTGTCGAAAGATTCGGTTGTTCCGCTCCAACCAAAGGTGCCATAAGGTGGCGGCGATAACTGAAAGGTAGCCTCGGGGGGGGGGGATGCTGTAGGACGTCCACTTCCCACCAATGATTGAAGCTGTCGTTGGCGGACTAGCCTGCGGTGTTGAAAAGTGGCGCATCGAGCAAAGCAGCCAACCGTGTCCAGATGAAGGAGCTGAAGTCGTAACTTAGGAAAAGGTGCTTCGGGGTTTCGAGGTTACGCGGGCAAAGTGGGCAAAAATAGTCGTTTGGGAGCTTGCGACGGAGCAAGGCGTCGGCAGTCATGATACGCTTATGCAACAGCAATCGGAGGAAGAATCTGCACTTCGAAGGGGCCCAGAGTCGCCAGAATTAAAAGGAAAGCGGGCCATATGTTGTAATCGATCTTGAGATTCAATACTTGATTATATATATCATCGGCTAAAAAGCCGATTTCAGCTGGCTCATCATATTTAAGAACACAAACCGATTCTTGTATAGGTTGACGTGTGTAAGTGTCATGATCTTGTGCATCGTAATCGGATCATGAAGGAACGAGCCATAAGCATGTATAGGAGCTGACTCAGAAGTTTGATTTCCGTAATATATATTGCATATACCGATCACTAGGAAGAATTGTCTCAGGAGCCATGATGCACATAATTTTGCTCCTCTTGATAATGTGGCATAATTCGCTCATAAAGAGCTTGATGCCTTGGATCATGCCAACTCTGATGGTCCAACAGTATCGGCGGAAATGCTGGGTACATATAACCACTTGCACTTGGATCATGCCAACTCTGATGGTATGACAGTATCGACGTAGATGCTGGATGCATATAACCACTTGCACCCTGATCGTACATATGAATCGGCTCGGGAAAAGCCTGATACCCACGGTTATTAATCTTGTAAGGAGTATGCATGATTATCGATCAAACGATGGTTATCCCATTGGGTGTTCCAATTTGTGTTGACGCCAATTAAAAAGGGCTGGAATCGATGCCAACATCGTTGTCTTAGTATGAGAATCCAGATAACATAAAAAATTTGGTTCGCGGCAGTGCCAGCTAATTTGTTTCTGTAATCGGCAAGGTGATGTAAAAACCACCGATCAAGTTGTAGATCAAGTAGCTGATGGTGCAGGGTAGATGATATGCCAACTGCACAAAAATCGCACAATCAACCGATCAAGATAACCGAATTGTCGATTTAACAAGTCGTCAATCTAAAAAAACAAGCGATGGGATCTAACTTCTCCGGCAAACGGTGACATATAGCAATACCGTCGAATGGTAATATCACGATGTCGACGATGAGAATATTGAACTTAATCAAGATAGTATCACCGACGGGGTAAATACAAACAGAAGATCAGACCAAACCGATGAAGTTCTTACTTGCAAGTTGGAATCGATATGAACAAATTGATTAGATTGAAAGCTACATCCTAATTGTGATAAAAGTAAAGGTAAACACGAAGGAAGATGGGTTAATCGTGTATATGCTACTGTGCAAACCTCTTTTTGATATTTGCCGCTACAAAATATTTTTTAGCATGAATGCCATTACAAAACCATTTTGATTAGATAAATGTCATTATTAATTGACATCTTTGCCCCTCTCAACTCTTCAAATTCCATTCCAATCTAACATCCTCCGCATTTTCTACCCATCTCCTTCCTCTCTCTCCAAACTCTTGAGTACCAACACCGGGGAAGGGCCGCGCCGGCTACGCCGAAACAACAAACCGAGACTGTGGCTCTGTTCTTTTGAGCTGATCTGAACGGCTGAAATGACTGAACTTCGAGAGCTTCTAGAGTTAGTCTCGAGATTTGGTTACATTTCGTTTGACATGTTTTTTAAAGCGTTAGGACTCATCTTCGAAACAACGAAAAAATGAACTCAAAAAACTCAAAGCACATGTGTTTTCAAAATGTAAACAAGTCGTTAAGTTGTTAAGCCGTTAAGCCGGAAAGAATCGGGCCCTCGGGCCTGAGATGACCACCATCGTCTTTCTTTCGCGGCTCCCGGACAACACCTGGCTTGCATGTGTCCTCCCGCCTCGACGCGGTTAGAGATGGGATCTCTCATGGTCGCCGTGGCAGTCGGACCTCGTCGACGGATCGGACAGCGTCGCTGTCGCTGTCGCAGTGTCGCGGCTTCTCGTGAGGGCGTCGTGGTTGCTGTGCCTCTCATGGCGACCGCCACTGCCAGACTTCCCTGCAGGACCAACCACTGTAGGCAACCAACTCTCCGCCGCGTTAGTCCACCGCCTGTGTAATAAATAATATAATATTCATGATAAAAGAGGGTTCGCAATGGTAGATATCAAACCAGAACTTTATATATGGTGCCATGTACACGATTAATTAAAAAGTAGATTGATTGATTGGTTCTGCATCTCTGCACGTTACATATGCCACATGCCACATATTTATGGTTGAGACTTGAATGGATGCTAAACAGTTAGTACTGTGAAGTCTGCCCGATTACACGTAAGGGCACGTACAAAGCAATTCATTAACCAGTCTCTTAAAGATGATTTGGTAAAAAATTGCTTATATGGTGGTGATTTTGGAAGGAACCCGACAGAAATGACTCTTACGGAGGAGTCGACTTCAGGCTGCAGCTCTGAGGTGCAAGAGACAAGAACGCACCCGTTGTACGCGTCAAGCCGTCTTCACCCGATCCAACGCACGCGTGGAAGAGATCTCGCGCCAAATCCAAGCCGGTTCCCCAAATCCATCGCTGGCGCTGCCGCTGCCCGTTGCTCCTCTTGATCCACCGCCGAAGCCGCCCATTGCCCCTCCAGATCAGCCTCCACAGCTGCCGCTGCCGCTCGATCTGTCGTCGCCACCGCCCGTTGCCCCTTCCGATCCGCCTCCACAGCCGCCGCTGGTCGATCTGCCGCCGCCGTCGCCCGATCCATCTCCACTCGACCTGCCAGTGCCGCCGCTCGATCCGTCGCGATTTGCTGCCTCCAGGCTCCAGCGGCAGGGAAAGGAGGGCTCTCTCCCTTTCTCCGCCCGTGAAAAGAATCCCATATCCAGTATGCACGGGTGGAATTAATTAGCACGTATTAATAGAAGGCATAGCTAAGGGACCTTACTTTATACTATAATACAATCTCTTATGCTTGGTATGTTGTGCTAAGAGACACTTAAGGGCTCTCCCTTGTACATGCTCTAAACTGCCTAAGTAAAGCCGTGCCTTTCCTATATATTAGCACATACTTAATCTGGACTATTGCCTTCACGTCCAAATCTTTTTAAGCTCTAGGTTCTTTTACAAGTAAACCAATCGCAATATTGACTTGGACTCTGCATCAATAGCCGGTCATCTTTCTTGGATTTCCATAGCCGAACACAGGGCTTTTATCTAGCCAATTATCTTTGCCTTGCCATACATAAGTTAATTGGCTTTCCATATAAATTGGCCTAGCTTTTAACTGGTGGTCAAAAGGTCAAATTTGTTACCATCATCCGACGTAAGAACCGCAAGTTATCATCAGGTATTACCGATGTCCTTAGAAGGATATTCTCTCTCCAATCTCTACGTGAATCCCTTTGAAGGGATTCTATTGGAGATGGTAAGAAATAAAGAGATAAAATATAGGGAAGAGAATAGGGAAGAGAATGAAACGAAGAGAAAATGGTTGGAGATGGTCTAAGTTAATTGGCTTTCCATATAAATTGGCCTAGCTTTTAACTGGTGGTCAAAAGGTCAAATTTGGGTGTCAATGTTACCATCATCCGACGTAAGAACCGCAAGTTATATGCTTACCATGCATCACTAGCGGACGATATACGAATTGCTAGTGATGATGTGCATCATGACGGTTTTTGCTCGATTATGAATGCCACATTGCCACGTAATCACCGGCAGTTTTCCCGAACCGCCAGTGACGAGGGTTCCGAGGCGCCAGTGATAATGGTTTTTTTTTTGTGCTAGTGGTAGAATTTTTGAATTATTGAGCAAATTAAATCATTCAATATATGTAGGTAGATCCGGTACCTCAATGACATAGTTAATTAAAGTCATCATCAGGTATTACCGATGGCTCAATAACGGGGCCTGTTTCCATTTCAGGTATGAACTTATACGTGCTAGCAATGAAGAAGGACGTTTGTGGCAGGTCAAGTTTCCATATATGGGTAAGCATGATCTCGATCTGCGGCAGGCATGGTCCAGTTGGTAGTCAATGGCTGGGTGTCGATGATGAACGATCACATAGATCGATGCTGTAGGATCACTGATAGTGTGTGTGTCGTGTGTGTGTGGAGAGAGATCAAACCCTGCTATCCTAGTGAAGCTAGATCAATCAGTTTGCAACGTGGAATGGGATTCTGTGTTCCCTAGCCATGCCTCTTGCTTGCGCTAACCTCGTGTGAACAATTGAAACGACTGAATTTCGAGAGTTTCTCAGGCTAGCCTTATCGATTGAAAAGGCCCCCCTTTAAGCTTAGGGAGAGCCGGTGACCACAATCCTAAACTGCATCGAAACTCTAATCCTAACCCCAATTGCCGGGGTGATGGGTGAAGGGGCAGGTGGTGACCGAAGAGGAGGAAGATTGTGGCGACGGCGCATGTGATCGAGTAAAATCGACTGATTTTACAAACTATTTAGGTGACTGATGAATAGCAAAACCATATCTATATAAGGTTCGTGCGCATTAGTGCACGGTGCTCTTGCATGCAGATAAGTTTGAGTCAGCTTCTGCTTAAGAAATACCTCTATATTGCTAGATAGAGAGAGAAATTTTGGCTCATCTTTTTGAAAGGGCAGGGGATCCGCCATTCATTGAAAGCGAGGTGTTACAAAATTTTGTTGGGGGTTACAAAGCCCTCCCCCCAAGAGGGCTAACAAAAAATTAAGGTTTTACAAAACGCGCTCCTGCAGCAGCCTAAAGCTGCAGCTCGTCGAGGAGAAGCCATAGGAAGACGTCCTTCGAACGCTCCGAAGAGCGGAAAATGCGGTTGTTCCGCTCCAGCCAAATGTGCCAAATGGTCGCGATGACGATGGAGAGCGCCGCGCGCGGAGAAGAGGACGGTGCCGCATCAATCTCCCACCAGAGTGGTAGGGATTCAATCTCCCACCAGAGTGGCAGGGATGATGTAGCACGCCAACTCGCCGGGTTGAGGGAAGGTATGCTGAGAGCGGCTGCTAGGCCCGACCAGACGAAGGAGCTGAAGTCGCACTGGATAAAGAGGTGCTCCAGTGTTTCAAAATTTCTCCAACAAAGCGGGCAGAAGTAGTTGTTGGGTAGATGGTTGCGCAAGAGGGCGTCCGCGGTCCACACCCGCATGCGCAGGAGGAGCCAGGTGAAGAACTTGCATTTGGACGGGGCCCAGGTCTTCCAAAGCCTGTGGAGGGTAGGAGTCGGGCATCGTTCGGTAAATTGCAGGATGTACGCCGATTTGACCAAGAAAGCGCCGTTCCCGGAGAAACGCCAGGAGACGATATTTGCATCCTGAGAGAGGGGCTCCAAATGATTTAGCCGAGTGAGCAGGCGGATGAGCTGGGGAACCAATTGCAGACTCATGTTCAGGAGACGATATCTGCATCCTGAGCGAGGGGCTCCAACTGATTTAGCCGAGTAAGCAGGCGGATGAGCTGGGGAACCAATTGCGGACTCATGTTGCGCTGGAGGTCGAGAATCCAATTGCAGTTGAGAAGCGTGTCACTGACTAGACGACTCTTTCTGGTGGAGATCTCGAAAAGCTGCGGCGCAAGCTCTTTGGGTGACACACCATCAAGCCAGCGGTCCTCCCAGAAGGAAATGGAAGATCCATTGCGGAGGATAACGGCACACCCTACGCGCAACAACTCAGCGTCGGCTACAGGCGGGGGCCCGAGGGAGTCGACCGATGGCCGAAGCAGTGAAGTCTTGTTCAGCCAGAGCCAACGCAGGCAAAGGGCGCGGGCAAAACAGGAGCGGTTGAGGACCCCAAGGCCGCCAAGCTTAGACGGGGAGCAGACTGTCTCCCAGTTGACCCTAGGGGGAGGTCCGTGCTCGGGCGACCCGCCCCAAAGCCAAGCTCTCCTAATCTGATCAATTCTCTTGAGGACGGAAGCTGGGGGGTTGATGACCGACAGGGTGTAGGTGGGAAGCGCTGTAAGGACAGCCTTAAGAAGAGTCAGCCGCCCGCCTTTGGACATCAAAGGGCCCCGCCACCCAGCTAGCCTGTTGGCCACTTTGTCGATGAGGGGTTGGAAGTGGACGTGCTTGAGCTTTTTGATCGAGAGTGGGATGCCTAGGTATTTGATTGGGAAAGTTGCCCTGGAGGCATGGAAATCTTGTAGAACGTCATCAAGGTTCAGGTCGGCGCATCTGATGGGAACTACCTGGGATTTGGCGAGGTTCGTCCGAAGGCCGGAGATACGGCCGAACTCCTGAAGGATGAGGGTCAGGGCTGACACTTCCGATTTGATGGGGTTGACAAAAATGGCAGCGTCATCGGCGAAAAGGGAGATCCTGGGTTTATCCTGCAAGCCTGGGATTGGACTTAGGGGGCCCCCCTCGGAAGCTCGCGAGATGAGAGATACCAGGGGTTCAATAGCGAGGTCGAAGAGGAGAGGTGAAAGAGAGTCCCCTTGTCGCAGGCCTCTGGAGTGGAGGATGGTGTCGATTGGGCAACCATTCAACAGGACCCTCGAGGAGGAGGTTGAGAGTGAGAGGGAGATCCAGTCACGCCACCGGACGCCGAACCCCCGAGCACGCAAGTTGTCTAGCAGATATGACCAGGAGACCGAGTCGAAAGCTTTCTCGAGGTCAAGCTTAAGGAACAGCACGGGGGTGGCGGAGCGGTGGAGGGTTTTAGCGCAGCCCTGGACGAGCAAGAAGTTGTCTTGGATGTGGCGCTGCTTGATGAAAGCGCTCTGGCACGGCGAGATGAGGTTATCCATAAAGGGGGCTAGTCTTGTGGACAGGATTTTTGTGAAGATCTTCCCAAGGCTGTGGATCAGGCTGATAGGGCGGTAGTCTGAGGCACAAGCCGGGGAGTCTTTCTTCGGGAGGAGGATGATGTGCGCGCAATTTAAGCTGCTGAACCCTGGGGCATCCAGGTTGAAAAGGCACTGCAAGGCTTCCAGGAGATCGGACGAGATGATTTCCCAGCATAATTTGAAGAAATCCCAAGGGAAACCATCCGGGCCCGGGGCCTTGTCTGAGGGTAGCGAGAGCACAACCTTGCGGAGCTCCTCGAGGGTGAGGGGTTCTTCAAGGGAGGATAGGTCGAAGGATGGCAGGCCGAGGAAATCCCAATTGAATGATCTTCTCGAGGGGGCAGAAGAATGAGCTGCTTGACTGCCGAAGATGGAGTCAAAGTGTCGAAAGAGGACGTCGGCTTTCTCGGGGAATTCGGTGTGCGTTCCGGAAGTGGTTTGAAGGGAGTGGATGTGATTTTTCCGACGCCGGCT